>JAFBJS010001046.1:542463-581651 GCA_016785265.1 Paraplagusia blochii | reverse complement strand
GATGTGTATAAGAGACAGGGAGGACACTGTGCATTAACTAACCTCAAAGTCAATGTCCCACCCTGGTCGTGACTGCCCCCTGCTGCCAGACCAGGAGCTGCGTCCTCTGCACCAGACGCTGTCACTTCTGTCTAACAGGTGTCCAAACCTGAAGATGAGATATGGATTTTTCCAGGACTTTATCTGTATTCCGCGGCTGCTCTTCACCGTGGAAACCTGACACGGAAGTTCAGGGGTGTCCCGTTGCTCGGCTAATTGCTTGTCTCCCCACTGACCTCTGGGTGAGTTAGAGGCTCAGGAAGTCTGAGGGACGGGGTGAGACGGGTGGACAGACACATCTGAGAGTCACACATGTGAAACCAAACCTGGTCTTATTTTTATTATTGTTTATTTATTGTTATATATTTTATATTATTATATATTTTTTTATATTATTATATATTTTTACAAATCTATAATAATAATAATAACAATTATAATTTTATAGAATTGTATATTTTATGGCAGTGGTGAAAACATATTTTAATTATACATTTATATATTATTATTATATGTATATATTTATTAAAATATATATTACTATATTTATTGTTTTTATTATTTTTATTAATTAAATAAAATATATTTAAATGAAAAATAAAATCAAATGAAAAAATATATAATTTAATTACGTTAATTATTATTTAAACTTTGAAAAATATTTTTATTGTAATATATATTTGTAATATTTATTTATAAGTTATATATATAAAAATATAGATTTTTATTATTATTTATTTACTATGAATATTTATTTTTTGGTGGATTTTTCTAGGAGCACTTTGTCCCAAAAAAAATTAAAAAAGTGAAAAACCCTGTAAAAAATACAATTAATATTTTCATGTAACTTTTTTACTCACCAATGAAAACCATAATTTCTAGTTGGCAGCGTTGCTGCCCCCTGTCTGCATTTTCCTATTTTCCGCACCATCTATTAAGGTAAATAATAACAGTTATAATTATAAGAAAAATATGGTTGTAGCAAATTTTTACCAGAAAAATAACAACAAAAAAGTTAAATAAATGAATATATATAATAAATATTATATATATAAACCACTGCAGCTTCTTTCTATCCTCTTTTAACAAAGTAACTGTTGCTTGTTAACTGACCTGACGGCAGATCTCCACTAGGGGGCAATTAAGAAGGTTAAGCAGTAAAAAATGTTCGACTGCTGTGTTTTTTTTTGGGGGGAAAGAAAATCATTTCATGCCTCTGTGATAGAACGAGGAACAGATGCCGAGTGAAAAAACCCTCGCCCTCGGAGCAGGTGCCCCCTGCTGGGAACCAGATGATAGAGAAACAGCACTGGCACCACATCACACCCGCAGGACACACGTGTCACTGCATGCATGTATTAGAATTTTTGGAGGTGAGGCGATGTTTGAGGCAGGGGTCCATGATGTTTTTGGACTTAAGACGAAGAAGGAATGAAAAATGGAATCTGTCTTCGTTGGTTTTCCTCCAAAACAACGTTGTCCGTTGTCCGATTTGACATTAAAATGTAATCCCTGGTTTAGCAAGAACTTGGCTAGCCGCGCCTTCACCGCCTCCTGCCAAGGACACAGTGGAAAACTAATTAAAAGTGACGTAGATAATGGATTGAAACAAATGAAACCCAGTGTGTGGCTGACGGAGACGAGTGACAGAAAAACAGAAAAGGACACTTTTGACGGACGCTGATTAGACACAGGGCTAATTAAACTTAAGGTAAAGACACCAATCAGACCAGAGTGGGAAATGTCCACCAGGTGGTGCCGTGGACGTTTGTCTTATCAGGACTCACAGAGACAAACAGAGTTCAGCACCTTGTCCAAAGTGTCGTCCAACTTACGTCAATTCTTTCCTCTGTATCTTCTACTCTGACTCCAACTACCTCCATGTCCTCCCTCCACGTCCTTTTTGTCTCCTACCTGGTAGCTCCATCTCTAGGATCATTCTTCCACCAACGTGTCTACACTGTCCCTGCTCTTTGTCTTTGTCTCAACCAATTTCCACAAACGGCTGATGCAACCATTTAGGGACCAGCAATAAAAACGTTGGCTACTGCCCCCTAGTGGTTGGTAAAACCGGTTCCTAAAGCACTAGGCCCACACCGCCCCAAAGCTAGGGTCGATTTTCGATTTCGCAGATGTTGTCCAAACACTTAAAATCTGATTCCGATATTAATAACTATCATGAAATCCTGTTACAAATCTAGCTAGCAACCTTTTCCTTCCACAAAAAGATAAATCATGGGATGTATGCCGATTTTTTTGTTTACGTTTTTCCGATACATTTACCAAACACTTAATATTTGATTCCGATATATCAGGCGCTTTGTCCCCAAATCTTGGGTAAAGTTTTAAAGACGCTACATGCAATTCTTGCTAATTTTAGTTTTACGTTTTTTTAATTTACGTTTAGGCGTTGTGTTATCGAATTCTATATGAGAGGAAAACCCGATACCGATCTTTCCGATGTAACACCCATATTAGGGCAATTTCAGGGCAATTATATTATATTACATCAAATTTGCAGAGACATTTACCTTAGTTTGGGGCTAACTTTAGCAAATTACGGAATTGGAAAATCAATATTGGCAAAATCGGATATTGACAAAAGAAGTTTAAAGTTGAAGTTGAAGTTGTGTTTCTACCCAATAACAGACAAAAAAGAACCTGATCTGCTCGTTTTGAAGTCGAAATAATCTCAATTGTTGAATCAAAGAAAGTTTTAAGCTCAACTGAGTTCGATTCCTCGAAAAAAAAACCAGAAAGAAAAGTTAAAAATGAGAAATCAATACAATCAGGGCCATAAATCTCGAGTTAACGAAGAACTAATGAGCCATAAATTGTTTGTTTACAACGGAGTTGGTCAATAGAATGTAGGAGTTTACCACATTCGGCCACCAGGGGCCAGGCTTTGGATGGAAACCTTTGGAGTTTAAGGCTAGTGTTGATGTTTGGGCTGAACATCAGTGGAGGTCTACAGTGTGTGTGTGTGTGTGTGTGTGTGTGTGTGTGTTTGCAGTTTGTCATTTCAGAATCCCAGCAGGGTTTTTGTTTCTTCCGACAGTGTGAGCAGCGAAAGGTTGCGGCTCCGCGACTTCTTCCTGTGACAGAAATAAGAAACAGTCTGTGTCGGGGCCACGAGATACTGATGCTGCTCCTCCTGCTGGTGTGTTTGTGTATTGTTCGTAGATTTGTCTCTTCAGCTCTTAGCCCAGCCACTGATATATTTGTAAAGTAAAATATATGGTTTGATGTTTGATATTTCTGAGAATTCAAGGGTGAATCAACAAAATGGACTAAAGAGGCTGCAGTCCCAGGCCGGACCACTAGGGGGGGACCTAAGGTTACTAAATTAGTTTGATGTCAAATGATCAAAATGAATGGAAGTAGGCTACTGCTACTAATTTTACTCCCAACACCAATAAATATCTACCTACCCTCTCATTTAAAGGCGTGAGATAGATTTTATGGTTGTTTAACATCTATAAAAATTCGCTACCACCTTTAAAACAGCGGGTAGGAAGGTGTTATGGTTGTTTCATATTTATAAAAATCCGCTACCACCTTAAAAACACAGGGTAGGAAAATGTTATGGTGGTTTAACATCCATAAAAATCTGCTACCACCTTTAACACAGAGGGTAGGAAAATATTATGGGTAGGAAACAACTTCAGATTGAGCTGTGAATTTTTGCTATTGGTAGGAAAATTTTATGGGTAGGAAAAATTCAGAACAACTGCACCCTGACTTTTTGGTGACACGTGTTCCTGATGTTAAGTGACTAAAATGAGTGTAAGTCGTCTACTTATACCTAGTTTTACTGCCAGAACACCCATAATATCCACCTACCCTCTATTTAAAGGTGTTAGATAGGTATTATGGTTGTTTGACGTCTATAAAAATCCACTACCATACTTAAACACAGGGTAGGACAATGTTATAGGTGTTTAACATCTATAAAAATCCGCTTCTATACTTAAAACACAGGGTAGGGAAATATTATGGTTGTTTACCATCTATAAAAATGTGCTAAAACCCTTGGAACAATTGGTAGGAAAATATTATGGGTGCATAACATCTATAAAAATATGCTACCACCTTTAAAACAGAGGGTAAGAAAATATTATGGTTGTTTAACATCTTTAAAAATATGCTACCCCCTTAAAACAGAAAGTAGGAAAATGTTATGGGTTCAAAACATCTGTAAAAATCTGCTACCATCCTTAAAACACATGGTAGGAAAATTTTATGGTGGTTTTAACATCTATTAAAATATGCTACCACCTTTTAAACACAGGGTAGGAAAATATTATGGTTGTTTAACAACTAAAAAAATATGCTACCCCCTTTAAAACAAAAAGTAGCAAAATATTATGGGTTCAAAACATCTGTAAAAATCTGCTACCATCCTTAAAACACAAGGTAGGAAAATGTTATGGGTGTTAAACATCTATAAAAATCCGCTACCTCCTTTAAAACAGAGGGTATGGAAATATTATGGGTAGGAAAAACTTCAGCTAGAGCTATACATTTTTGCAATGGGAGGAAAATTTTATGGGTAGGAAAATACTTCAGAACAACAGCACCCACACAGTGATTTCTGCCGATGTCCCTGTGGGTAAAGTAGTTACATCTATGATCTTCCATTGACAACTGTTCCTTGGAGGATCCAAAGGTTCTTCTCCTCAGGTTTTGGAGATTCACCTGAACCTCAGCAGTTGCCTTCACAGTAAACACTTCTTCATGGATTCTTTCTAAATATTCTGAGACAAACTTCTGTCCCCTGGTGTCTTAAACCCGTCGTTAATGTCCTTCAGGGCATTTCGCCAGGATCCATATTTCAGAGGAAAGTTTGCTCTTCAGACCAGACTTCAGATGAGTAATGATTCACTTTCAGACGTTCTCAGCAGCCAGAAATTCTCCTCACACTGCGCCATTATCTCATTGGAGGATCTGTATGTTTCGCCTTATTGAATTCTGGGAGTTTTGGCTGCGGCGCCATCTTTCCCTGAACTGGGATGTGATAAAGACGGAGCTGTAGCTTTAAAGAAATAAGTGTCTCTATTTTTATCTGAAGAGTCAACCTCCGGAAAACGTCCTTAGACGAAGACAATCCCCATCCTTCCGTACCTGTCAGGTGAGGTAATGAGGCCCAAAGTTGACGCCTCCCACTTTATTCTGATTGGACGCTCAGGAAAGGTCACAATAAGGTGAGTATAGGGTTAATTTTGCGATTAGAAATGTAGATCAGTCTCTCTGAGTTTTAGTAACCCGATGGTATGATGCGACGCCTTGGTGCAGATATGAGCAAAATAAGGCCCGGGGGCCACAGGTGGGCCGTTCAGCTCCGTATTCCGGCCCACCAAACTTGAAAATTTTGATTATACTTGGACTTCCTATTTCCTATGCGATCTTCGGTGGGATCCGGACACTGGTCCGTAAACCTCTAACTCAGGTCTTAGTCCTAATCCTGGTCCAGGTTTAGATCCCATCCTTTTCACCTGGTCGAGTCTGGTTGTGCAATAAATTGGCTAAAAAAACAAACTCCAACCTCCGCGTTTTCCATCTGCAACAAACCAGCCGAGCGTCAAGTGACTGCAAGCTGTTTGGTTTGTGAGGAGAATGAAATGGGTTTCGCACTTGAGGGAACACGGCCGCACGGAGTGGCTTTTTTAATAGGACCAAGGGCAGGTAGACGGAGTCAGCGGGGAGATTCTACCTGCAGATGCTGTCCACCGGCGTGGTGTGGGGGCCCCGGGGGCGGGAGTGGAGGAGGCGCGGGGAGCTGCACGGCTCAGAGGAGATCTGCATTTGCCTGTCAGAAAAGTGGGTAAGAGGAGGAGGCGGTGGAGGGAGAGGAGGCGGTGGAGGGAGGCTTTGGAGACACCTGTCAGACGCATGAACAAAGTACATCTGTTCGTCCTCTCTCGCTGCTTCATCACGTGTCACCCTCTAAACACAGGAGCGCACTGCTGAAGAAGACAAGGAGGAAAAGGAAGGAAACCTCGGATCCATCCGGCGGAAAGGGACGCGACATCGTAAAATAATGTCAACAGCAAATGATGGTTCTGGTCCGATAATGACTTCCCTCATAGAACCAGGAATAACTCCAGGCTACTGTATCAGTAGGCTCAAAATATCATTACTAATGTAATGCAACATTTCAAAGCAACCACCTTGGGGGGTTATTCTTTACCATGATGAGCTACATTATTGTACTTGGTGACTATGGGCCCATTTTTTTATTTTAACGCCACCTGGTGGTCAACGGTTACCACTGTTACTGTATAAATATGCTCAAAATATCATTACAATCGCAATGCAACATTTCAAAGCAACCATTGTGAAGGTTATTCTTTACGGTGATGAGCTACATTATTGAACTTTACGACACTGGACCCAATTTTTTAAATTTAACGCCACCTGGTGGTCAACGGTTACCACTGTCACTGTACAAATATGCTCAAAATATCATAAAAAATACAATGCAACATTTCAAAGCAACCGCAGTGATGGTTATTTGTTACGCGATGAGCTACATTATTGTACTTGGTGACTTCAGGACAAATTTTTATTAGTTAACGCCACCTGGTGGTCAATGGTTACCACTATTACTGTATAAATATGCTCAAAATATTGTTACATTTCAAAGCAACCACTGTGAAGGTTATTCTTTACGGTGATGAGCTACTATATTGAACTTTACGACACTGAACCTAATTTTTTTAATTTAACGCCACCTGGTGGTCAACGGTTACCACTGTTACTGTATAAATATGCTCAAAATATCAATACAAGTACAATGCAACATTTTAAAGCAACCACAGTGATGATTATTCTTTAGCGTGATGAGCTACATTATTGGACTTGACGTCTATGGGTCCAATTTTTTTATTTTAACGCCACCTAGTGGTCAATGATTACCACTGTTACTGTATAAATATGCTCAAAATATCATTACAATCGCAATGCAACATTTCAAAGCAACCATTGTGAAGGTTATTCTTTACGGTGATGAGCTACATTATTGAACTTTACGACACTGGACCCAATTTTTTAAATTTAACGCCACCTGGTGGTCAACGGTTACCACTGTTACTGTATAAATTTTGGGAGGTTTGGTGGGCCGGATTGAAAAGCCAAACGGGCCACATTCGGCCCCCGGGCCTTAGTTTGCCCAGGTCTGCTCTAAAGTGAACGATGAATGGTGATTTTTTTTTTTTGATCGAAGGAACGATCTGGGATGGACTGACCTCGTACGACAGACCTCCGTGTCGAACACACAGAGGTTGTCAACGATCACCAAGTCGTCGTATCAGGGTTTGACGGCGGCGCTCGTTTAATCAGGTCTGACTGACAGGGTCGACCGTGGCTTAATTAAAGCGCAGCGACAGCAGACGCTTCGCCGTCACTTATTTTCCTGCTGAGCCTGAGAAACAAGGACACACACACACACACACACCCACACACACACACACACACACATGCAGAAATGTCTGATTTTGGGGGAAAGAAAAAAAGTGGTTTCCTAGCAACAACATCAGTGGGACGTGAGCAGAGCTGAGGCAGACGGAGCGGCTGAAGATCACGGCTGGTGTTTCTCCAAATGAAAGAGGTTTGGGAATCGTTTCATATAGAACAGTGTTGACGTTGAGCTCTGTAACTGTGTGATCAAATCTATGTGTTCTAGCTCTATAACTTAGATAAAGATAGATATTTGTATTGTTTTTTAACCCCATAATGACCTAGAAACTGAAGTAGACAGAAACACAACTAACAGTAGTTAGTTGCGTTTCACTAATAAATAACAGTAACCAGTGATTGACCTGGTAACAGCATCACAGCATCAACGGTTGAACAATAAAACACAATTGTTTTAAACCAAAAGTAAGTTGAAAAGTTGAAAATACAGCAACTTCATTGGACAAATGATCAGGATATTGATAATAAAACAGGGAGATGTTGTTGAAACAACAGCAGCAGCAAGAGTATTAGTAGTATTAGTAGCAGCTGTAACAACGCAGTAGTCGCAGCAGTAGAAGCAACAGCCGCAGTAACATCAGCAGAAGAAATAGCAACAGTAACAGCAGCAGCAACAGTTGCAGTAATAGCCGAACAGTAGTAGTAGCATCAGCAGTACTTGCAGCAGCAGTAACTTTAGTAGTTTCAACAGGTACAGTAACATCAGCAGCAGTAAAAGCAGTAACAGCAGCAGCAGTAGTAACATTAATAGCACAGTAGCAGCAGCAGCAACAGCGGCAACCGCAGCAATAGTAGCATTAGCAGTCATAGCAGCAATAGTTGCTGCAGCAACAGCAGTAGTAACACCAGCAGCAGTAGAAGTAACAGCAGTAGTAACAGCAGCAGCAGCAGTAGTATTAGCGAAAATGGTAGCAGCAGCAGTAGTAACAGCAGTGACATCAGCAACAGCAGCAGCAGTAATAGTAGCAACATTTGCTACAGCAACAGCAGCAGTAACAACAGTAGTAGCAACATCAGCAGTAGCAGCAGCAACAGTTGCAGCAGAAGTAACATTAAAAGCTGAGCATCAGCAGTAGTAACAGCATCAGTAACAGCATCAGCAGCAGCAGCAGCAGTAGTATTAGCAGAAACGGTAGCAGCAGCAAAAGTAATAACAAAGAAGCAACAGTAACATCAGCAGCAGTAGTAGTAACATTAATAGCAGCAGCAACTGCAGCAATAGTAGCCGCTGCAGTAATAGCAGCAACAGTTGCAGCAGAAGTAACATTAAAAGTACAGCAGCAGCAGTAGAAACAGCAACATTGGCAGCAGCTACAGTAACATCAGGGGCAACAGTAGTGGCAGCAGTAACAGTAACGGTAACAGTAACAGTGTCAGTAACAGTAACAGTAACAGTAAGAGTAACAGTCGTTACTGTTACCAGTGAGAGCTGAACTGATCCGTCTCAGTCTTTCAGCTGCAGCGTTAGGACAAAAGGACAAAAAAATCTTTAGATACAAAGAAACAACCATCGATAAAAAGACAAAACCACAGACTGGAGTTCAGGGACGTAAAGAGACAGTGGATCCTGAAGTGGACGTCCACCCTCAGGTCGTTAACACGGTTAGAGACATGAAAGTGTCACTTTTTTACGACCGGAGGAGTTGGACACGGAGCAGTAAAAGAACTGAACCACAGACCCACAGGCCCGATGTTTGGATTTACATCCCAACAGATGCCAGGGACCAGGGAAGTCCCTGGAGCAGCAGCTGTTCCCGGCACTGGATGTAGTCAACGTCGGGCAACATAAGGCTGCGCAACTCCCGGCAATTTGTGAATGTAAAGAGTGAGAGACGGAGACGAAGAGGAGTCTGGACAGAGAATTCCACCTTTACATATGCTTTTAAAGGGACACAGACGATGGAGGACTGAGGAGACAATGTTATTGACACGTCTTCACCAAGGCTGGAACATCTCCTGTGTTCTCAGAGGAGGACGGCCAGGGAGCGCGCTCTGTGCTTTAGGACAGGGAGGTGTGAAGACGTGAGCGGGGACTCAATGAGACGACGTCTCGGCGGTAGAAACGAGGAGACAGTGCTGTCCTGGCTGGGGTGAGCGGGTCAACGGACCGCCGGGGATTGAGGTGGAGGCAACGGAAGACGGGGGAGGGCGGAGGGAAGGGACAGATTTAGAGAGTTGCCTTGTTGCCTGGAGGCTGGAAAAAAACTTCAGCGGAAAAATCGTTCGCTGTTGGATCGTAAATGTCAGGTTTACTTTACGATCTTGTGGCGCTAACATACGAGGGGACTTCGGTTGACACGACAAATATTCCCAGAACTACTGCCACCATATGAGCAAAAGGAGTCACTGCAGCATCAGTGTATCATTGCTGCAGTGTTTCCCGATCCGTTTTTATATATTAACGATGGCACAACGAAAAAGTCCAGCGGTTAAGGAAGCGAACTTGGATCTGTAAGGTTTCAGGTTCAAATCCATCAGGTTGCCAGCGACTGAGCAAAGTTCTGCTGCCTTGCGGCAACGGATGAAGATAAATCAGTGGAAGTAGCATTTACTCAAGAACTTCATCCATCGTCCATTGTTGGTGACTCAAGTGCGCAGCCCAGTGGATGCATAAAGGCATAGCACCGTGCCGACCCACATGGCTAATAAGTTTACTCGCTCACTCTTTGAATACCTGGACCTGTTTAGTTGAACACCATACTAATAATATTGCCAGGAATTGAAGAAAGACGCACACCACATTATTTTTTCGTATTTGTCATGGAAAGCAACAAAAAATTAGCTAATTTTAAGATTTTCCGAACAATTTTTCTGCGGTTAATTTCCCGTGGAACACATGACGATATCTGATCAGCGGAAAAAACGATGAATCACAGCATCATATGTAACACTCACTGGTGGTCAAGATTTTCCAGGCTTGGTGTAATACCAAGTGATGCCCACAGGGGGAACTCTTGTCATTAACCTGCAAAAGTTCTCACTTGTTACTTTCATTCACTCTGAAACTGACAGAATGACAATAAAATGAAGAAAAAAATGAAAGTGTAATTTTTTTATAGCGGTGATAAGATTCGTGAAACAAACAGAAAAGTCTTGCGACGCAGCAGTTAAGAGTTTTTACGGCGTTCCCGGCGTTCCCGTCTCCTGCTGCTTTAATAAAGCAGAGTGACTGCGGTTTTTTTCTCAGATCATAAAAGCTTCGATGTCGCTCCTAATAAACACGGTTGGAGCTGCACTTTCATCAGCGGAGAAAGCCTAGGGGACGCTGTTGGACACGCGCTGTCGATTGACAGGTTGGGAAACACTTGGATGCTCTGGCGATGATGTCACCACCGTAGTTAGGAAGAAAGTGGGGACGTTTGGACCAGGACGAGGACAAGCTGCTGCTGGATGATGTTCACTCTGACTGTGACATTTCCACTGGAGAGAGAGACAGGGTGGAGGGAGAGACAGTTTCACTCTGCAGACTTTGAGCTGAGAGACGATGAAAACAGCGGGTGTTCATTGCTGCCTCACCCCTGGTGAGGAGGTGAGGAGTCGAGAGGCTCTGAGAAGAAACAGAACTCAGGTGCCTGGTTCCGGAAAATGTATCCACTGTCCCTCCTCTGAACATGTCCAAACTAGCTCAATCAATCTCTAGCTTTGTCTCCTGTCTGTGTTGTCCCTCTAATCACCTTATTCCTGATCCTGTCCGTCCTTGTCTCTCCTAAAGAGAATCTCAGCATCTTTAACTCCTCCACCTCCAGCTCTGTCTCCTGTCTCCTCCTAGTGTCTCTAATCCATCCATCATCACTGGTCTCACCACCGTCCTGCAAACCAGTGGCTTGAAGTCTTCCGTCCTTCCAGCAGTACACCTCACCACTGTTGGACTGTTGTCATACCTGTCCCGCACCAATCTAACATACTTCTCTGCCACTCCTGACTAGTGTCTCTAGCCCAGCCATCATGACTGGAAAGCTAAATGCATGGGTTTTAACAAATTTGCGGGAATCGCACAAAAGGTCCAAAGACGTTTACCACAGTTTTGGGGGCAAACAACTACATATCCCTGTGTTGGTTGATATTGGACTGTGCGCCCCCTACTGGCAGCCAACGAGTTGGGCGGAAATCGTGAAAATCGGACATTGGCAAAAAGTTAAATTATCTTTTGAAGACTCCTTGCAAGAAACCCATGCCCATAAGAAGGCCCTGCCCCTACTTTTGGAACCAACAGACACTGGTTTTTGGTAAATACATGATAACAACATAAATGTTAATATAAAAAAGGAGAAAATACATTAGAGACTTGTTTATTAAGTTGGTTTAATCCAATATTTCAATTTCTTTGCATTAAAGAGTTAAGGGTACCTTCATTTTGGATGTTTTTTTTCCGCAATAAAAAGACAAAAACCTGTAAAAAATAGGATAAAAGAAAATTTTTTGGAAACAAAACCCAATATCACGCGATTGAATTTGGCGTTTTCTAAAGGTTGTGTTTGATCCTGCAGCTCTGTGGCATTTAAATCTGCCCCCACCACTAAAGCCCCCGGTGCAGGTTGGACTGAGTGAAGATCTGGACGTAAAACAATGAAGGACGGAACATTTACTGCGTCTGTGTGATTCATCTATCTGTGGTGTTAATAGAGCCGCTGAGTACGTGACTCACACACACACACACACACACACACACACACACACACACACACACACACACACACTGTTCTGAAGAGCCAGTTGAAGTAATGATCTGTGTGAAAACCCATCTGTGTTTCATTTTCAATTCACAATGACATTAACGACCGCGCAAACATTTATATCCACGCTGATTTACAACGGCCCGTTTTTTTGGTTGTTTCCGACAAACCAGGAGGTTCTTTGTTTCCGTCCAACTTCAGCCGACGCTTATCTTATCTGCGTGTTCTCGCTGCGTTGTGGCGGTTTTTGTCGCATTTGTTCTTCCGTTCTTCAGACTCGTGACAGTCAAAGACCGTAGGAAAACCAGACCCTCAAGATTCGGCAGCAGCAGCGATGCCTCTACTGTCATAGGACAAAATACTCAGTTGTCCCTTAAAGACCCCTTAAAATGGGTGGGCCCTGAAAAAATTAGGGTGGGCCAACCCCAAAGTATTATAGCCAAGTTTGATCAGACCTCTCATTGGATTGGTTGCCACCCGTGGCTACACCTATGGTCAGTTGTAAAGGAGGTGATACGACAGCAGATGCCTAGTTAGCAAGAGATTAAGTTGGGATTCCAATAAGTTCCGCTGGTTCTAGGTGTTAAATTTAGTGAAAAAAAAAAAACAGTGACAGAACATTTTGTATCTTACGTAAAAAGAAGAGTCAAAAAACAAGGTGACGATAAAGGAAAATCTCAGTTAAAACACAGTCAAGAACATGGTTTTTTGAGTTTTTTTATACTATACTGTAGTATTTTCTCAAGAAGTCTAGACCAGGGGTGCTAACAAGCTTTACGACAAAGCTTGCTAGCATCTTAGGTAGTCCATTAGGGCTATCAAAGGTGCCAGCAAGCTGCGTTGTTATACTCAAACTATTCAAAGGAGTGTCGAAAATGCTACTGGCCTTAGTTCTTCATGGTGTCAATAGGTACCATGTGGACCATATGACTGTCCCTAAAATCAAACCCTACTGGGGCACTGACAAAAAAAAAACTAACAAAAGACGGACTCGTCAATGTGTCAAGGTCCACCCACCCTACTGGGTCTTAGAGGCAGCAGTCTCTACAACCACCACCCAAATCACACTCCACCGTACCAGCTTTTTGTGATCCTTGCTATATGGGGTGAGTCCACTTGAAGGGGACAACTGCCCTAAAGCGGGACATACACTGTACGACTTTTTCCAATTCCAAGCATTAACGGTACAACTGCTGCTCACACTGTGCGACTAAATTGCAGGGGTGATTGCACCGTATCAGTGTTTCTCAAATAGTGGGGCACCCCCCCTGGGGGGTTGAGGCGGAGAGTGGGTGGTGGTCTTGCTAGGGGGTCGTAACAGAAATTAATTGAGAAGCACCGCACTATACGATCCGAAGATCAGGTGCGATTGAGCGGCTGGCGAGAGGCAACTTATTGAAAGGTACCCATAGACCTGTCGATGGATTATTAACGCAAGAACTTGGGTCATCCATCGTTTGTGACACATGTGCACTGCCTAACGTACCTTCCGTTGCCTCCGCCAAGCCAAGGGTTACAGAAAACCAACATCAACATCCAAATTGGATTAAAGTGGCGGCAGATTGACGGATCTCCAAGGACGTTGCTGTCGTTGCATCGTACATTTATGAGCAAAAACAATGATGAATTGATGAGGGTAAACACGAGTGGTGAGGCGAGTGGAGAACACCACCACCACCACCACCACCAGCAGCAGCAGAACATTGTGCTTCTATTCTACTTCATTCTGGATTTAGCAAACGTCATTATTATGTATTGGCTGGAAGCGATTGCTACATTAAAAGGATCCAAAAGTGCAGTGAAGGACCATAAACCCAAACACCGACAGGAACTGCAGGGAAACTGCAAACGGATACGCTGGAATTTTAAAAAGTCATTAAATCAGACCGGTCGTCCTCCCCTCACTGTCGGCAATCTCCCAGAATCTCATCGGGCTCTCCACCGCTCGCTGCACCACCTTCCTCCTCATAAAGTCCTCCACATTACCCACGGCAGCTGTTTGGGAAAATCAAATTATGCATGGGGATAAAATTCATATGCAGCTGCCTCCCTGAGTGTAACTCATGATTTATGGATACAGTGGAGCAGACGGTGATGCTGTCGTCAAGATTAGACCTCATCAGACTCAATTTGAGACCCGCTCCCGCTCTGATGTCTTTATTAACTTTCCGGCGTGTGGGTTCTTGTCAGGGAGGTTAATCCTGGTCTCGGAGACCACACCGGTCGACGGTCCTGCCAGGGTTTTCTACGTTCCCCCCCAGTCTCTTGTGATGCCTAACCTTTTGAAAGGTTGCACATTTCATTTGACATTTCAGAAACAGCCCACTTGCTCCGACACGCAGACACACACCGGCCCTGACGCTCAAAATAAAGAGTAACGAAACTCCCTGTTTGAGAAGGATCTGTGGCGACTTTCAATTGATGAATTCAAACAAACAGTTCCTGCTCACTCAGAAGGCGCACCAGACACTCGAGCCAATCAGAAAAGAGA
Organism: Paraplagusia blochii; assembly: GCA_016785265.1. Classification (NCBI taxonomy): domain Eukaryota; kingdom Metazoa; phylum Chordata; class Actinopteri; order Pleuronectiformes; family Cynoglossidae; genus Paraplagusia; species Paraplagusia blochii. The sequence goes on along the minus strand of JAFBJS010001046.1, from coordinate 566,972 downwards.
TGCTTCTCTAGAACTTTATTGATCCCTCGGGGATACCCTTTGAGAAATTAAGGATGTTGTCAACAAAGACTTTTTTTTGGGGTCAAGGCTAATTTATGCATCCAACCTTCCGACCTCATCAGCCACTTGTCGTGGCTGATTAGCAATAGATCCACAAGGGGGCGGTGATGACAGTTTGTCAGACTGCGTGACATATTGGTGGAGAATTCTTCCATTTTGTTTAAATTATGGGTATAGCTAGTTGGATCATTTGGGGTATGATCTGCAGGTTTTTTGATTATTACCAAGACGTGGGACCAATGGGCAAAAGGTATCGTACTTGTTAAGTACCTACTTGGTGCAGTGGTGGCCTAGTGGTTAGGGTTCCCCACCCTGGGCTATATCAAATTTCAGTTGGGGGTTTTGGCGCCTTGCAGTGGGCCCACCACCTACAGGAAGGTTAATAAGGGCCAGGTATGGGCCACGGTTGGTATCTGCTCCTCAATTTTACAACCGTTTTGCGCATACCCCAACCAACCCCATTAGTATTTCCACTTTTAATCAATCCAAACTGTACTTTGGGATTGGATTGTCGTAAATCATGAATGATTTAACAAAGAGCCAATGGATAAAGGCAGGTAGATTCAGATGATAGACCCTTAGGTTGGAGTATTGGTTGGGGATCAGGTAAAAAAGACCTGTCCCAGCTTGGGGTGCAGTAAAACAAAGACTTCCCCTGTAAGAGGACCAATCAGAATGCTTGAAAAAGACTTAATTAGAGTCACCACAGAGTGTCTGTATCACGTCAAGTACAGCGGTATACTTGGTGACTCCTTCTACGGAGGACCAGGAGACGTTGGCGCATTTTTTCTGGAGCACGATCTTCTCATTGAGACCACGGATGGCCACATGGCACAGCTGAAAAGTTTCTTTCAACGAGAAAGAGAGCAATCAGCGAGGCTGTTGTTCGCAGCCCGGGTCACAGCAGGGGTTGTTCCTTTCTTCTGCCTCCCCACACAATATGACGGCCTTAAGTCTCCTACGAGCCTCAGGCGCAGCTTCATCATTCCACTCTGTCGGTATTGATTGCATCAAGTCCTTTCCAAACGGATGAATAGGACAGCCTTCCTCTTTGTGTCCGTTTCCCTTTCTTCTCGCCGTAGCGGCACAGAGAGCGGCCCAGAACACTGATCCTAAGACGGGAGGATTCCTGCTCCACCGATCGTGTGCGTCACCCGACCGGGGCCTCCAGACAATTCACCCTCCCATCTCCCATCAGCCTTCACTTTAGCCCGGCTGGACACGGCTTTCACAGAATCAATCAGTGTTGAGATATGGGCAGCCGGCGCCGCAGCGGCCAGTTTTGGAATGCAAGGCTCGACCTTAATAGACAAAAGAGACGGCGATCAATAGTCAATTTGGCCTTGAGATGAGGCGGGAATGGATGAAGGAAAATTCATTTTATTGCATTTTTTTTCCTGCTCAGCAGTAAAATGTCAGTACAAAGTGTTGATGAACATTTATGGCCATCACTGCCGTGGATCGTTGATCTGAAACGCTAGCCGACACCGAAGCTATGACCCATGATTGATCGTATTGATGATCTGCAAAGTCTAAAAAGATGGGAAAAACTAAGCCGATGCTAAGTTATACAAGGACTGCCCTGACTCCGTCGTGGTTTGGGGCTTCATTCCAGCTTATTGCGTGAATAATTGTAAAATAATCATCATATACGTAGATGACATAGCGCTGTTGAAGAGGAAATAAATTTCCCTTACAAAGATTTGGCTAATTTTAACCCAAAATGTAACCCGGATAGCTGGAAATCATTAGCTTTGCGCCGAAAACTCAGGAAATTCTGTTTTGAATTTTTTCCTCCTCTGTCAGAGATGTACTTTATTACTTACCGGCATATTTGAAGTAGGCAGCCGTGCCACACTCTGAGCGAAGACTCCACTCATGCACTTATCACCGTCGAAGAACCGATTGTTAATGCCGAGCGTGCTCTTCAATTATGCTAAAAACACTGTACTTTCCCTTCACTTAGGGAAGATTTTTTAAAAACGCCACTCAGGCTCAGTCACGTGGTCGTCTTTCAAACCTCGGCCCACGTTCAATCGCAGGTTTCTCTTTGTGCTCCAGATGTCCTCGGGGACATAACGTTCCTTCTGAGGTATTATCTCAAACACCTGGGGCCCCACGTATGAAGACGGAAACACCGTCAATTTCAGATGTGTTAGTGGGTTCAACGCAGGAAGCCATAGTGTTTCATTGGTCAACTAGAAATACACATGGAAATATATTTTTTAGAACCACACGATTGAAGAACCTGGAAGATCCTGAACGATCCTGGACATCGTCCATCGTTTGGACTGAACAGACATCACATTTGTCTTATGTGTCTTCAGTCAATATGGTCAGCAACCCCAACAAAAGCGCCGGACCCGTCAATCACCGTCACTTTTTTAGTAAATCCTCACGATAGAATCCGTTTCCTAGCATCCCCACTAGGTGTCGCCAAAAGAGAAACGTTCTGACGGCAACTCTGGAGACGTTAGCACCGCACATTTCCACAATCATTTCTATCTTGAGTGGTCGTGTCAAATGTCCTTAGACTCTTTTTGAGTAGCGCTAATTTTGGACATGTAGCACATCAGGTTTCTACGTCCATTTCAGCGACGCTGTTCATAAACAAGGTCTCACAATGTCTTTTTCCATCCCGCGCAAATTTGATAAATGAGGCCCCTGGTCCTTGGGACTGAGGGGACAATGATGGGACATGAACAATTGGACGTAGGAGAAGAGTCATAAACACTGGGCGTAATCATGATGTGACCAGTGTCTCTGCTGCATCATTACTTTCACATAAAGATGAGTAATAATACACTTCCATCAGGTGCCTCCAGCACTGGAGAACAGTTGAATATATATGAGGTAGATGACGTGTCCAAATGATGACCCGGGGGCCCATTCTGGTACTTGTATAGGGTTTATGTGGCTCGTAAATTACTTTTTAATCAGATATTTGATAGTCGGCGCTCAGGGAAGAACAGAACAGTAAACGTAAAGTTTCGAGTATCAGAGCGTTGACAGGAAGAGTGGATGACACAAGATGGCGCCCCTGAGGAGGAGCTGAAAAATCAAAGCTGTGTTTTTGTGTCCCTTCTTAATACAAACATATTGGAACCAATGTAATCTGAAGCAACCTTAACTTATTAATTTTTGTTCCCATAATGCAATTTAGCTATTGGCAGTTAGAACTTTAACACATTTCCTAAATATATTACTATATTTTATTTCAAAATGTTTTTTATGATTTAGATTTATCACGAAAAAAAAAAATTCTACCTAGAACGCCCGGAAACGGTCAAAATGACCGTATTTTGCCAAATTTATCCTCCGCACTGTACACAAAGGTGGTCAAATGTAGGGAGCATACTGAGTGGATAGGTCAAGGCAGTTGTAATTATATTAATGACAAAATAAAGTAATGTATTGATTTTGGAGAGTATTAATTTGCAAAAAGAACTGAGAACGCAGAAAAACCTAGCGATGCAGTGCCAAAGTTTCCTCAACGTGGGACTCTCCAACTTCTAAAACCAGCTTTAAATTATAAAGTTTTCGTAATTTATTATTCCCTTTTCCCTTACACTTCAACGTTGCTATATTTAAAATTCACTTTTCAACCTCGCTTTTCATTTTTACCGTCTCCCCTGACGACTGAATCGCTGCTAGCACCGCCGATCTACACCTGACGGCCATCGCTGTGGGATTTACCTCCGTGTCCTGACCAGGGCTCGGCCCAGATGGATCTCCTCGGGTGATTCTGGCAGCCCATCCTTGGGGGCTGATTGTGTATCCACTGCACCACGTGTCAATGAAATGGCACCAGAGGCCCGAAGGATCCCCGGCAATAAAGCTTCACTGTTCCGTTCTAATCCCATCTCCGCACGAGTCGACGATCAACTGTGGACGGAACCTTCTGTGAATGCTAATGTGCATTCTGGTGCCGTTGGTATAAAGTGGAACTCCTCAGGTCAGGACTCAGCCGTCCACCTACACTTAAAGACTGCCAACCACCCTTTTAAGGACTAGGACGTTCAAGAAGACAGGTGGATTGAGAGAGGTGTAAAGAAGCCATTTTTGTCAACCTGGAAAAATCTTCCCTCAGCAGAGGTGGTGGTTTGAGACTAAAACTTTCATCCTCCTACAAAACCCTTTGGGGACAACACCCCAAAGATTCCGACTTCAACAACCGGTTTCAACCACCAAAGAGGCGTGCAACCAAAACCACTCCAACAATGATAGTACCAAGCCATCAATCCCCCCACAACAACTGGTACCACACTTCACAGGTATCCCCAGGTCCACCCAACAGGAGGGACTTGAAACACCCCTTCCTCCCTATCCTCTAGGATAGAACTTCTGTTACTCCCCACTGACAGTTAGAACTGAAGAAGCTTCTTGGCTGAGAGGATAAACGTTTTTCAAAAAACTGAAGGTCCAGTTGACTAACTTAACTCTTTAACCTTGACCAGAATGACTGAGAATCATCGACAAAGTTGAGCAAAGTTTCAAAGGCTGTGCCCTAATCAGTGGACCTCAGTGGCAGCTGGTGGATTCGTACCTGGAACCTTCCTGACCCCAGCTGGTTCCCTAACCACTAGGCCACCCACGGGCTTGATGAAAATGGACGTGGAGGAGTCAAATGGCGCTGGAGGTTTGACTTCCCCCAAGTTTGGTCTGGAATCAGGTTTATTTTCCGCCGGTAATCTCCGCACCACGGAGGGACAATTTACAAATGCAAATCTGTGCACAAACAAACCAGGCAGCTTGAAGCCAACGCCATTCCCTCCCCTAACGAAGGGAGACACGGCGGGCGCGTCGTAAATGGACTCTGTCGGCTCTGATGGACTGAAATAAATGAGTCTGAAGGGGAAAATTCACAAACACCAGCCGTGACTTTCAGTCAGATTCGTGGGGGAAAGGGCGACAATTAGAGCGGCTGCCAAAGGACAGGGGACGGAACAGGCACTGAAGAAAGACAAGCAAGGAACAAATCTGAACTGGAACCAGATCTGACTTCACATCGAGTTTTAACATCCAAAAAAACACAAGTTACAGAGAAAAGACAGGCGTTTCCATAATATCCTGAAGGATACTCCTGAGGATTCATGAAGTTCTACCTACCTACCTACCTACCTACCTACCTACCTACCTACCTACCCAACGTGGGTAGACGGATAGATAGGTATGAGAGACAAGGATGGACAGGATCAGGAATGAGGTGATTAGAGGGACAACACAGACAGGAAGGTTTGGAGACAAAGCTAGAGAACACAGATTGAGATGGTTTGGACATGTCCATAGGAGGGACAGTGCATACACGTTGGTAGAAGAACCAGGTTTTGCCAAAATTGCTGGAATTGCACTTGGGGTTCTGGGACATTTACCTCAGTTTTATGCGCAAATGGCGGCATCTATCAGTATCGATTGATATCAGTATCGGAAGATTAATTGCCTGGACAATATCGGCAAAAAGTTAGTGGACCAGAGATGGTTTGGACATGTTCAGAGGAGGGACAGTGGATACACGTGGGTGGAAGAATGATCCTAGAGATGGAGCTACCAGGTAGGTGTTTTTTTGAAAACTTTTCTTCTCGTATTATTTGCAGACATTTCTACTTGGACACATCTCTTCCTCCTGGTTCGTGAATATCATTTAAAGTCCCCGTCTTCAGTCAACGATGGACATGTTGCTGGTTTACCGGTCCATTAGCGAGAAAAACCAAACAGCTCCCAGTTTCCTGCTGACGGACATTAATTTGACAAGCGATCGCGCCGTCGTGCGTCACAACCTGTTAAAGTGTCAGTCCGTCGCCGCGTGCGTCGTCCGCCATTAATCAAGATGAAGACGGCGAGCGACTGCACCAGGGGAGGGCGCTGGGGGGGCGGGGGACAGAGTCTCGAACGTTCCACCGAAATAAAAACACATCTCAAGGTGCGATTAATTTGTCAGAGTAAAAACGACAGTTCGTCCTTCACTTCATGTTTATTTGTAAAATAAAGCGCTGGTCATCAGAACATTTGATAAATGTCGATAAATATGTGACACAAACATCTGGGACTGAGAGGAACACAAATTGTACGACAATGACTTTTTTTTTTTTTCTTTTTTTCTCTTTCTTTTTTTCTCCTCCTTCAAAGACCCGAACAGAAAATACAAAGTTACAGCAAACATGCCTCTTGATAAAAATATTTTTACAAAAAAATGTACATTTCTATACAACAGTTGTCAGTTCTCACACCCCAGACCCCCAACAAACTGTCGGTTTTTTCATTCAGCGTTGGCGTAAATAGATTTTTTTTTTTTTTCTATCTCAAAAGAAAACATGACGACTTGTTTATTTACATGGCAAAATTAAAGTGACTCAGATTAATTACAACAGTTAAAAGCAATGATTTTTTTTCTTTTTTTTTTGGCTGCAAAATATTGGACACATCACCGTACGGTTCATCAGAGGATACCAGCAGGGAAAAAAAAGAAAAAAAAAAAAGAAAAAAAGAAAAAAAAATCCGATGTGTAGCAGAGCGTTTCCCTTTGGATACAAAAATAGTAGTAAATATCGCACTTGATCTTCGTTCACCAGAAATGGACTTTTATAACGAGCTGCATCATTTTTCCTCCTGGTGGTGTTTTGGCAACGCAGCAGGGTGTAGGTGAGTGGGTGTGTGTTCAGGAACTTGTAAAAAGTGGAATAAATAACATTTTTTTTTTTTTCACAGCTTCGGGAAAATTGTCTTTTTGATGAAATAAATGCAGAACGTGAAGCACGAAAAGAGAATTTTAAGTTTAATTTTTTCGTCTCCCGGCGAGCACGCCGTTTTTTCTGAGATCAAATTTTTGTTTTTCTGCTTTTCTTTGCCAAAATTTTGCAAAAAAAACCCCACACATACATGGTGGATCTCAACATGTGGGGCGGGGCCCACCGGGAGTCCGCCGACCAGTTAAAAAAGGTCATATTTATTTTATCTCAAGTATGTATTTTGGGTGGAACAATGGTGCAACCACTGTGAAAATCAGTCAATTTATGTCAAGTGCCTAGAAAAGCGGTTGACATCGTCATCTCTGATTTGACCAGTTGACCTTCAGGACACATGGTATGTACCAGAGGTACGAGAGTCGTCTGCTAAAGCACGGAAACGAAAATTTTGAGGTGACATAATTGAATCAATTATTTATAATGAGGTTAATTATGTACGACTCAGCTGAGGCCCGAGCTGCTTGCAAATTTTTTTTTTTTTCACGGAATTTTTCCAGTGTCTGGACTGAAGATATATGACCATACAAGTTGCCATACAAGGGAAAAAAAAATAAAGAAAATTAATTTCATTTAAAATTTTTAATTTTTTGTAAAATGACCATAAATGGAACTGGTTCCATTCCCAGAAAACTATTTCACATTTCCAAGTCTCCAAACCTGCTCCTCACTCCTGCTCCTGTGGTGGAGGAGGAGGAGGAGGAGGAGGAGGAGTCAAGTGTTGGCTCGTGGACCGGTTAGAATCCATGTTTGGATTCACAGGAAGCCGATCCAGGACTGTGAGGCATCGTTTCCTGCCAGTGTTGGCTCGCTACCACCCCTGCTGGGTTTTAAGAACTTGGCAGGAGTCGGGAATCGATGACGAGGCTGCGGCGTGATGGATGGATGAAGCGGGAAAGACTCGGATTACGGAGGAATTAAAACGGAACCAAGGCTGCAGCGGCGCTTCATCAAATTAATGTGGGAGTTATTTTTTATTCCCGGAGTTCAGAAAAGAAAACTTTATCGGATCGAACGACTACAAATGAATATTCACTTATGGATGTGATTAATAGTAAACTGTGATTAATCGTGATTAATCTCGGCCAAGACTAATCTGAATAATCTCAGCCTTAATAACTGGATTAGAATTGGCCTCCTTATTTGTTATTGATCTCAACCATGATTAATTGCAAGTAATTTTGGCCGTAATTGATAAGAATTAATATGAGCCACAACTAATTGTGATTAATCTGAGACTCATAATTGATTTCAGCAATGATTCATTTGATAATTCTGACGATTAATCAGTCAATTGATCCACAATTAATCCATGATGATTCTGTGCCTGGATTAATCGTGATGAGATCGTTATTGATTTTAGCCACAATTGCTGACCAATCAACCAATTTAACTGATTAATCTCAAACTTTCATCGCGATTCATTGAGATGCTCGAAATAATTGTGATCTTTCTTGGTCACGGACGATCGTTATTGATTCAACCACGATGAATCACTTTGAATTTTGGCCGCAAGTGATCGGAGACAATTCATCCACGATTAATCCTGATTAATCTCCAACATTCTCAATTGGGATAATTCAGTGCCAGAAATAATCACGATTAATTTTGGCCACTTGCTATTTTTCATCGTGATAAATTTGGATTATTCCGTGCCAGAAATAATCCCAGTAATCAGTTTTGGTCACAATTAATCGTTACTGATTTCGTCCATGATTAATCACTTTTAATATTAGCCACAACTAATTGTGATAAAATCACTTACTATTAATCGTGATTAATCTTAGACATAATTAATTGGGATTATTTTATGCCATAAATTTATTGATTTCACCTACAATTAATCTGTATTAATTTTGCCCACAGTTGGGATTATTTGAGCCATTGATTAATCTGGATTAGCCACACATGAATAATCGGGAAATTCTGCAACATAAATATAACAGTTTCCGTCACAATTCGATCGCGACTGATTTCAGAAATGATTAATCGCAAGTAATTTCGTCTAAGAATAATTTTTTACATTTGGTCACAGTTGTTATTTATTCAGCTTTTACTCCTGATTCATCTGGGTCTCGATTATTATTCGTGATTATTCTGTGCTATAAATAATCGCGATTCATTTTGGCCACAATTAATCGTTATCACGATTCATTTTGGTCACGATTAATCGTTATCACGATTCATTTCGGCCGTGATTAATCCCAACGCTCCACATCTTTCCAGTGTTAAATGGGATTAAATGTGTAGAAAAATGATAGAAACTAAAACACAGAAGATCATGAACTTTTCTCTCCTCAACTTTTAGTAACAGTGTGAAGACAAAGCTGGACATAAATCCCTGGAGCATCCACCGGGAACAACGCGTCAAACTGGATCGGAAATACATTTTTTCGTGCAACTGGGAACCTAAACGTAAAATGGGCGTCACCTGAACACACACCAACCCAAAGTCCAGAAATGTTGTCGTGTTTTTTCTACGCAGCTCCTTCTCTGGTCGTTTCTTGAAGTCGACGACAACGTCTAATCCCATCGAGCTTCCACGTCCGTCTCCCAACCCTGCAGAAATGAAAAAAAGAAAAAAAAATCTGAGGGAAAAACACATCATAAGACCATATCCTCGGCGCTAGGCACCGGGCTATTTATAAAGCTGTAAATCCGGGCAGGATTAAGTGGACTTGTAAAGCCGGTCCATTTAAAACGGACCCTAAAAATATCAAGGGAGCGTCTGGATGTTGTGGGGCCGAGGCAGAGACGTCTCTGTAATCCTTCCGCACACGACGTATCAAAGCCCGTTCAGGGCCAATTTGTCATTTTTGCCAAGAACGGCGTGCAAAGAATATGACATCTATTGAAGACTTTATCGGAAAAGTGTCAGATTTTTTTTTCACGCTGCGTTCAGAGGAGCTAAATGAATCGAGGAACAGACGGAAAAAACAGACGCTAGCGAAATAATTTTTCCACAAACACGAGTCACGGCGGCGTGAATATCATCGGAATGAAAACCACGTAATTCCTCTGTAACGTCTTCGTTTTTTTCTTTTTTCTCAGGTGAGTAAGCGAAATAATCACGGCTTAAACGGCTGTCGTCGATTGCTAATTGTGTTAATTATAAATTCTTAGGCTTCATTAAAACACTGTGGTTAATTGGTTGTCGCGGGTTTTAAGCAGCTTAGACGCATGCGGCTCAGTCCGGCGGAAACGGACGCTCACTCATTAACATGTATTATGTTGTTTAATTAAAAAAAGCCGGAGTGTTAGAGATTAGCGCGGCGGGATTCGTGGATGAAGGCTGTAGGGTGGGGTTGGGCCGACGACCATATTTTCCTTGTTCTGTTTCATCATCGCTGTCACGATTCTGGTTGGTGTATGAGGATAGATAGGTCCAACCACATGGTTTACAATTATGGACTGTACCAGACAACTGGTCTACAACACAGTCCAGTCAGAAAATCCAGTTTTTATACAATCTGATTAACCTAACAGAATGGGCCAAAGGGGCTGCAGCCCCAGGCCTCGCCACCCGGGGTCGGTCGATGTTTGTTAAACATCTATAAAATTATGCTACCACCTTTAAACAGAGGGTAGGAACATATTATGGGTTTATGAGGTCTATAAAAATATGCTACCACCTTTAAAACAGACCGTAGGAATATATTATGGTTGTTTAACGTCTATAAAAATATGCTACAACCTTTAAAGCCAAGTTTGGGAACATATCATGGGTGAATGACATCTAAAAAAATATGCTACCAACTTTTAAACGGAATGTGGGAACATATTATCAAGTATAACATCTATAAAAATATGCTACCACCTTAAAAAACCAAGTTTGGGAACATATTATGGGTGTATGACATCTATAAAAAATTGCTACCACCTTTAAAACAGACGGTAGGAATATATTATGGTTGTTTAACATCTATAAAAATATGCTACCAACTTTTAAACAGAGTTTAAGAAGATATTTTGTGTGACTGTTAACGAGGCTGTTAACTGTCTTCTGTGTCGCTCAGAAGACATTGTACGACGCCTAGCGGTCAAGGAAGCAGACTTGGGTCAGTGAGGCTGCAGGTTTGAAACCACCAGTGATTGGGGCTGGCGCCGACCTCTGTGACCCTCTTGTGAGATTGGAATTTTGGAAAAAGTCCCTGAAGCACCGAGGTAGGTATATCTGTCTGTGAACGCTAGGAAAACCAGGAAGGACTTCGACATAAATCCTGCTACGGCGCCCCTACTATGAAAACCAACTCTACCCCAACTAACAGATGATGCTACTGCATCATTACCCACAATCCCCCAAAGGCGGGGGGCTGGACCCCTTCTGTTTTTTTTAACCTCAGGCTCCACCGTTCCCACAATTCAATTAGATGAATGTTGTTTATCGCTGGTTCTGGCCCATTGCGGTACCATCATTGCTTTCTCCGTTGAATCTAGGCATTAGACGCCCTTCGCTGGAGAAGCTTCTCTCCAAATGTCACGAAGCTTCTGACTTAGGAGATTATTAAGGGATGTTTAGAGATGCTCCAGACACGGATCAGCGGCTGCGTCGCTTAATGAGGAAACCCTGGAGCCCAGACTGGAGTTCATATGAGGGAATAGATGTTGGAGAGAGTGGAGGTAGAACCTTACCTGATCTCAGTTGTCAACATCTGATACGTGGTTCTCTGTCTGAAAGTAAAAAATAAAAACAAAGAAAAGGAAAAAAAAAAAAAACGAGGGTGTGGTGTCAATGACACGTCAAAAAAGTTCACCTCAGAAAAAAAACATCGTGTTTAATCTGGTCTAATGCTTCTAACTCCTGGAGCAGCCGCAACGCTAGGAAGCCGCACGGTCAGTTTGACCTTCAGGGAAAAATGAATCGATCGTTTTCTGACCGTTCCTCTCGACGGTAATGTGTGTTATTAGTCAGACACGAGGTTCTGGACGACTCAGCTGCATCAGCCACGCTCCGATGGTTAAGGACTAATAAAAGAACCAGGGGAAGGAAAGAGCCTCGACTCGACTCAGAATCCCGGGACGCTCCCCACGGTAAAGACCAGCGTACACTCTGCGATTTTGGCACGATTTTTCAGGTTGTTTCGGATTCTGAGAGTTACGATGAGTATCAGCTCATGATTGATCAAACACTACATGTGGGGACATAGATGCTAAGGAGAAAACCCGTCAACAACAGGGGGCAGTAGTAGGGGTAGAACTAGGACCAGACTGACCACGACTGCTAAGACATTTCCTGGTCCGTACCCGTCATCGTCATCAGACCTCAAAACAAAACGCACAGTGGACACCGGGTATTAGGACATTTACAGTAGAACCTCGAGATACAAGTAATTCAAGATACGTGCTAGCTTACAGACCTCGGCATCCACACCGTCTCACTTATTCACTTTCGAAGTTTTGACTTCCGTACGTATCTCTTGCATTCTGTTTGCGTTATCTACGTGATTTTACTACACATATTAGTACTGATAGAGGCGTTCTTTAGAGGAACAGAACGGATACATTTTTTTCCCGATATTCCTAAAGGGATTCAAGATACAAGTGCCTAGAATTACAAGCATAGTTCCGGGAGGGATGTGCTCCTATCTCAAGGTTTTCCTCTTGACACAAGTAAACATTTTGTTGCAAGTCTGGTTACGACAGACTGACGCACCGGCGCGATCCTTGTCCCCAACAAAATGTTTTGGACTGTTTCACTCTATTGTTTCTATTACTTTTTATTGCATTTTGGATTTTAGAGATAATTGTGGCGCAAAAATCCTGCCTGACCGTGTGTAGGGGCAGGGAGCGGGGCAGCTCCGGTAAAGTCCTGTTCCTTTGGGTCTGAGCTGGAGTCGACAGGGAGAAACTGTCAGTCCGAGACCCTTCACTGCTCACTCATGTGAAGCCCCTGCTCTCAGATCTGCCTCCATGAATAATTCTGAGGAATTAACGTTCAGCAAAGCAAGGAGCGTCTGCCCACAGGAGAGCTCCCTCAAGTGCTTCACCCACTCACTCACTCACTCTCCCCTCCCTGACAGCCCTGTCAACCGTTTCTCTTACCAGATGTTGGCTGCCCTCGCCGTCGAAGTCGTCTTCACCTCCATCGGTCATCTCTCCCGCCTCCACCTCCTGCGCCACCTCCCCTGCCTCTTCCCCGGAGTTGTCCGCTGCCTCCGACACAGACTCCTCGTGCAGGGAGTCGCAGTTGTCGTCGTACTTTCTCTGGGAATCTGCAGTGAAGACGAGGTGAAATAAATATCGTCCCCATCCTTGGCTTCACGTGGTTTTCAGCGACATTTACTCTGCATTCTGTCCATTAGTGAAACAGCAGGGTCTTGTTTGTGGACCGCAGAGCGTCCACACAGTCGGGTGGACACTGGCGGCAATGGACGCTGTCTGTACTTTAACTGTAGATAAATGTTTATAGAAGTCCCACCAAGGTTAAAGTGAGATGAAAGAGCACTTTAGAGAAACTGCTGATGTGAGCAGGGACAGAAAACATTTTTCATCCACCGCTTTCAAGATGTCTTGACCGCTGGACCCAGACAGTGAACGCGCTGCCTTTACCAAGGGTTGAGACCGCGCTGTTTCTGGGGGAATATTTTTTCTTTTGGCGAATGGAGGCCTAGACAGACACAAATACGTATATAAGGATATCTGCCATTAACTTTTACAGATATCCAACCATCTTTGTCCACTTATTGGGAGCCGGGTTGAAGGGGCAGCCCTTGGAGCAGCTACCTAGACTTCCCTCTCCCTAGGTTTTACCCCAATTGTGGCAAAAACCTTGCCCACACCCAATCTTTGAGGTTCAGTTCTACATAAACAACACAATCCCTCTCCCTAGACACCTACCTCTCATCTGGGAGGATCCCGAGGAGTTCCCAGGCCAGGACATAGTCCCTACACCTCTAGGTCTCCTTGTAGTGGGAGAGGACCCCAGCAACTCTGAGGGAGGGGGCCAAGGCGCATACGATATGGATGCCTAAGATCCCTCCAATCTATGAGGTTCAGTTCTACAAAAACAACACAATTCTTCCCCCTAGACACTTCCTCCATCTGGGAGGTTTCTGAGGAGTTCCCAAGCCAGCCTAGGAACATAGTCCCTCCAGAGTGTCTTGGATCTTCCTCTAGGTCTCCTTCTAGAGGAGAGGATCCTAGCAAATACGATGCAGATGCCCAAACTACCTCAACTGACTCGATGCAAAGGGGCAGCGGCCCTACTCCGAGCTCCTCCCGTTTCGCAGAGCTCCTCACCCTCATCTCTAAGGGAGCACCTTGGTCCTATGTCGGCCAATGCTGGCGTGTACCGCAGGAACTGAGGTATACGTCCCAGGATCGTATATGCGATGGCACCAAAATTGGCGAAACTCAGCCTTGTTTTTGGCCTTGCATTATAACAATTTTTGGACTTTTGAGTCTTCTTCCAAACAACTTTGTCTCACGTCTCCTCCTGACCTTGAGTCCAGGACTCTGCTGCTCCGTCCTAGGACATCCATAAAGACTGCTGAGTCAGGATGGTGCTGACATCTGTTGGCTGAGATGACGGAGCGCTCCGCTGCTCTTATCTCGCACCATGTCACTAAGACATACGGCCGCTGCATGATCTGAATTTTCCTCGGCCTCTGTGGTCGTGGTGTGTGTGTCTGTGTGAGGGTGTGTTTTCCTCTCTACTCACCACAATCGTTCCTCTGCTGCTTTTCAATCTTCTCCAGACGTCCAAGCAAAGAGTCGATCTTCATCTTGATCTGAGTCAGCTCACGTTTGACGGTCTGGAGCTGGTCTGTTTTTACTGCAGGGACACAAAGTGAGAGAAAACCCTGAATATCTGGACGTACAGCAGGGCGGGACTGGGTGGACGGTAGTCCGATAACTAGAGACTGCTCCCAAACCTCATTTTTGTTAGTAGAACCACAAAGATCTAACAGTTATACCACAAAAACACTTAGAAAAAGATAAAAGGTGTAAATATAATATGTTAGGCTTGTGTTCCAAAGTATGGGGCAGGCCCTAAATAGGGAACGCTAGGCTGTTCCAAGGGTCTACTGCAGTATAGGCTACTAAGGCCCAAGTGGCCTGATAAGGCGCCTTCAGCTTTGTGATCCGACCCACCAAACTCGTACCACACCTGGTCCTGTATCCAATTTTAGAACCATTTGTAGCAATAACTTTGCCCAAACTACGATGTTCACTTTTCTTAAAACAACACGACCAAAAAGTAAAACTGTAGTTTACAATTATTTACAAAGATTGGTCAGGCAATATTATCGATTCCGATATTTGCATGGTTACGTGATATCGGTAAAATCAATTAGGTTTTTCCTCCGATAATAAAAATCCGACAACCCGATTCTAAATTTGTTGATATAGGGGTTCTCAGACGTTAACTTCAGTTTTGGGGCAAATGATGGCACATATCGGTATCGGTTGATCTGTATCGGTATGGAAAAGTTTTTGATAATATCGGCAAAATTGGATTTCGGCAAAAGTAACAGACATCCGTTATTCTTATTTGGGAGGTCTGATATTTACGTTTGCACATTTTCTCTTAGAATTTTCGATACCGATATTGACCGATACCGATACATGACACAGACCGATAGCGATACATGACACAAAAACTGAACTAAATGTCTCAGAACTTAATCTGCGATTGAGTAACTTTAATAAGCGAATGTAATGGCTAATTTTATTGACGTTTTTACATCCATGACAATTTGGTTGAGGTTGTTTGAGGTCTGAGGTAATGAGGTGTGAACCAATCACATCAAAGCTGGACCCGCACTGAGCTAACACCACTGATTTGCAGGACACGGCGGATAATCCCATCGGACGGAACACGTAGCAGAAACTCCAACGGAGCAGATTAGAAGAATCTCCACCTTACAGTCATGAAATAATCTCATCCAATCACATCCAGCGGCTAGGAAGCGTTGGCTCCGAGTGCCGTCGCCAGACGTTGAGGCGGGAACGGAAAATTTGTTTTGACAGGCAGGGTTGGAGATAGGACAGACGAGCGCTGGGTAAACAAACCCACCGCTTCATCCGACGCCTGCCAGAAAATGAAAGGACTGGGTGGATATTCACACCTTCATCAGCTGACGTAGCCCTGCAGCGATCAACGCCTGAAACATACGACTGGAGCTGATGACGATAAGAACGTACGACAGTTGCGTCCGTTATAAACCCCACTCTCCGCACGTCCTCGTCTCCTCCCCAGGGACATTTTAATCGTTCACTGGAATTCAAACCGACAACCAACGTTTGTTGCCTTTCTATTTAAGCTGCTACGGTACGACAGTTTGCGTCGAACCTCTATTTTCAATCAAAGCAAAACACATGGGAAATAAAAAACAGGAAGTAATAGATGTACCTCATTAAATACGAGGATTCACAGCGTTGCTTTTCACACCGCTCTACTCGTACAAATACAAGGTTTTTTCAGAAGGCCCAGCGAATACGCAAAGGATTTTTCAGTCGTACGACAACTGGCGATTTATAGCCTGCCATTTTCTTGTTAAGGCCCTACCGTTCCATTTCCTTCGACCTGACATTTTTGATTTTTTTTGTTTATGCTCCCCTTGAAGTGCACTTCAGACCAGCAACCTAAGCCCCCCTTGCCCTGGTGGCGATGCCGAATGCTACATCCGCTTTTAGCCCATTCCGTTACTCCCGTGTTACGACAAGCGCTTATCACCTCACCATCGTTTGTGTAGAAAGCAAACTGCGATTTACCCGCGATTTCTACCTCAACCTACACATGCGCAAACATTGATACATATGAAAAAATGGCAGACGGTGCGGTGTGGTGCAGTGCGATTTGGGTGCCAGTCGTGGAAATTGTTGCCCCCTCATCCTGGTAAGAGATAAACTGCTTAAAATGGATGAATACATCAACATAGCTACCTCAACGAATACCTGCTCTGGATCTTTAAGGAAGGAAGGCAAACTCCTTGTCATAACATGATCCACACAACGAAACGTAACTTCTGGTTTCAACCCATCACCAAAGTGGACAGTGGACACTTCAGTTGTAACCTGGCAGCTGCTGGACTCAAACCTGAAACCCCTCAGACCCAAGTCCGCTTCCTAAGCCACTACGCCAGGGATTCTTAACCTTTTTGGCACGGAGGCCCAATTTTGTCAGTGTCGAGTGACCTGGGGCCCTTAATAATTGAAGTTTGAAATTTTCACGGCCCTCTAGAGGGCGCCTGCGGCCCAACTTTGGGCCGGGGCCCAATGGTTCAGAATCCCTGCACTACGCCACCTCAGACCAACACTACACAAAGGTCTACGATAAAAACTGTAAAACAACAAACCAACCTTCATAATTGCCCACCACCTTACACTCGGTTTCTACTCCCACCTTATCTGGACTGAGGGTGGACAGCATACTAGGTGTCCCACGGTGATAAGAGAGTGTGGGACACTGGTGTAATTTGTCACTGCCTCCCGTGTTGTTTCCCTCAACGCTTCTTAACCGCCAGTTAAATAACCTGCAGAGAGAAAACAAAGCGGGGACGTCCTAATCCAACACGGTTTTCATGAACACGGCGTCCGCAGACAGCTGGGACGATGGTGGGACGAACAAACAGGGAGAACATGAGAGAACAGCTTTGTTTGTCCAGGAGGCGTTAGAGGAGATTAGAGTGGATGGCAGAAGTTGGAGGAATGAGTCGATCGGAGAGGGAACGGTTCAGAGACGGAGGTTGAGAGGGTTTGGACAGGAGACTCGTAGCCATCAAGACTCATTGCCATTGGTCGTCCTCCTGCCAGAAGGCACAGTCGTCCTCGTAAAGAAGAAATGGACTTCGTACAGCCACCGTTTAGACGTTGTACGTACGTCTTCAGTACCAGAAATCCCAATAACCATATTTTGCATCTATTTATTTTTCATTGTTCCTTTACAAAGTCTTTTTTTCCCCAATTTGTTTTATTTTATTCAGGTCAAGACTCCACTAACGGCGCCCAAAGCCCAAAGGCGATATAAGGATGACGGCCCACGGCTGTTTATGCTAGCTACATGGATAATTTGTGTTCAGCGTGTTTTTTGGAGTTGTTTTTTTAAGTAAAAAATGTGTTTAATATTTATACCACGGTTAAAAAACAGCCAATAATTACAGTGTCTTCTTCATTGAGGTGGACTTTAGGAGAGACAAGGGTGGACAGGATCAGGAATGAGGTGATTAGAGGGACAACACAGACAGGAAGGTTTGGAGAAAAAGCTAAAGGAGACAGATTGAGATGGTTTGGACATGTCCAGAGGAGGGACAGTGGATACATTAGTAGAAGAATGATCCTAGAGATGGAGCTACCAGGTAGGAGACAAAGAGGAGATTGATGGATGCAGTGAGGGAGGACATGGAGGTAGTTGGAGAGTAGAAGAGTTCTTCTCCATGCCAAGGGGGCGCTGTGTCTAGACCCTTGCATTAGTAAAATTGATAAAACTGGAGATTCTCCCAGGAAAACCTGACCAACCAATCCAAAGGCCGGCATCAGTTATCAGTTTTTTTGTTGTCAAGAAACAAAGAAATGGACCACAAAGGGTCCGTGGACCAGGGTTTGAGAACCAAATATGACTAACCAAAAAATGTGGAGAGCAAATCAATAAAATCAAATCTCATTGGCGCGTCCTCAACCCAGCTATCATCGTGAATTAGGTAACTACGTCGGAAGAAAGTGAATCGTGGGATAAAGGAAAAGTCTCAATTGTGATCGCAGGACAAGGTGGGGGCCAAAAAATATTGTTCCATGGGCTGTGGATGGACCACGGGCCGCAGGTTTGAGACCCCCCTTGTAAAGGAAATAATGGAATAAAGAGGAAAAAAAAAGAAAAAGGGATCTGCTGCAGAAACTCCTGCTCTACAACATCACTGGTCCATGAAGATGGAACCAGATGGAGGTGATGATGAAATTTAGATGAAAAAACAGAGATAAAATCACTGCTGCTGCTGCTGCAAAAAAAAAAATCACATCTCAGTCTTAATAAGAGACTTTTTTTTCTTTTTTCTGCACCAGTCAGAAATCCATGAACCTTAACACTGGATATGACTGATAATCAAATGTCACAGCTGTCAATGAAGGGTCGCAACTTATTAAAACCACGTTTTTCGATAATGTTTTTACGGCGCAAACACCACACAACATATTTTTGAATGATTCAATTCCAGTTTGAAAAGATTCAGTTAGTTTATTTTCACATTTCATTGATTTTTTTTTTTTTTTTTAGGCAGAGATTTGACTTAAATGTCAAAACGTCCAACGTGAATTCAACCTAATGCTGCATTCCTGATGAAAAGTAATGATTTTTACCTTTGGAGGTGAGAGAAAATATCTCAAGTATTTTTAAAGCAGAATTTAGACAGTTTTTTTTCCGACACAGTCAGTCCTCTACTTTGGTTAATGCGTTGAAGACGCAAAATCTGTGAGACATTTTTTTTGTTATTTACGTATATATTTACCCTTAAAAATTTCCCTGGACACAAAGTACTCTGCCAATAGGACAACGGAAAATAAAAGACACAACCATAAAGAACATGGGAGTGGCCCCAGACGCAAGGAAAGATATGAGGTATGCAATGTTTTACGTAACGATTTTTGTAAATTACTTAATGTAACTTGTAATTTACAAAAATAAAAAGTGTCCAGTTTCCAGTGGGCTCGCAAAACCACACAAAGGATCACAGTCTGGTGCAGTGAGATTTGGGTGGCAGTCGTGGAAACTGCTTTTACCTGGTAAATTTTTCAGTCACACAGTGTGCGAGATCGTAAACGAAAGACGGTCACGACGGGGAATCTCGCAGTATTGTAAAGAAATACCATAGCGGTTAGCTGTTGTCTGTGTCGTACAGAAAACATCGTACGATGGTAAACTTTCACCAATTACAAGGGAAAAACTCAAAGCAGAGTATTTCCACCACATTTCTGCGGCAGTGGTGGCCAAGTGCAGTGCTCCCCAACCACTGGGGCGGGGGTGATTTGGTGCCGGGCCGCAGAGAAATAATAAACTCAAAATGACACAGTCGCTGATACAAGATTCTAACCTTGTATACCGGTCTGGTAGGAGAAAATTATAGGTTGGGTGAACTTGTGAAATCCTTGTTAATTCGGGTAGGAAGATTTTATAGGTAGGAAAATATTTCATTTTTTTTATTAAGTGGTATTTATCTGCCACAACTTAACGACTGATCCGTGAAAATAGGGAACACAAAGGCCTGTGTTCCCCAACAAATTGGGGAACACGGGCCTAGTGGTTAAGGAACCTCACTGAAGTCTGGAGGGTTGCAGGTTTGAATCCAACAACTGCCAAGTTAGTACTATGGTGCACTGAACATGGCATCGTCCCCACCCACTGTCCAATGCTGCCCACTGTTCACTTTGGAGTTTACTTTCCTTCCTTCCTTTCCTTGTTAAACCATGATAAATATGCAATATAGTGAAACTCTTGCAAAACACGATGCACTGAGAGGAGAGAGGGGTGTAAATAACAAAAAATTGGACCCTCAGGATTCTGAGGATTACGTGCTGTCTGTGAACACATCATCCTGAAACACAACAGTTTAACTACGACGTCCAGGTCGGACTTTATTATATGATTATTTAACGTAAATACAAAGTCCAACAAACTCCCCCCAAAAAACGGGTTCACCTTTATTTTGTCATTCAGGTCCCTGACGCCTTTATCTGCGTCTCCCACTGAAATGAGCTGTCACTCATACACAGCCAAACGTGGACAATGTCCTCGCAGCCGCTCACCCCGCCGTCTGGATGAGCTTAACCTTATTTTGTTGGCCAATCTATCAGGGCCAGAGCCAATAGGCAGCGCCATTTTTCACGCTCTGTGACAGGACGAAAATTAGCCTCCAAAAAAAAAAGATGCAGCCGCCCGGCTCAGGCAGAGGACAAAGGGAGGGAGAGGATTCATCAAGTGTTTCCAAAACCAGGGCAGGAGATGTGCCGTTCCTCCCTGTCGGAGCAGATGTAGCCGTGTCCTCCTGACAGACCTTTTCCAAGCTGCTCCCGCTGATAACACCTCGCCTCGACAGGCAACAATGAACAAACACTGTAGCCAATTACACAGGTCTGTGGCTGGAGACCGGCGTCGGAGAAAACAGGGCTGACCACAGCTCCGGGGACCAGCGCTGTCCCCCCGGTCTGGCGTTAATTACTTTTTGGAAGGTTATAACGCGTGTCCGGTCAGTTTACAGGAGCTAATGAGGCCCAGGTGGACGAGTCTGGTCCTGTGGTTGTGGATGGAGTCGTGATGTCGAGTACCTTTGTTTTCCCCCCGTTAGTGTTTTAATATTTAACCTGAAACAGTGATTTATTACATTGTTGTCATTAATTGAGATTAATCACAATGTGTTCAGTTCAGAAATGTCACCATATTTAATTGGACAATAGATCTGATTGTACGTTTTTGGATCAAACTTCTTCTGCTTTCAACGTCTTCGTTCATCAGGTGTTTCCACAGTGAGTCGTCCTCCTCCATCTCCATTACTCTGCTGTTCAAATTTACTTTGTTTCTTTAAAATACTTGTTTGTTACTTTGTTGGCAAGTCTCTCAAATCATGGCAATTAAGCCCAGTGCAGTATTTTTCCACTCTGTCCAATCACAGACTAGTAACTTCTCTCTGTCAGTGTTACTCCTTTTTGTCCAATAACAGTTCAGTATTACCACCATTCTGTCCAATCACAGTACAGTATTATTCCTCTCTATCTAAGAGTATAGTGCAGTATTACTCATCTGTATTCAATCACAGTATAGTACAGTGTTACTCTTATCTGCCAATATTACTCCTCTTTGTCCAATCTTAGTCCAGTGCATTATTACTCCTATTTTTCCAACAACAGTTTAGTATTACCACCATTCTGTCCAATCAGAGAATTGTACAGCATAACTTCTCTCTGCCAGAGTTACTCCTTTTTGTCCAATGACAGTTCAGTATCACCACCATACTGTCCAATCACAGTACAATCACAGTATTGCTCCTCTCAGTCCACTTAGAGAATTGTATAGTATTACTCCTCTCTACCTAAGAGTATAGTGCAGTATTACTCATCTGTATTCAAGCAGAGTATAGTACAGTTTTACTCCTATTTGCCAATATTACTCATCTTTGTCTAATCTTAGTCCAGTGCATTATTACTCCTATTTGTCCAATCACAGTACAGAATTACTCCTCTCTGTCCAATCAGATAATCGTACAGTATTACCCCTCTCTTTCCAATCACAGTATAGTATAGTATTACTCCCCTCTGTCCAATGACAGAACAGTGCATTATTACTCCATTCTGTCCAATCACAGTATAGTATTACCCCTCTCTTTCGATTCACAGTATAGTATAGTATTACTCCCCTCTGTCCAATGACAGAACAGTGCAGTATTACTCAATTCTGTCCAATCACAGTACAGCACAGTACTCATTTTGCTTGGCGTGTCTTCCCGTGGGCTCGCCACCAACTGAAAGACTGATAGTATGGGACGGTGTGATTTGGGTCTCAGTGGCGGAGACTGCTGCCCCTGAGACCCGGCTACAGAGGATGATGAATCAAAGGACATTAGACGAAATATAGCCCAAAGTTCAGCCCGTGACTAAAAGGGTTCTCTACGTACATTTGAGTCCAGATGACGGAGGTCTGGAGGACGAGGAGGAGGAAGAGGAGGATGTTTTGACGGGGAAGGAGGTCTTTCCGCGACGGGTGGAAGGAGCGAGGACCCTGGAGCGTTTGAGAGGGATCACCGCCCTGGGTGGGGGCGCCACTCTGTAGTCGAAAAGCCTTCAGACAAAGAACAAAACAAAATTACAAACTCCAATTCATGAGACAAGGTTCTTCATAATGACTTTTGAAAACTTCAATAATGGAATAAATTCCTTTAAATTGAGTTTTAATGTGTTTCTGGGTTTTGTTGTATTGTTTGGTATTAGTTATACTCATGCATGCGTTCTCCCGACTTGTCTCGTCAAAGAGAGGATCGGTTACGTCGGTGCCGGGTGACTGACGGAGGTGAGAGCTCCGACTGTGACAGTAGACGTCTGTCACCGCGCTCAACAAGTCCGACATTTGGAAAATGTCTGTGCAGATAATCACTGTCATCAGTCGCTGATGAATGAGAGAAACAATGGACGAGTCCCCACTTCTGGGGACATGAATATTTGATGGGAAGGTTTTCCACTCAGCGTTTTTGACGAATAAATATCATCAAAAAATCCCATTTTTATCCCAGACGCTGCTCCAGTGCTGATGTAAAAGTATCGTCCAATCACTTATGATGAGAACCCAATAACGATACCTGTGCTTAACCAGATGAGGTGTGCATTCAATATAACTTTCTTAAACAGCTCTATAGTGAAGTGAAAGTCACTAGATGGCAGCATCACAGCTCATTTAACTAATCTCATACTTATATAGTGGTTTGTAGATACTTGGCCGCCCTGCCTAATAGATAGTCAAATACCTACGAAATATCTGACAAACTATTATTACGTTGAACAAATAACAAGTGCTCATCGTAGCTTCAATCCTTGCCTGATCCCAGGTCAGCTAGGTGCCTCAATCGGTCAACGTTCGTCGTCCAGTAAGTATCTAAACTGTTGCGTTTGTGGCCAAGAATAAACACCCTCTATGTTTGGGGGTGGCGTTAAATGGAGATACTAGAGCAAATGCTAGCTTATAAACGCGAAAACATCTCTTGCATTCACGTTATCCTTGCGCCATTAAGCCCCACAATTCCGCTTGATGCCGACGCACAGTGCGGCCGCTCCAGATGGAATGAATGAGCGCCATTAGAGGAGTAAACGCAAAGGTCTCCTCCTCTGAAAGCGCTCTGTCCAATTTGTTGGAGCACTTTTATTTTCTCTTGCTCTCCGGTGTTATCGCTTGGAATATGTTACGACTCCTCAAAATATACTCGACGATCCTTTACGGTTGTGGTGTTGTAGCTTGTTGCCGGGCAGAAAAAACATTTCCATCTACAGACCACATGCGACAGTGACAGTACCTGGAGTAGAAGTCATCCCTGTAGTAGTCGTAGTCAAACTCGTAGCCACTTTGAGGGAGACAGAAGAAGAAAAGGAAGGAGAGTGAAACAGGAAGCCAGAGATAACAGCAGGTTACGAGGCATTTGGATTTGTCAGGAGAAAAGCAGATAAAGCTCAAGCTGCTCGGACTCGATTGGACGTCGCGTGTTGCCTAAAGCTCACTGCAGGTAAAGCAACGAGCCCGAGTCGTGCTGGCAGGCAAAGACCACGGATGAACAAAAGTTTGGGGAACGAACTCACTGGAAATAAAAGGGAAGAAAATGTTTTCTCACAAGCTCCGGTACAAAAAAGAAAAATCAATATTAAGTACGCACGTGGAGAGTCATTCAGAATTCACAGACAGGAAACCATAAAACGGAGAAAGAACTGTTTGGGAATGTTGTCTCTCCTCCTAGAATTTCAACGAGAACTGCTGCGATTTCTCTGCTTTGAAAGGCTAATGGAGGTTTTAATCAACGCAAACTAATAACACATCAACAGAATCGGTTGCCGTGAATTTTGCAAAAAAATAAATATCAGAGCAGAGGCTGAAGAAAAAAACATGTTTTTTTCGAGGGACGGTGAAGAAATACCGCTTTAATCTGCTGCTGACCAGGCCAGGAAATGAGCTCATACTTAATGATGCGTGGAACAACAACAACATCAACAAAAAAAAAAAAAAAAAAAGAAAAACCCCCCCCTCTG
>JAFBJS010001046.1:528614-542098 GCA_016785265.1 Paraplagusia blochii | reverse complement strand
GATGTGTATAAGAGACAGAACTCACTGGAAATAAAAGGGAAGAAAATGTTTTCTCACAATCTCTGGTACAAAAAAGAAAAATCAATATTAAGTACGCACGTGGAGAGTCATTCGGAATTCACAGACAGGAAACCATAAAACGGAGAAAGAACTGTTTGGGAATGTTGTCTCTCTTCCTAGAATTTCAACGAGAACTGCTGCGATTTCTCTGCTTTGAAAGGCTAATGGAGGTTTTAATCAACGCAAACTAATAACCCATCAACAGAATCGGTTGCCGTGAATTTTAGCATTTGCAAAAAAATAAATATCAGAGCTGAGGCTGAAGAAAAAAAACATGTTTTTTTTCGAGGGACGGTGAAGAAATACCGCTTTAATCTGCTGCTGACCAGGCCAGGAAATGAGCTCATACTTAATGATGCGTGGAACAACAACAACAACATCAACAAAAAAAAAAAAAAAAACTCTCTCCTCTGAGCTACTGAGCAAATTCCATTTACAGCTGAGAAAAGCGGAGAGCGGCGAAATTTTTAATTAGTAATTCAAGGTTAGATTAAAAGAAAAAAAAAAAAGCCAGAGAGACACGGAGGAGAAGGAGGGAGCGAGTGCTCAAAAGTAATCCCTGCCTTCTGAACATCCACATGAGAAGGAGCGGCAGGATTTCAGAGGTGGTGAATATTTATGACGGCAGCTGCTGCAGAGTCGGAGTCCTACCTGTAAACAGCTGTGAGTGGTCGTTTGGATCCAGCTTTAGGCCTGTATGGCTTGGGCTCACCGGCCATGTTTATATCTGGAATGAAAAAGACGAGAAATGATGGAATCAAAAACCTCTGAGGTTCAGTTTATTCATCGTCAGGTGGAAAAACAGGTGGAAACACCAAAGAGGGGACCTGAGAAAGGTGTGGTATGTAGGGTACCACGTTGCACCTTACTGCGAGCCTTCCTGTGGGTCGGGGAGGTGCAAAGTTCAGAGCACCTCAGTGGCAACCAGGCAGCTGGTGGACTCAAGTCCAATCCCTTAACCACTAGGCGACCACTGCCGACTAGAAAGTTGTAGAGAGATGTAAAACCATGATGCCATCAACTCTATCTCATGATTTTACCATACGGGGCAATACAGCAACCGTATCTGCAGATATGAATCCTTGAATCCTTCAATACCCCTTGCTAATAGGTAGTGGTTAAGGAAGCGGAGTTGGGTCCGCAAGGCCCCTGGTTCGTATCCCCCTACCGCCAAGTTACCGCTGAGATGTCCTGAGCAGGGTATCCTCCCCGGGCGCTTTTCCGATACCTTTTAACCCTCCCCCATTGTTGCTGAGGTGATGTGGCACGGTTAGAAAATGTTGTCCTAAGGAAAGTTGATTCTTTGGGCTAATTATTTGCTAAGGTTCAATGATCGATCATGGGATTTTTACCCATGTCAGACTGAACAAAACCCTAGATTGGTTCCTTAGTATCAGATAGAGCCATCACTCATTCATCCTTTTATCAGTTGCCTGGTCGCATTCTCCACCACTGCCACCCAAATCACACTGCTCCATACTAGATTGGGAGTACGGTACGGTGCCAAACCCCAGACCGCTTCCTTGTCCACCAGGCCACCACTAAGATGATCAAGGTATTTCCCTTCTCTCTGTAGGTCTGCACTTTTCTCCTCTTTAAGAAACTTGACTTTATGCAAACTAAGGCCTGGGGGCCAGATGTGGTCCACTAGATCGGTAATCCAAGCAAACGGCGAGATTATCGAGCTTGTTCAGTGTTGGCAAAATCTGATAGCGGCGAAAGTTATAAATAGGGATGTCCGATATAAACCATAACGTTTTCAATTTCTGAAGAAAATGCTAAAAGCCCACACTGTCTCCTCTAAAGGTGGCCGCTGTGTCCAATTCTGGAACCAAATGTGGTCCCCGGGTCAGAACCTTTGCTTACGCCTGAACTAGAACATCAATATTTCTATAGTGTTAGCGATACATGGGCAGCAGTGATGGCTTAGTGGTCTAGGTGGTGGACTTGGGTCCACAAGGGTTCAGGTTCTAATCCACCAACAGAACCAACAGTATGTTGCAGTGTGATTTGGGTGCCAGTGGTGGAGACTGCTGCCCCTAAGACTAGATAACGAATAGGAGGCTTAAGATCAATCCATCCGGGTAACGGGTTGCGAGGGCAGTAGTCTCCACAACTGCCACCCAAATCAGATTGCACCGTACCCTAACCTTCCTTGCTAGCAGCCAACTGCCCTAACTTACCCATGTTGGGGCAAATGTGGACAAATTTTACAGTTCAATCCAACAGACCACGACACGATTCGTTCCTCCGCACAGTCACTGTTTGACAACCAGATGTCGCTGTTACGTATTCGACAGTGAAAACCTTGACTTTTCATCAACGTTACAGCGATAAGTGAAAGAGCAGTCACTCAGGTGGTACAATAAATATTCGCCACTGGTTATGGACGGTGATAATAGACACAAAATAACAGTTTATTGCATAATCACCTGTGATAACAGACGTACAGACGAGCTGACAGTAAAAATCCTCAGTCATGAAGGAAGTGACGCGGCTGAAAGCAGCAGCATAAAAGGTTCTTTTTCATTATAAAAAGACTAAAACGTCTCCCGGGGGCGCTGCACTTTTTTCCACCGCCGCACTCCACGCTCTAATGTGCAATTTAATTATGCAACACACAAAGCTCGCCTGAAGAACCGGAGGATACGTTCCCTAATGGGGAGGTGCGGCGCATCGGCCCGAGTTTTTCTGAGGGAAATCTGGAGAGTGAGTTTACAACTCCACATCGGGAGATTCTTCTACGCAGGAGGGAAATGATAATAGTAATCATGATAACACAATTATATCTTGTGGGAAACTTTCGGTTTTGAGGGGATTTTCTTCTAACAAAGAGCCGCCGTTAACTCAAAAACAACTATCAGGCTATAATGAAAAAACGGCATGAAATTCGATTGAAACTCATCTCAACTCTGTCGTCAACTTTCCCTGCTTTTACAACAAAAAGCTAGAAAATCCTACTGTGGAATAAGGTATCTACAAGACCGCAGTGATGCCGTCGCTGTATCGGCCAAAAGGCGAATCTCTGACTTTGGAACGCGATCCCTGGATACAAGCAGTCGAAATGAGCCTCCTACGAAGGGTTGCAAGACACTCCCTTAGAGGTAAGGTGAGGAGCTCTGGCACCGGGGAGGAGCTCGGTGTAGAGCCATTGCTCCTTCACATCGAGAGGAGTACATTGGATGCCCCCTGAACGCCTCCCACGGTCAACTTTTCCTTGGAGGAGCATTTGGAGGAGGGGTCCCTAGACGTCCCACTCCCTACACACTTCCCTCAGCTCATCTGGGAGAATCCTGAGGTTTTCCCAGTCCAGCCGGGCATAATAGTCGTTCCACCGTGTCCCGGGTCTTCCTCTGAGCCTCCTCCTAGTGGGACACGACCCAGGATCCTCCCTGCCCGGCTGGAGACCCCTCCTCCAAATGCTCCTCCAAGAAAAATAAAGATGAACGGTATCTACAAGAATCCCAGAGAGGTTCCCCAGTCCAAAGAAAACCTGAGAACCTTTATCTTTTCTCTATCAGCATCCAGGAAGTGCCGCTGTAGCCGTCCTTGGCGCTGAACCTGGCCGATCGTACATCTTTAAAATATATGGCAACTTTACTGCCGCCTACGGGATGCGCCGCTCCTGATGTAAAATCTGTAACACTGTAAATAATTTGTATAACATTTTTAAAGCACCTTTTTGTCTTCGGAGAGCGTCTGTCTGTTTGTAGATAAAGCTGAAAACAAGGAGAACAACCCAGGTATGAATAAATGTTCCCGGCACTTGTGGTAGAGGCTGCGGAATTGGGAGGAAATAAATGAGTTGGGAGACACGGAGCATGGCTAATCACCACGGGAAAAAAAATGAAAATCTCTGCTTCTCTGTCAAAAAACATAAACAAGGATCAGTGACTCGCCGACGGAGCCTGTCCCCGTGCTTTATTGGACTCATTTGTTGTCTCGCATCTCTGTCTCCCGCAGACTATTGTTATATCATTTCCTGTTTTCCACTCAGCCTCCTCCTATCCCTCACCATCTCCATTTCACCGCCTTTCCTGCCGCCATCCCTCGCAGGAGATATCTTCTCCCGTGTCATCATCCATCACGACCTCGCCGCCCCGTATCGCTCCGCCCGGCGCCGTGTTTGCACACAAGGAGCCCATTATGAGGTGTTTCATTGGCAGCCATCACCTGTGGTGTTGTTTCTGTGTGACACCTGTGCCACCGACCGGCGCTCTGTAAGTGCTGCCTTTGCCTCCTTTTCATTAGTAAGGGATGAATAAGCGCCGCGGCCGGGAGAGGAGTCGAGTCACTGAATAAATCAGGGCTGTAAACTCCAGCCATATGGCTGCACATTGCGGGGGAATCACAGAGACGGAGAGAGTGGTGGAAAAAAAAAAAAAATCGGTGCAGGGAAAAAAGGAAGAACCCGATCGTTCGGGAGGGAACGTGATTGGGCGACTGTGCCGATAAACAGCAGCTAAAACCGCAACCAGTCCGACCTGGTGCATTAAGGCGGTTCTGCACAGAGATCTCTTTCTACTGAGGCTGAGGAGAAACCTTATTACGATGCCCGGAGTGTTGTGGACAGCATGAGGGTGTCCAGAAACCACAGACCTGCCATGTGACTCAGCAGTGTTGGCATCTATGCCACTCTGCAGTGTCTCGCTATCTCCCATACAGGCGTCTGCTGGAGATCCGAGCTGGCAGGTGTAGCTGAAGAACAAGAATAATTCCATCTTTGTAGAATTCTGAAGTGAGTCTTTGACACTAACTATAGGTATCGGATATCCACCAATACTGAGTGTATGCAGCGGTTTTCCCCAACTGAGAGTGAAACATCCCAGGACCAGCGATGTCCTAGAATATCAGTCGCCCAAACCTATTAGCCCAACATTAGCATTATAACGTGGAATCGGTAAGACCGATAACGATCTTTCCTCCGATAATGAAAATCTGATAACACCAGACCTGTGTTCTGCCGAATTTAGTGGAATCTCACATGGAGTCCTGAGACGATTCCCTCAGATTTGGGATCAATACCGGTTGCATATACCGGTATCAGTATGGGGAAATTAAGTATTTGGACAATATCGGCGAAATCTGATATTAATATCGGACATCCCTAAGTGTGATCCCAACAAATTTGGCTAATCTCAAACATTGTGTTATTGGATTTTCATTAATAGATAAGAAAACAATATCTATCGTACTGAATTAACCTCATTATGCTAACAGAAGAAGCCGATGACATCCCTAGTCCTGTGATGTTAACCTCAATTTTGGGATCAAACCGCAGCATATAACGGTATCGATCAATATTGTTATCGGAAAATTAAGCGTTTGAACAATATCAGTAAAATCGGATATTAATATCGGACGTCCTTTACCAGGACCCCATGTGAGACACTAGCAAATTTGGCAAAACTCAGGCGATGTTTTCAGATTTTCATTGTCGTAAGAAAAATATCACCGTTACCGATATCACATAATTAAAATTATGCTGATAAAGTTACGTTTTTGGAGTAAAGTCAGAATCGCAAACGTTAATTTCCGACAACTCTGGACACTAAATAGGATTTCAGCTAATTTTGCAAAACTCATACACTTTGGTATTGGATGTTTATTTTTGTAGGAAAAAAGTGATAACAATCTTGCTAATATCACGAAATAATATCGGCCGACCAGTATGATCTCCAACTTCATCGTACGATGATCACCTTTTCACAGTAAAAGCCTAAATAACGATGTAAATGGACAATAAATACTAAAATCTACTTCCTGTTAAATGTCTTTTCAGATTTTTTCATTAATAAAACTTATTTTAATCAGCGTTATCTGTTATTCCGAGGTTTTTGGAATATGATCCCAGATCGACAGCACCGGTCACCACAAGG
Source organism: Paraplagusia blochii (assembly GCA_016785265.1). NCBI lineage: Eukaryota > Metazoa > Chordata > Actinopteri > Pleuronectiformes > Cynoglossidae > Paraplagusia > Paraplagusia blochii. The sequence continues at coordinate 536,159 of JAFBJS010001046.1, read as the reverse complement.
TCGGAGAGAGTGAGGGAGGGAGAGTATGGATTGTTCCTCCGTGAACCAACGAGCCTCTTTTGTGAGCGAGGTGTTGGAGAGCAACTCTGAGAAAATCAATTTATTCTGCAGATCATGATCTCATCTCAAAGGCTGTAACTCTACTGCGTCCGATCGCACAGTTTTACTACCTTTATTGGGCGTTAGTGTGAAATACGTTCACAAAGTTTACCATCTGACGCCATCTGAAGGCCAAATGAATTCATTCAGTGCGGGGCCGACTGCAGCATTCACCAGGAAAAACAGGCTTTTTACGCCTTCAGCCCAGGCACGGAAACTGCTGCCTTCATTTTAAGTTGCTTTAAAACAGCGGAACAGCCCGAAGCAATTCCACCATAAAGACTCAGGTGTCCTCGGAGACGGAGAGACAAAAGTGGGATGCAGCATTTATCTGCTGGATCACTTCCTGTTCTTCAGTAAATCTTCAATTGAATTTTTCGTATTAACACTGATTATCATTAGGTTTGGGTCCCATGAGTTATTAAAGGGACAAACTTTGAAGGGGCCAAATACAGTTCCCTGTGTCCCCTCTGCTGCCTTTTGCTCCATATATACTAACATATTTATGTATTTCTCTGCCAACCTTTGGGAACCAAATGTTACTAGCCATCATTTCACCATGTTGATAGACTGTTGATAGACCAATCAGCTTCAGTCTAGCATGATCACATGACGTATTGTGTCACAACTTCGGGATCTAAATCTGATAAAGTCCTGAAGAAGCTAGTTCTGCATGAGTTGCCTCACCATACAAAGCTAGCTTAACGTAACTTTTTGTTTTTTATGAACTTAAAATTACGTAAGAGACCTAGCGGCGAGATTAAACAACAATCTGGTTTACAACCTACTCTGCATAGACAATGGGGCAGCCATCTTGCGCAGAACATAACAAGAACTGTTGCTTTACTTACATTTAATAAATTAAAAAAAAACAAAAAAAAAACTTTTCGGACCAAATTCGTCTTCATCGGTGACATTACAGATAATCGTGGAGGCAGCCATGTTGTCTAGCACAATTGCGATCAGTGTCAATTTCTAGTTCGCTAGTAACAGCTAGCGAACCTAAATCTCATTACATCCTGAAGAAGCTAGTTCTTATCATAAAAAAAAAAACTTTTATAAGGACGTTAGACGTAACTCATTTTTTTTATGAACTCAAGATTGTGCACTTCAGCCACCTAGAGGCGAGATTAAATAGTAATCAGGTTTACCTACTTTGCATAGACAATGGCGCAGCCATCTTGCACAGAAAGTAAAACTCTTGGTCTATTCAGAGTTTATAAAAAAAAAGAAAAAAAAAAACTTTTTGACTGAATTCCTCTGCATCGGTAGTGTTACGTAAAATCGTGGAGGCAGCCATGTTGCCGTTTGGACTTGTCTAGCGCAATCACGATCAGTGTTGAATAAGAAGCTAGTTCTTTTTTACGATTTTACTAAACCTTTAACCTTCTTGTCAGTTGTTCACTGTACGATACTCAATATTAACTCATTTTTTTTGTTGAAAAAGTTTTGTTGTGAAATTGGGAAATCCATAAATAACTCAATTCTTCACGTTAGAGCAAAGACCTGACGTGAAACAAGTGTCTGACGCCTGACGACTCAGTCTGAAGAACGTTGACTTGAACCTGGACGATCAAAGAAAGTCCAACCGGACAGAGTTCTGTGATGTTTCATTTACAGGTCATTCCTTCCACTCAGGAACAAAAAGTCCTTCTTCCGTCCCCTCATTGTGTGGACAGAGTGAAATCACGGCGATTGACTGCGGCCACGATCTTCAAAGAAACCTGTGTCTGTCCTTCACAGAAGCTCCAGGAAGATCAGAGTCTTCTGGTGTCTGCAGTGTTGGTTACTTGTTAATTCTCCTCCTCTCACTGAGAGACGGAGCCGAGCTGCAGATTAACTGGAAAAAAAAAAAGAAATCCTGCCGCAGAATTCCCTAAAGTATAAATTAATTATTGGAACAAACGATTAATCTCCTCAATGATTCAACAGCCGGAAAAAAGCAACAAAAAAAAAGAAGGCAGATGGAGGAAACACAGGAGACACAGGCACGTGAGCTGCTGGCCGGCCTGCAGTCCAGCTCCGTCTCCTGTTGACTGCTGAGTCATTTTGACATTTTCAAAAAATGTCCTGTAACTACGGCATGTTTTATGTCTCATGATTAGAATAAGGTTATTTAACAAATCTATGAGTCTGACAGAAATATCATCACTTAGTTGTGTTACTACCTTAAAAACAGAGGGTAGGAAAATATTATGGGTGTTTGACATCTATAAAAATTTGCTACAACGTTGAAAAGAGAGGGCAGGAAAATATTATGTGTATTTAACCACTGTAATAATTTGCTACCACTTTTAAAACAGAGGGTAGGAAAATATTATGGGTGTTTAAACATTATAAAAATGTGTAACCACCTTTAAAACAGAGGGTAGGAAAACACTATGGGTGTTTGGCATCTATAAAAATTTGCTACCGTGTTCAAAAGAGAGGGCAGGAAAATATTATGTGTATTTAACAACTATAAAAATTTGCTACCACTTTTAAAACAGAGGGTAGGAAAATATTATGGGTGTTAAAACATTATGAAAATATGTAACCGCCTATAAAACAGAGGGTAGGAAAATACTACGTGTGTTCAACAGCTATAAAAAATTGCTACAACCTTTAAAACAGAGGGTAGGAAAATACTACATGTGTTCAACAGCTATAAAAAATTGCTACAACCTTTAAAACAGAGAGTAGGATAATATTTTGGTTAACATCTATAAAAATTTGCTACCACCTTTAAAACAGAGGGTAGGAAAATACTACGGGTGTTCAGCAACTATAAAAAAAAATCTACAACCTTTAAAACATAGGGTAGGAAAATAATATGTTGGTTTAACATCTAGAAAAAATATGCAACAACCTTTAAACCAGAGGGTAGGAACATATTATGGGCGTTTAACATCTAGAAAACTATGCTACCATCTTTAAACAGAAGGTCTTAAAACTTCAGGAACAACAATACATTTTTGCAAACGGTAGGAAAATTTTATGGGTAAGTACCATATAAAGGGTTGGTTAATACTGCCCTGGACATAGGTACTAGTTGCATCTGAAGGTAATAATGTGGCCCGCAGCCCGCATGTTTGGCCACCTGTTGAAAATAATTCCTGGATTTGAGGTTTATATGTGACTTGTTTTGTTCTTGGCTCTGGTCGGAGTTTAGTTCCCATTTTATCTGCAGTGGGTGATAAAACGTGGAGGTGAGTCGGGGCAGGAAGTCTGAGGTGGAGGAAAATATCACATCTAATACCCAGAACTGTACATCACCACCTGCCGCAGAGGCTCCGGTCAGTTGGACCAGAGGGAGCGAGGGAGACAGAAAGAGGGGCGGGGCTGACGAAATGTCAGAAATGTCTTTCATCCCTGACTGGTAAAGGCCGTACCGCAGGCGCGTAGCTAGCCGCGTAATTGATGGATCGCCTGGAAAAAAATCTCCGAGTGAATCCCAATCATCTTCACCATCACTGCAGGTCCTCAGTGAGACACTGACAGGTTTCCATTTGCACACAGACGTCTCCTTCCTGCTACAGCCGTCAAACCACAGCGCACTCCGTGGAAACGAGCGCCGACCTGTTGACAAACACACCTTCCGACAGTAATGAGACAGATCCCGGGAGGCAGTTGTCTCATTACGACGGAAAAACAAGTGGCCGGGATAAAAGGAGGACAATCTACATATCAAAGGAGGGGACGTAGGAATCTTTGAAGACCCAACATCAAACACGGTTATTCCAAAGAATCGTGAACTGAGGTTCAAGGCGAGGTGAGCGGGACGGATATCTGAGCTTGTCTTTTCCTTGGTCTTTTCCATCTTTAGTGAATATGTATGGATCTTCAAAAAGTTCAGGAAGTCGAGAAGATTCCTTGCTACCAATGTCCAAGCTTCTCCGCAATAAACCGAGGTTGTTGCGATACAGACACGACGCTAATAAACTTTGGTTGCTTCACCATGAGGCAATCTGTGCTTGACAGGATGTTTTCTAGGGGCACTTGGTCCTCACTGAAACTTTCTGACACAAGCAAGGCTGGATTAACAGAACGGGCTGGAGGGGCTGCAGTCCCAGGCCACGCCACCAGGTTACTGATGTCATGTGACTGAAATTAGAGGAAGTAGTCTACTTGAAACACCCATAATATCTTCCTACCTTTCAAAGATGTTATATACATATTATGGGTGTTTAAAATCTATAAGATATACAGATAGATGTATATAGATGTTTTTAACATCTATAAAAAAATGCTGCCTGTTTTAAAACAGGAGTAGGAAATTATTATGGGTGTAAAACAACTATAATAATGTGCTACCACCTTTAAAACAGATGGTAGGAAAATATTATTGGTGTTTAACCTCTATAAAAAATGCTAGCACTATTGAAACACAGGGTAGGAAAATATTATGGGTGTATAACAACTATAAAAACGTTCTACCACCTTTAAAACAGAGGGTAGGAAAATATTACGGTTGTTTTACTTCTATAAAAATATGCTACCACCGTTAAACAGAGGGTAGGAAAATATTACGGTTGTTTTACTTCTATAAAAATATGCTACCAACCTTGAAACAGAGGATAGGGAACTACTGTGGGTGTTTAACATCTATAAAAAGTTGCTACCAACTTAAAACAGAGGGTAGGAAAATATTATGGTTGTTTAACATCTATAAAAATATGCTACCATCCTCGAAACAGAGGATAGGGAAAAATTATGGGTGTTTAACGTCTATAAAAAGTTGCTACTACCTTTAAAACAGAGGGTAGGAAAATATTATGGATATATTTGGTACGGTGCAAAACATGATCAATCATCCCATTAACGTCCACCTGCTAAAACAGCGTCTGATCTTAATTCACTGTCCATCATCTTTACTCGTCTTTTTATTTGACTTCAAAGCCAGGACAAGAGTGAAGCGTCTCCGTCTCACACTCAAGTATGACTCAGTGTGTGTGCCGTCCCGCATCACTGACTCCCTCTCTGCTGATCTATGGAACAAACTCTGAGGGGATCAGCTCCTAATCCCCAAACCCCTTCAAGCACAGACAGAACCATGGCATCACTTTGAGATCTCGTCCCTCTGTGTCTCCGTGAGCGTGTGTGACATACTAAACCCCCAGAGCTCATTCCCCACAAGGCAAGAGCGATGTCCAAAAAGAGACGGCAATTTGGCCACGGGGTGGACGTCTAAAGACGGGGGGTTGGTGATTTAGAGACGGATCTGGGCTTGAGAAACAAACATCCTCCTTAAAGCAGCAGTCCAGTTGTTGTTGGCGATACAATACGTATCGCGATACAATACGTATCGTGATACGGGCAAAATGATACGATAAATTGCGATATACCACGATAAAGATGACGATTTTTTTCTTTTTTATGATAAAGCGATTACAGCAGTCATACACACGAACACTTTTTATCTCTTCCGATAACCATATAGGTCGGGAAATACAAACCCCTGTATGAGTAACGGGTTAATTAAATGAGCTGCTATGCTGCCATCTAGTGATGGCTGTTAAATTGTGATATACTACGATACAAGCGAGACAATTTAACTTTTACGATAAAATTAACATAGCAGTCATTGAAGCGAAGAACTCACAGGTAACACGCCACCTAGTGTAAAAGAACGGAATTACAAGACAAACAAAATTAATCATTTTGGCTCCTTATTAATTTCAAACTGTTGGCAGAGTAAAGAATCGATATGGTGCCTTAGAGTATTGAATAGAGGGAAGTCCGATATTGACTCTTTTCCGATTCGACATACCCATATTGTCCCAACACTTCCCATGTTTAACTATACAGATGTAGTTTGGGAACTATCAATTTATTTGCACAAATCTTTGTATGAATATGGGATTATTTAAATGAGCTGCTATGCTGCCATCTAGTGGCTTTCACTTTGATAGACAGCCATTTAACCCCCAAAACATATTTCTGGAGTTTTATTTATATGATATACCGATAACGATTGTGAGAGATATTGCCGACAGAGACAATACTATCAATCAACGGATATTATCGGACATCCCTATCAATACTAATCTTATTTAAATCCAGAAACGTTGGGGGGAAAAAAAAATCGGATGTTAATTTTCCTCCGTCTGACTGCTGCCTCCTTATCAGCCCACTCCGCACATTAGATCCCAAATTAATACGACCCATTTACCAAAGGCTGTTGCTCTAAATATTCTGCTTCCGCGAGATAAGAACAATAAAAATCAGCCGTTCCGCCATGAAAGCGTCGTCCACGCCTCCCTGGGAGAAGCTTATCACACAGAGAGGATGTGGATAATGAGGTGTCACCGTGTGTGTGTGTGTGTGTGTGTGTGTGTGTGTGTGTGTGTGTGTGTGTGTCAGTGAATGCCTGTCTTTATGTCCGACTGATCGGCGGCCTCTCGTGACCAGAGTCCAGACAAACCTCGGCTCTTGTTAACGGTGCTGGTGAGAGACGGGGACGTTGGGGGGGTGGAGGTGGGGATGGAGGGCGGAGACAGAGGCTGATTGGAGTGAGAGCGATTTTCCTGACGTGTTTGTCGCATCTTCTGAGCTTTGATAAGAGTCCGATTAGGAATCCTTGGAATGGACGGATGGAGACATGTTTTGCGATAGGATGGAGTTTTGACGACCAGGTGAAAACAGTCTGTTAGGTTTCAGCTCATTTGACAAGTGTGCCACGTATCATGTATTTATATGTATGTATGTATGTATATATTATATGTATGTATACATATATATGTACATATACGTATATATCTATGCACCTATATACAGTATAAATGCATGTATATACATATATAAATAGATAATATATGTATACATATAATATATGTACACACATATATAAATATATATACAGTATATAGACATATACGTATATACTGTACATGTATATATATACACACATATATTTACATATACATATATACATAGATGAATATATATACATACATACATACATATATACATGTATATATACATATATGAATGTATGTATGTATATATATATTTATATATATATATACATACATTCATATATGTATATATGTATGTATGTTCATATATATTTATATATATATGAACATACATACATATATACATATACATACACATATATATTTACATATACATACATATATACATAGACGTATACATGTATGTATAAGGCCTGATAAAATGCTTGTCGTTACCCTGTGTTCTCAAACCATTGGCTAGACAGCGATTCTTTTTAGTTGTACGACAAAAAAAAAAATTGCGACAAAATTTGCACTCTGTACGCTGGGTTTATAAGCAAAAACACATAGAATGGTAAACCCTCACTATTTATCTGGGCTTGGGACCGGCACTAAAAAAAAAAAAAAAAAAAGTCTTGTTTCTTCATTCCGACATTCACAGATGTAAAGTAGAATGTAGAATGTAAGTCTACTTTCACAATAATAACTCAGTAGTATTATTGTCATTGTC
>JAFBJS010001046.1:516590-527348 GCA_016785265.1 Paraplagusia blochii | reverse complement strand
TACATACATACATACATACATATATACAGGTATATATACATATATGAATGTATGTATATATATATATATTTATATATATACTGTATATACATACATGCATATATGTATATATGTATATATGTATGTATGTTCATATATATATATTTATATATATGAACATACATATGTATATACATATATGTATATACATACATACATATATACATAGACGTACACATATATATTTACATATACATACATATATACATAGACGTATACATGAATGTATAAGGCCTGATAAAATGCTTGTCGTTACCCTGTGTTCTCAAACCATTGGCTAGACAGCGATTCTTTTTAGTTGTACGACAAAAAAAAAATTGCGACAAAATTTGCACTCTGTACGCTGGGTTTAACAGCAAAAACACATAGAATGGTAAACCCTCACTATTTATCCGGGCTTGGGACCGGCACTAAAAAAAAAAAAAAAAAAGTCTTGTGCCCCCTAGTGGCTGGTTTACAACAGATGCCAGAACAACTTGTCATTATAGCTAGCTTAAAGAACTTTGTGTCGAAAAACTTTCTTCATAATAAAATGTTTTTCATCTTCAAGGCATTAACTGAAAAAAAATCTAATTAGCTATTGGCCAATCAGAATTGCTCATGAAAGTTACTATCATCAAAGTTGCATCTTTAGTTGCCATCTGCTATCAAACCTATGGTCTTCCTGCTTAGCGACCCTATAGCTGACTTTGGGCTTTTACTGCGACAGTTTCCCTTTTTTTTCCGATGTACTTCCTGATTCCATATCGCAAAACGGCGACGCACTGTTGAGCGTCTTCTCCGATCTTATCTGTGCAGAATCATAATTGGATGAAGCAGCTGACGGCGTGAACGTACGCGTAGCGTAATCGTGGGTTTAATGAGATTTCCGTCTTATCACCGTTACATGTGATAATCACTTTAGTGACAACTTTTTTCCCCCATTCCCGCGTCTCTATTTTAGGCAGTAGCGCCACCTATATAGCATTCCCTGGTGTCATGTAGAGATTTTTTTTTTTTTTGGAAAAGTAATCTCATTTTGACCCGTACAAACATCATGGTATCGGATCAGCGCATCCCAGATCCGACGCATCTCGTATGGATTACATCCTGTAATTGCTTATGGTTTATTCAGGAGAAGCTCGGCGGCAGATTTCCCCGCAGCTCCGCCGGTGATTGTGTTGCGTGTGATTTGTTTTCCTTCTCATGGATGTGGGGAAAAAAAAAACACACAAAAAGACGGGTGAAAGTGGAGCTCAAGAAAATGAAGTCCAGTCTGGAAGCGGGAAAATAAATCAACACGTCTTCCTACGCCCTCCACGCCGCTGCCCTTGACACAAGGAGGACATCAGACGGACCATCTACCAGCCGGCCGTTCCCGCCCCCCAACCCTTTCGCCACCGTCATCGTCGCCATCTGAAGTCAAACGTGTTTCCAACGACAACAAAGACAGAACGGAACGCGACCGACAACGACCGCAGGACAGGTTTTAAGAGGTTCCTGTAAATGGATTTCACGGATTAAGGAAAAACAAAACACCTGTTAGAACACGTCACCCTGATCCCCCCGGTGGAAGTCGAGCCAGAAACCTCCGTTCTTACAATCTCCGAAAAATCCTTCAGCTGCAAGATGTTAAATATTTATGGCCTTCAACTCGGCGCGTGCTCGGGATTTTCGTGAAAAGAAAGTTAAAAAGTCGTCTTTGATTTCCGAATATCGCTAATCACCGCAGACGAGATTCAAGGATTTCACGATGAAAACAAAGAGCCCACGGTTTCATCTACAAAGATTAAAAACAACATGAAAAGAAAACTCTTCTGTCTCGACATTTTACTTTTTTTTTCAAAATAAAACGATGAATAAAACATTCCCTGCTGCCCCAGACGTTCTGATCCCAAAAGTTACACCTCTGCACAAAGCTCCTCACGGTTCACATGTCACTCACACCCCCAGTGCCAACAGTGCTGATACTGCACTATACTATATGTTACTTCCAAAAAAAAACCAGAACTGAAGGTAGAGACTGGGATTCATCCGTCCAAACCCACGCACTAGTCACAATGTCTGTCCCGGCTCCGTTTGACAAGCCGGGGTTTTATACCAGCGGAGCTGTTAAATGTGGAGCTACGGGAGTTTGGACTTGAGTAGGACATGTGATAATGAAGACACGCGTGTCCCCCAGATGAACTGGTGTGTGAACAACAGGCCAACAGTGGTCCTACAATCACACAGTCTGGAGTAACGTGAGAAAGTCTATAAACTGGGGACATCTGGGGGTCCCTGTCAACACACTACAGTATTGCTCAGTATTGAGTACTACTCTTCTCTTTGCAATCACAGTATAGTAGAGTATTCATCCACTCTGTACAACCACAGTATAGGACAGTATTTCTCCACTATGTCCCATCACAGTATAGTACAGTATAATCTCACTCTGTCCAATCATAGTATAGTACAGTATTACTCCTTCCTGTCCTACAACAGTATATTACAGTATTGTGCTTCTCTGTCCATTCAGAGTATAGTAGAGTACTACTCCAATATGTCCAATCACAGTATAGTACAGTATGACTCCACTATGCCCAATCACAGTATGATAAGAGTATATTCCCCTCTATCCAATCATAGTATAGTACAGTATATTCCTCTCTATCCAATCACAGTATAGTACAGTATTACTCCACAATACACAAGATTAAGTTTTTCTGATATAAATGCAATGTTCACATTTTTCCAAAGGAAACCGTAGAAGCCTTTATTGTAGATATTTGTTCACAAAAATACTGCTCCTGACCTGGCCCCTGGGTCAAATTTTAGGACCCAAATAAGGCCCGCGACCCACCCCTGACCTGGATGAACGGAAATCTTTAAATTCGCAAGAATCATACTGGCACCAAGAGATACATTTAGAAAAAAGGAAAGGAGAACTTCTTAAAACCAAGTCGATTATTTCTTACAGCAGCTCTTATTCCTAGGACAATAAAGGCGCCACTACAGGACAAATGTGTTTACTACAGTATAAATTGGACAGCAGACGTCTAATGCCTCCCGATGCCTGCAGGGGCATCATCAGACCTCCAATAACTACACTGAAGTACTGCAGAAACCCTAACTTTAAAGGTGCATCTTGAGTATTAACTACACCCAGAAGGAAACCTGACGAGCTGTCGCCTTAACGGGAGGGAAAACAATTCCAGGAGCAATTCCAATCACCGTTTTTGCTCCTTCCAAAGTTTGCAACCCAACACCTCAGCAGAATTTCCTCGGCCACTAGTGCCTCCGTCAACTAATGGGTGGTGGAAACAGTGCAGCTCCAGCTCTTTAACAAGCTCAACATGTTCTCCAAACTGAGCCCTGAGCTCAGCTCCGCCGTCTCCTCGCTCCGAGGAGTCGGGCGCCAAATTGCTCTTCCCGTTCCTCCGACGGTGACACCGACCGCTCCGACTCATCAGTGTCCAGCTGTGTGTGCGTTCATAACGCGGCGAAGTGCGCAACGCTGCGCACCTGGAGGTTACTGCGCCAACAAATTAGCCTAATTAGACTGCCACTGATTAACAAAGCCGTACGTGCTGGGAATTATCCGGCATTCCAAATGTCTTCATGTATTTTTAATCCGTGGAAGAAATGCTCCTTGGCATATTCATGGAGTCTAATATCCATATGCTTTAAATATTGTAGCATCTGCCGAGTATCTTCACCAATTACGCCGGTGGTCACCGTCTGAATTATTCAAGGAGACCGATGATTAAAGCAGCATCGACCTTGTGATTGGTCCATCAATCCTCGCTTGATAAAATGCAGGAATTGTTGGAAAATTTCAGGCCCCGTTTTTTTTTAAAGATTTTGTCGTTATCGTTAACGCCACTAATCTGGAACGCATTTGCGATTACGACGCTGCTGTAATACTCCAATCACGGCACAACGTTGCTCTGCGCTATATTAAGCCGTGTGTATTGCCAAAACGCACTTGCGAACAAAACGCTTAAGTGCGTTCATAACACCACCTGCAGTGAGGGAGGGGTACTACATGTTCTCTTCCTACAAAAAAAATGACCTTAAAAAATAATCATTAATTTGCGGATATCCGATATTAACATTTGCCGATATCCGATATTGTTGATATTGTCCACTTATTTTTGATGCCCTGGAAATATTAATTTGAACATATTTAATGAGCTGCAATGCTGCCATCTAGTGGCCTTAACTGTATTTTCCAACCATTCATTAAGCTCCATTGATTACATCTCATATATCTCGCATATACAGCCATTTATTTAGCTACAATGTCGCCATCTACTGCCTTCAACTCATACACACAGCCACCCATTAAGCTGCAATGCTGCCATCTAGTGAATTTAACTCAATTATTTACCCATTTGTTAGGCTGCAATGCTGCCATCTAGAGGCCTTGACTCTAATTTACAACCATTCATGAAGCTCCAATGCTTACATTTCGTATATCTCATATATACAGCCATTTATTTAGCTGCAATGTCGCCATCTAGTGCCTTTAACTCAAATTAACGCCCATTCATTCGGCTGCAATGCTGCCATCTAGTGAATTTAACTCATCAATTCACCCATTTATTAGGCTGCAATACTGCCATCTAGAGACCTTAGCTCTCATTTGTAACCATTCATTAAGCTCCAATGCTCACATTTCGTATATCTCATATATACAGCCATTTATTTAGCTGCAATGCTGCCATCTAGTGACTTCAATTTTAATATACTGCTGATTATTTCCATCGCTATTTGCAAAGCAGACATAATTTGCAAAATCCAGACATCGTGTTGTACTGATTTTCATTATAGAAAGGAAACCCCACAACGGTTCTACAATATTTCGTAAAAGGCTAATATCGGGAATTATTTCAATTAGCCGATATTATCCCGTATAAGTATAAGATCTTTTAAAAAATAAAAACTATCCTGATACAACCACAAACACATTGTCAGAGCATCAATATATTTTGGATGCACGTTAAAAATTACCGTAAAACCTGCAAAATGGCAAAGGAGACAAATAAACATGAAGAAATGTGTTGTTTAGACTCAGAACAAAGACTAAAAAGACAAACTACACCGGGTTTAAAGAGCAGGTTAGAGACTTGGAGGAGAAGTAAAACCCACAGAGTATCGGTTCAAGTCTCAGGATCGTCAATTACTGCCCTGGTGCAGGGATGTGGACAGAGACAGACATTCAGCCAGTGCAGCAGGTGACTGACTTTCTACGAGTCTCCAGTCCATTTTGCAGCAACTTGAAGCCCACGTCTCACCCTGGACCCCAGCTCGACGCCAACTTACATCGATACCGCTGGTTGCGACGCTTCCTCTTGAACATCGTCATCGAGTATCGGTCCAGTTTTGCGCGCGGTCACAGCCCGGTCCGAGGTGCGTTCAAAGACACGGACGGTCAGATGGGGACAGTGAGGAGGAGACGGAGCGAGAGCTGAGAGAGAGGGGGAGACTTTGACTGAGTGGAAGGAGACAAGCAGCTCCTCATACAGGCGACCAGCGAGGATCGTACCATGTGAGGAGAGCGGCGAGGGGCGGAGAGGAAGAGGAGGGACGGAGGAGGAGGGGAGGAGAGGAGGAGGGGAGAGGGTCGGTGCGTCGGTGCGTCGCAACCAAACAGAGTGAGAGGAAATAAAATCCAATTTATAATGAATACGGTCATTTGTCTTAATGTTTTGGTACAAATATATATAAAATATATATATAAGCAATAAAATAAGTACATTATATTGCATTATATGTACATATATGTACATATATTTGGATATCACTCAATATATATTTATAAAAATATTTATTTATATATGTATGTATACATATATGTATGTATATATATGTCCAATATTGTCGGTCGGCCCTTAATATATTGGCCAATATACCAATATAATATTATCAACATATATATTAATAATAATATATTGGGTTTTATATATTATATAATATATAAATACATATTTATATATGTAAGTGTATGCTGGTCTATATATATGTATGTACATATGTTTGCTTTTTTTGAGCCTAATAATATAATCTGGTATCGTACATCACTATGTACAGATATATATACAAATATAAATATGTTTATATGTATATGAAATATATGTAAGTGTATACACGTAAGTGCATATATGTGTATGCCTATTTAGGGTCAATATTATCAACTGACAGATATCGCACATCCCTATGTACATATACCGTATACAAATATGCATGTATGTGTATATGTATATGAAAATATATGTTACTGTATATATGTATGTTTTTGCCAATTTTATCGCGTTTTTACCAACATTATCGGATATTTCTATATACATACATATATACACATAGATATATGTACACATATGTATATACATATATATGTGTGAAAGTATATGTAAGTATATATTTATGTATATATTTACATATATATGTTTACGAATATGATCCCAGTATGTCATCAGTTGATATACTAACTCATCAATATATGTACGTATACAACACAAAAATGTTAAAATAAAACAGAATGAAATGTATTTAATGTTTTACATATTCTTTGTCAAACAAGTGACTGAATAAACTGAATGAATAAAATTTTCTGCGGACGATGACTTTCCGATGCCGGCTTTTGCCAAATTAGTTGAAATTGAACGAAGGAATCTGAGTGATTTCATGTAAAAGTATCGGTTGGTATTGGTATTGGCATTGGTATCGGTTGGTATCAGAATCGGAAATCGAAATTTTATGGGATGGTTTGAACGCGATGAACCGGAGAGCTATGCAGGGGGTGTTTCTCAAATGATGGGTCGCAATCCAAAAGATGGACGCCGGCCTTATTCATTCATATTCTATTCCCAATTCTCTGTATCTCAACAGATGATGATGGAACCTGGAATAAAAACAACTACTGTGTTTTTCCACCTGACTGACCAAGGTCTTCGTCATTTAGGAGCCGCTGCTGTGTCTGCAGACACTGGCACGGAGGACGTTTAATTTAATCAACGCTGAGGACAAAGTAAAGCTGCCAGTGAGGAGAATGTGTAATGAAGACAATGTTGGACGCTCCCAAAGTTTGTCGTAGGTGGACGGCCGCCAACAAAGTCAGGAGCAAAACCCTGGTCTGGGCGGTGACAAAATGCAGGAGTCGTCACTCTTGTCCTCCAACTGTCCCCCACCTATCGGTCATCCTTCCACTTTACTCTGATGTTCTCACTCGGAAGACACCAATTTTAGGGTTGGACCATTTGTTTTAAGGCTGCGACGTCCACGTCCAACACAGTGTCAAGACGCCGCTCGCTGTGTAAATCACGAAATAAAAAGTAGATTGTCTCTGTGCCTCTCTCCAGCGCCACCCACTGCCTGATTACTATTTTTCATCGCAGGTAAACAGTGGAGCCACACTTCACTGAGGGAAAATCTCATCTGACTTGCATGGGGATGCTGTTGCTACGGCGACAGGGATAAGGAAACAGCACGGATGCTGATTCTGTGAAATTCATTCCACCACATTATTACTTTATTATTGTGTGTTTTTTTTCTACTCTGCCGACGGTAAATGAAGTGTGTGTTGAAAGCAAACACACCTCTGTGGGTGAGAGAGGGACAGAGGGGGAGACAGGAATGGATTACCAATTCTAGAAGAATGTCCATGCAAAAGTGGACCTTGGACCCATTCTCAGTGGGTTGTAGCTCTTTGCCATGTTAAAATAAAACACAATAAAACGTATTTACATCGGACAATGCCTGCTTATGCCAGATTTGTTGAATTCGACTAAGGGTATCATTACGACATTTCATGTATCGGTATTGAATGGTATCGGTATTGGAATCGGTATCGCCAGGTATCAGAATCGGTTGGGTTCGGAATCGAAAATTACATTTTTTATGGATGATAACGTCCATACAGTACACGATGAAACAGAGAACTACACAAGGGAGCCGAAAGACATGGTTATCAGAAGAAGGGATCGAGAATTCATTTTCCTAAAACTTCGAATCGGAAAAAAGAAGGTAAAGGAGTTGGAGCCTTTACAGGATTTTCTTAAAGCGGACTCTGGCGACCTCTGGTGTCAGTAATGGATCATTACAACACAAAGTGTTTTCTGCATCTGGAAGGTCAGAAGGCACGAGAAGACGAAGAAGCCTTATGAAAATAGTTGGATTAAATTTAAGAATTTCATTTATAACTTATTTTCAGCTATATATCGGTATCGGTATCGATTGCGCCCCCTTGCTTCCGTATGTATAAACAGCATCAATGAGTTTAACAGCCAGGAATCCATCGAATTACTTTGACGGAACGACTTCACGTGTCGCACAGATGACCCTCATTACCAGCAGCTCCTCCATGATGGATGGAAATCCGCCGTGGAGATCGGATCTCATTAGAGATCGTGTATCTGCAGCCATCACTCACTTATTAACTCATAATAACTCCACCCTCCACGGATCGATCGTTTGGATGGAGTCCTCCACCCTTCTCCTCCTCCTCTGGTCTGATCCTTTCTTCTTCTTCTTCAGGTGTTTCCACAGTGAATCATCATCTTCTCCACCTCCCCCTGTTCTCTCCATCTCCTCCCTCACTGCATCCATCAATCTCCTCTTTGTCTCCTACCAGGTAGCTCCATCTCTACGATAGTTCTTCTACCACTGTACCAGCAGCAGATGTCAATGAAGAAGAAAAACCTTAATATTTGTAAAAAATTTACTAAAATAGAAAAAAATATTGTACATGTCTCATTTTTGTGAGTAAAAATCAATAAAAATGGTCGAGTTTTCTTAGGTTTGCAAGGTTCACAGTAAGTGAGCAATAAAATCCGATAGAGAAATTGCACCATCTAGTGGTCATTTATGAGTAATACTACACAATCAACAGCTGCAGGATGTGCTGTTAAAAATACAGGAACTAATAAGGAGAAAAGCGGTCTGTTTCTTTCTGACTGCACATTAATATTTTAAACTTTATAAATAAAAATAATAAAAAAATTAAATTACAGCTAAAATAAAAACATATAATAAAATCAGAAATAAATCCTTATCCTAGTTCTAAAAATAAAAATATATATTTATTTTACCTTTTTGCTGGATGATTAATATATGGAGACCAGTAAATGTTCACAGTTACCTGGAAAAACTCAAGGACAACCTCTAAATACGGCGACTTAAGTCTGACATTTTCTTGTTGTGATATCATTTGTACCTTCTAGGTTTCCGTAGTTGTTTCAGCTGACCGGAAGTTACGCGTACTTTTCTTAAATCTTTCTAAAAATACATTTTTTCCTATGAATATTTAATGTCTATATGTTTTAACACATTTAAGAAACAATGTTGAAACTATACACATTTAATACAAAGCGAAAGTTATATTTGGTTATTTCGTAAATGCTAACCGCTAGCATTGGAATGGGGTTTTCCGTATACCCTAGCGTCGAGCTAACACGTTTACGCTCAGGGGAAAATTGTATTCAGAGTTAAAAAGTAAAAAAAGCTAAAAGAATAAAAAGAATAATAAAATTACAGTCAAAATAAATACATATGAAGTTGTTGTTTTTTTAAAGTCCATCCATCTTCATCCTGTAAAATGTTGTGTATCTTAATGTCCCACATGTTGGATTTGTCCTTATCCTAGTTCTAAAAATAGAAATTGCAAAAATATTTCATTTTTTCCTGGATGATTAATACACGGAGACCAGGAAATGTTCACAGTTACCTGGAAAAAATCAAGGACAACCTCTAAATGTGGACCACAGATGTGAAATCAACCTTTTCTTTTAGGTCTGATTATAGCAAACTACGGCCCGGGGACCAGATGTGGCACGTTTGGTTTTTCACAGAGTCCTTATCTCTCCTGCACCATAAGATTAGATCTTAGATTACGAGGAGAAACAAACATCTATCTTGTGGTTTTCTTAGTTTTTCTAACTTACATTGGTATAGTTGAATAATCCCATCTAATCTGATGTAATCTAATCTTAAAGTAAAGTTAAGGAACAGCAAATAATCCCACTGGTGGAGAGGTGGAGAGCGTCGGCTCTGCAGCCATGATGATCAGAGAAGATAAGAACATCAACGATGGAAAAATAAGGAAAGAAACAATGACCAGAAGGAGCCTGTAGGGGGCGTTAAATTACAATCTCACCCTGGACAGCTTTGTCTCCTCTTCTGGTCTGGTCCTGCCTTCTTCTTCAGGTGTTTCCACAGTGAATCGTCCTGTTCTCTCCATCTTCTCCTCTAACTCCAACTACCTCCATGTCCTCCCTCACTGCATCCAATCACTGTCCCTCCTCTGGACACGTCCAAACCATCTCAATCTGTCTTCTCCAGCTTTTTCTCCAAACCTTCCTGTCTGTGTTGTCCCTCTAATCACCTCATTCCTGATCCTGTCCATCCTGGTCTCTCCTAGGAAAAAGGTGGTGGATTTCAACCTGGAATCCTCTGGACTCAAGTCTGGTTCCTGAGGCCGGACCAGGAAAGTCCGCCTGGTGGTTATTTTTGGGTACAACAACGCAATGACAGAATGGCAGAAGAACAATAATGGATAGACACTTGAAAAATGTTCACAATTACCTAGAAAAATCAGTGACAACACCTAAATGTGGGTCACAACGATTTCTTAGGTCTGATAGTAGCAAACTCCTGGTCGGGGACCGGATGTGGCACGCCAAACTTGCCCCAATTATATTAACAACTTATATTTTCACTATACCACTGCCTTTTTCCTGCATTTCCAGAGTTTTACCCCCA
>JAFBJS010001046.1:485224-516382 GCA_016785265.1 Paraplagusia blochii | reverse complement strand
GAGGAGGGACAGTGGTTATATTGGGAGAAGAATGCTAGACATGGAGCTACCAGGTAAGAGACAAAGAGGAGATTTATTGATGCAGTGAGGGAGGACATGGAGGTGGTTGGAGTTGGAGTTGAGGTTGTGGAGGACAGGGTGAGGTGGAAATTGTTGACTCGCTGTGGCAACCCCTGAAAAACGAGATAAGCCGAGAGGAGAAGAAGAAAAAGATCTGTCTCTTATACACATCTTTTCTTTCAGCTTGTCCCTTTTTCAGCGGTTGCCACATTGAATCAACAATTTCCATCTAACCCTGTCCTCTCCATCTTCTCCTCTAACTCCAACTACCTCCATGTCCTCCCTCACTGCATCCATCAATCTCCTCTTTGTCTCCTACCTGGTAGCTCCATCTCTAGGATCATTCTTCTCCCATTGTCCCTCCTCTGGACACGTCCAAACCATCTCAATCTGTCTTCTCCAGCTTTTTCTCCAAACCTTCCTGTCTGTGTTGTCCCTCTAATCACCTCATTCCTGACCCTGTCCATCCTTGTCTCTCCTAGGAAAAAGGTGGTGGATTTCAACCTGGAACCCTCTGGACTCAAGTCTGGTTCCTGAGGCCGGACCAGGACGCCTGGTGGTTATTTTTGGGTACAACAACGCAATGACACAATGGCAGAAGAACAATAATGGATAGACACTTGAAAAATGTTCACAATTACCTAAAAAAATCAACACCAAAATGTGGGTCACAACGATTTCTTAGGTCTGATAGTAGCAAACTCTGGGTCGGGGACCGGATGTGGCACGCCAGACTTGCCCCAATTATATTAACACCTTATATTTTCACTATACCACTGCCTTTTTCCTGCATTTCCAGAGTTTCCCCCAAAATAGAGATTTCACATTTCACATTTTTAGCCTTGACCTTTATATCTTAGTTGACATAAATGCTTCATCTAGACCAGATGGACACTAGTCCAACTTCTAGTCCCCACTCTGGCCCAGGTCTCAAAATATTAGCCTATTTTCCGGGTTAAAAAAATAAATCTACAGTTAGAAGTAGTAATGACAAAGATTGTCCACTAGATGGTAATATTCGACCGTTCTACGGCTTGACTTCACTGAAGCTACACTGACTCCTGAGGTGATGACGCTGAGGCGCATTTCAACCAAATGAATGCTCCATCACCTCCACCCCTCATCTTTGTTATAACAAGACTCACGTTCACTGACAGGACCAGTCCGCGCTGCTCAGAGTAATGAAGCCCAACGTCACCTGCATAAATACGGACACGGATCATTAAAAGTCCTGTCAGACGTAAAAGGCGAACCGTGGAGCTCCAGAACTCCAGGAACAGACGGGTCCGTCCGTGTACCCCGGTTCGGGTCGGTTGTGGTGATGATACATCCACCTCCACAGTGCTTTACCTCTACTTCTTATCTGTATTTCATATACGGCGATTTAAGTCCGACATTTTCTTGTTGTGATGTCATTTGTACCTTCTGGGTTTCCGTAGTTATTTCAGCCGACCGGAAGTTACAGATCCGCCGCGTACTTTTCTTAAATCTATTTAAAAATACATTTTCCTGTTAAAATTTAATGTTTATATGTTTACATCTATTCAACAATGTTGAAACCACACACATTTGTTAAGGAGCGAAAGTTATATTTCGCTATTTCGTAAATGCTAACCCGATAGCATTCGAATAGGGTTTTCCGTATACCCTAGCGTCGAGCTAACACGTTTACGCTCAGGGGAAATTTAAAGTATATTTAGATACGTTTCATTTCGAGTTAAAAAAATAAAATCAACCCTTATCTTGTTTTTGTTAATTGTTACAGTTCTTATAAAATAAAGATTGAAACAAAATGTATTAAAATACATCTAGTTAGTAAAGAATCAACTATAAACACAAACTTAATCTTCAATTTTTTTCATAATTTTATTGCTAAAAGATGTTCTGCAGAGATTAAAAATAAAAAGTTTCGATACCTTTTGTTTTTTTTAATTATTCATGAGATGTATTTCAATATTTTTTCATTTATTAAATCTCTTTTCTCTATTAACTATGTTCTCAAAAGTAATTAGTTATATTTTATTCCTTCATTTGAAAAGGACAGTTCTCTTTAAAACCTAATTTCTTTCTTTTTTTTCTTCAGTGAATGACATCATTCTGCTTTTGGAACTGGATTTGCACACTGTCATTTAAAGTAAGTTATTTAAACTAATTCATTTGGAATCTCTGTATAAATAACTTGATTTTCAACCCACTTGTAAATTGTGGAAACATTTAAATGTATTTTTTTTTTGACTGCACTCAAAACCCACTTTTCTGTCTTTTTAAGATTTCTTCTTGAAGGTAAATTTGTTATTCAGTTCAGTCATTTATTTAATCAGTAGTTTTTAATGGTCCAGTGGCAAAGTCTCTGTGGTGTGAAACTCCAGGGTCTAACCAGGTTTAAATCCCGGTTAGAGCGGTTGGTTTCTAGTTGGCTCACCACCTATGGTAAGGTACAGTATGATTTGGGTGGCAGTTGTGGAGACTGCTGCCCCGGCAACCCAGCAATAGCAATAGAAAGGAGGTGAAAAAAGATGGTGTAGAAAATAAATAACAAAAATATGGCAAATGCGACTCCATAGCTGTAGAGTATCGAACCGGTAAACGGGGTATTAGCTAATTAACTGTTAATTTAGCACTTCAGCTGTTGCAATGAGGCTAATGAGGAACATGTGACGAAGCCATAAGGAGTTCAGAAGGTCGGAAAGACACTTCAGCAACCTTCAACCACCTGCTTTCTACTGAGGACAAACTCTTTCTGCAGAAATGAAGCTAAAGTTTGACTCCCCCACATCCCCCCGACTGTGAGTTAGGATTCTACTCCCACAACAGCTGCAGTAAAACGTTGACCGTGCCGTCAGCTCACTGCAGCATTTTTTAATCACCTCTGCTCTGTAAACCAGATGTACTTCAGCTAGTGTGTCTTTTAAGGAGGTTCTTGGAGGACGGTCCCAACAGGACCAAGTACTGTAGAATTCCCCGTATATTGGGGCCAGAACTTCTTGTGGGCTCTCCACCCACAGGAAGTAATACGGTGCAGTGTGATTTGGGTGGCATTAGCTGCCCCTGCGACCCGGCAACGGACAAGCAGAAGAAAGAATGAATGTTGTGAAATATTCAATGGAAAAAGAGAAAACGAGGATGGAACCTTCTGCCTAATGTGCATGACTAGGTTTCTACAAATGTCGCACCTGGCAGTTAGTTAATATTCACTATCAATAAGATGAAGGACAGTGATTCCCAACAGCGAACAACAAAAAACTGTAATGGGGCTCCTGTGGACCATAGAAAATGACTTGGTGGGCCACATTTGGTCCCCGGGCCTTAAGTTTGACCCGTATAAGCTAAAGGTTAGCCAGCGAGATGCCAAAAAGGCTTGAAATAAGGCTAACAACTGCTTGGGGAAGTTATTGGTGGTTAAGGAACCTTAACCTAGTGGTTAAGGAAACGGACTTGGGTCCACAAGGCCCCCGGGTTCGAATCCCGGTGCTCTGATCATAGCACATCTGACCCACAGAACTTCTTGTGGGCTCTCCACCCACAGGAAGGATCACAATACGGTGCAGTGTGATTTGGGTGGTGTAAGCTGCCCCAGCGACCGGGTAACGGAAAAGCAGAATGAAATAAAAAAAGAGAAAACGAGGATGGAACCTTCTACCCAATGTGCATGGCTAGGCTTCCACAAATGTTGCACCTGGCTAATAGTCAATATTCATTATCAATGAGATGGAGGACAATGATTCCCAACAGAAACTGTAATAAAATCAGTAAAAATGACTGCAAACTCCTAGGCAACATGATGTAAGACGACCCCAAAAAAATCTCTACAAACCCAACTAAGGGTCATGAACCAGTCTTTGGGAAACAGTGCTACAGGGCAAGTAAACCACATTGGCTTCTTGAAAAATTGAGTCAGACAAGCTCAAGCCCAGGAAACAAAAAGAGGTGTTTAGGCGCTGAACTTCCTGTAACGTGGTGAAAAATAAGGATGTAAAAACAGTATCTAAAATAGCCCACCCTGAGGTTGAGTCAAGTCCTTATTTTTGTCATGCACCGCTGCTGAGCTCCAAGCAACTTGAGATGGTTATGGCCTCGCACTAAACTCCATCTGGACGGTGTCACGGAGGTTTCACCTGTCTGCTACTAATGCTGCCAGTGCGGACGCCAATAAACCCGAGGTAGTTATCCGCCATCATGCTGGCGCTGACCTTTACTGGACTTTGGATCCAGACCGGGGGAAGTGTCGTGATCAGTTTCTGCACTGACAACTGGATGCGATGAATCACAGTCTCACAGTTTTGCAGCCTAATTTGTGGAGAAGCTTCTGGAACAGCAGAAACAACAAAACAAGCAGATTGGTGGAAGAAAAGTGAAGCCTGGGAGGACGAGGAAGGAAGTCGAAATGAAGAAATGTGGATACGCCGGAGCAGAACCCCGGCCGTGGGCCTGGGTCAATGTTATTCGGTCTCTACTGTACGTCCTGTTCACATGGCAGGGGTTAACTCCCTGGCGAGGATGTCACAGTAATTCTTAATTTGCTCACTAAGCAGGGGGGAGCCAGGGAGGTGGTGCTGGTCTGCAGAAACCCTGCAGGGTCCCTGTAATTATCACTGCATGTGTAATCAGGAGTCGCCAGCCATTACTCACGCCATACGTCACCTTTTATCGCCTCGACTCCTCTTTTGTCATTCAGCCGGAGGTGCTCGTCAACAAGAGCGGTGTGAATTAAGAGACAGGACATGACTGAGTGGATCAAGCATCATGGAGTGTTAAAGGGCACATTTGCCTTTTGCAGCGGCCTGTTCCGGAGGTTTAGTCAGTGCTGCGTGTAAAGGTCGGCCTTGCAGGGTTTCTCCGTCGCTGCAGGATCGTGCAGATGCACGAAACAAACAAAACATGTTTTAGTTGAAGCGCCGCTACTCAGCAGATGGGGGTGAAATAATCCCTCGCAAAAGTCGAGTACCGCTTACTGAAAAACAATCGGCCCTGAGGACGCCTGTGAATGACAATGTATGCCTCCTGGACTCAACGCAGTTTCTCGGTGCAAACTCATGAGCTAAGGCTCGGGTGTCCCACTCATTTTTACCGAGGGCCATGTCAACAATTGTAAATTAAACACTGGAGGGATGTAACTACTCCACAGCCTGTATAAAAACATGTCACTGGAGCAAATTATTAGTTATTTAACAAAAAAATATTGCCACATTCAGTCCCCAGGTCTTAAGTTTAACACATATAAGCTAAAGGCTAGCTATTCAAATGCTGCAAGTGCTTGAAATAAGACTAAAAATATATGTCCAATAGCAAAAAAATGACATTATAGAATTTTTAGGCAGCTCCTGTGGACCACAGAAAATGACTTGACGG
The DNA here is from genome assembly GCA_016785265.1 of Paraplagusia blochii. NCBI lineage: Eukaryota > Metazoa > Chordata > Actinopteri > Pleuronectiformes > Cynoglossidae > Paraplagusia > Paraplagusia blochii. The sequence continues at coordinate 510,973 of JAFBJS010001046.1, read as the reverse complement.
GCCACATTTGGTCCCCTGGCCTTAAGTTTGACCTGCATAAGCTACAGGTTAGCCAGCAAGATGCTAAAAGTGCTTGAAATAAGGCTAAAAATATATGTCCAATAGCAAAAATATGACATTATAGAATTCTTTGGAAGCTCCTGTGGACCATAAAAAATGACTTGGCGGGCCACATTTGGTCCCCAGGCCTTAAGCTTGACCCGTATAAGCTAAAGGTTGCTTGAAGTAAGACTAAATATATATTTCCAATGGCAGAAATATGACATATAACAATTCTTGAGAAGCTCCTGGAGACCATAAAAAATGCCTTGTGCGCCACATTTGGTCCCCGGGCCTTGAGTATAAGCTAAAGATTAGCCAGAGAGATGCTGAAAGGGCTTGAAATACGGCTAACAACTGTTTGGGGAAGTTGTTGGTGGTTAAGGAAACGGACTTGGGTCCACAAGGAACCCCGGGTTCAAATCGCCATACTGCCAAGTTAGTGTCGAGGTTCCCGGAGCATGGTATCGTCCCCACACACTGTTCCCGGGGACTGGCTCAGCACTCAAATTCCAGAGGGAGAAAAATCCCAACTTGGGATGAACAACAACACCCTTCCTTCCAAAAGTAATTAGAAACAATAATTTACAAGTAGATACAAGGTAAATCTACAAGTTGCAAAAAATATCATCTTAAGAAATTGCCAGAAAGCATTAAAAAGCAGTCAAAACCACTGAGAATTGGCCTAAAAATAGACCGAATCAAATCAAACTTAGTGCTTAACGTTCGACAAATACATGAAAATGAAAAGAAGGTTTGCAAAAATAGCTCAAATGAGGCTTCAAATTAGCTGAACTATCAAGGCAAATTAGTGGAAGGACGGTACAAAACATTGTAAAAAAGCCAACAACAACCAGCTGAAAGAAATTCCCTTCAATGTGAAGCCAATTTTCCAACTGCCCGCTGCGCTTCAATCATATCCCGCCTGTATGTGCGGCTCATGTCTCTGACCTGAACCTCAGTTGCCGGACGCCGCAGGAGTCCGTGATTATGCAGATAACAATTATCGTCTCCTCGATTGGTGACACGCAACGTCCTCCCCCGTCTCTCCCTCCCTCCCTTTGCATCCTGCAGTACAGGAAATGGATGTTGTGGCAACGTCAGGGAGCCTTCGTGCTCCTCAGCCTCCATCTCAGAACGGACTTCTGTCAGTTTGTTTACTGTCTGTTATCAGCTGACAGAGGAGGAAGCTGAAGTTTCACCAATCCTCCCTCAGCTGACAGAACCAAATGTCACCTTCAAGGACCTGGAAGTGGATTTCTGGACGGAAACTTTGAGAAGAACTAATGCCGTTATCGCCTAAAATATATACATCTAACACTTGGAGCTCCAACTGAAAATAGAGATATGGAGACTTTGCATCATCGTCAATTATTCCTCATCACATTTCTGCTCGGAGCAGTTCTATAGAAGAAATCCATTCACATTGATATCAGTATATTGTGAGTGTAACATTGAAGAAAGTCATAAATATTAATATAGATTTTCTAACTTTAAATTAAAGAGTTTTCTTCAGGGTGTGACGACCATGAAGTTCCAAGGATGTGGACTCCCTGGCAACGTGTCCTGATTCCTTTCAATTTAATAGTTGAAGCGACAGCACGGACATACGTCAACAAAAGTCCGAGGAGTTGGACCGACGTCTCTTTTGAAATCTTTGATCACCAACTGCTGGCGTTGAGTACTTTCCACTTTTCTTGAAGGAAATATTTTAAACGTCTTCAGCGTTTTGCATCTTGCGATACTGGCGGTAAGCCCAGTGTGCTGCTGCCTCAGAGAGAAGATCAATTGTAAAAAGTGATGCATCATTCCGCCATCTGTTGGAGAAATGCAACCGTTGCAAGGAAAAGACGGAAGCGGAGTTGGACTTTAGGGTACGAGTTTAATCTGTCCCCCAACAGTCCTCGTCGGTCGATCTGCTCGTAAACAACACTAAAAATGAACACATTTAAGATTCACATTATCGTAGCACCGACCAACACAGCTAGGAGACGCACACGACTCCTCCTCTGAAAGCGCTCCATCCGATTCATCAGCTTCTGATAGAGATATAATTCTAAGGCTTGGATAAACATCAGAATTCTCCTCAGCTGTGACACTATGATCAATATAGTTCAAAGCCTCTACCCTACTGACAACCCCTAGATGGCACTGTTGCAATCAAATTGTAGCATTTGGTACGCATAATCCATGGCGAAATTGTGACCACCACCTTTCTCAAACCCTTGAAATGACCTCCTTGGTTGTTCTAGTGTTTCGCCCGTCATCTCACTGAGAGACTGTGGCAGAGGCTGACCTGGGAACGGGCCACATCAGGCCCCCGGGCCCTACTTTGGACCCTGAGTGTAACTGATGCTCTCTCTCTGTATGGAGTATTGCATGTTCTCCCGACGTTCGCAATGAATATTTGATCAAATTTACCCACACGGAGCTCACCATTCAAACGCAGGGCGTCATCATTCCTCTGGTGACAGTGTAATCACCAGAGCTGTTATATATTATATATAACTACAGCACACGCACCTTTTGACTTCTACAAATGAGCCCGTGCACTCGCCCACGTCCGCTCACACCCAGAGAGAACTTCCTGGAGCCCACTGAGTGCTGACTCCGATTCCTTCCATCTGAACCCCGGCTTTCTAATCAGAGAATTAGCTGCGTTTTTTTCCTGCCAAAACCCACGCGGTAATCCATCTCACTTTGTCCACGCTGCAGCTCCGGCCACAAGACGGTGTCTATGAAAGACTGGTGGGGGTGGGGTGGGAGAGAGAGACACGGAGTGGTCCTGGCACTCGTCCTGGCTTTATCAAAACCTATTAAAATGCACAATGACCATCCTTACATTTCTCCACAAAGGAAACTTGTACTTATTTTTCCGACTACATCACAGCTCAGATAAATCCTTCGTCCGACTCTGTGCTCCGTTGTTATGGTGTGACTGAGAGTCTGCCCGCTGCTCCGCGGGTGCGCTGTTATGGATGCCGGCGCCGAGCAGTGGGTCAGGCCAACTGTGCATTCCACGTCCAGCCCGGTCTCTCAGAATGTGACTAATGAGGACGGAGGCAAACAACGGGCTGCATTCTAATCGCTCGCAGGGATGTGGGGAGAAGTTGAGAGGCAAAAAATTAAAAATTAAAAGAATAAGGGAAACAAACTGGATCAAAAAGGTCGTCATAAATGTTGGTTCACTTTCCACAATCACCAAGAAAACATGGTAGTTTAACTGCTGCCCAGGGAGCAGTGCATAAGGACCATGCTAAGGGCACCTCAGCGGTAACTCTGCGGTATGGGGATTCGATCCAGGGGCCTTGCGGACCCAAGTCTGCTTTCTTAACCACTTGGCCACGAATTGCCCTGAAAGCAAACAGTGGGCAGCTTTGAGCGCCAGGGGAGCTGTGAGTGGGGACGATGGGGACAAACTTGAAACCCTCCGAACCCCAGTCTGGTTCCTTAACCAATAGGCCACCACCGGCTCTACCACTGCACGTTAGTGCAACATCAAGTTACTGTGACTTGTGGCAAACCAAGAGTCTGTTGTGGCCCAACAAAGTTGTTTCTTATTGGTTGAGAATTAATCTCATGCTAAATGGAACTGGACAGATCTTTTCCAAGATAGCAAGTGAAGTCCAGACGGCATTGCAACGCGCTTATAGATTTTTTTAGGGGTTGCTGCAGTGTGTCAACATTTTCTATCTCCTGACTTATCCGGTATGGATATGGGTATTTTACGGCGTATACCGCCCCTGACGCAACCCCTTACCATGGGACCGGTACTAAAAAAACACTGGGTTATGCCTCCTAGTGGCGGGGTTTCATACTTTTCTACTTCATTTACTGTTTTTGTACTCGCCCTCCATGCTTTCACTACACTCTCAATGCCGGTACTGTGACGTGACAATTAAAGCTTCTTGATTCTTGATCAGATCCACAACCAGGTCCATCAAACATATCTATTCTTTTACATATATGATAAGGAACTTTGTTTTTTTTTTGTTGCTCTGCATGTATTGGTCAACCTCAAACTTAAGGTTTTTGCCGAAAATGCATTTTAGTGTTGTTTTCTTCAATTTTCTGATTTTTTTTAACAAACGTATCATTTGGGATGGTGACAGGCCTTCATTTGTTACCAGGCGCACTGAGGAGAGTAGTTTTTAATCTGACAGAATGGTCTCCAACGCTCATTATTCACCGTAGTGTATTTTGGTAACAACAGGACTGTTCACCTTTCATCCACTTTCACATTCTCCCTCTTTGAATTACTGAGACACCTTTTATTCAATATTGTTTCAGCTTCGTATCGCTAGCCTCAAAGATTTTAGATTTGGGCATGAGCTGAGGAGAGGCGGTGGAGATGATAGACAGAGTATGATGATGAAGGTGGTAGAACGAAAGGAGAAGAAGAATCCTCAAAGACACAAAGATAAAACCTACACCTGTTACCAAGTAAATCTTTAGATCGGTACATTTTCAGATCCACTCTACCCCGTAGAACAATATCGGAGTGCCAAACTCGAATTCACAGTGGGCCAAAATTAGAATATATTTTGGGAAAACTGTCAGCACTTGTCTTCCCTTCTCTCCAGATGTGTAGTGTAGAATTCTTCATATGGAAACAACCTTAGTTTTGCGTGAAAAAGTTATTCCAATACCCCCATTAGATCTACTGAATGATCCTAGCATTGTCCCAAACCACGTAACTTCTTGTGGGCTCACCACCCACAGGAAGGCTGCAATGAAGATTCTCATTCATCCAGGCCATTGGTCGGTGCTATTCTTAGAGCACCGACCAATGGCACCCTGGCACCTGGTGGATTCTTGCGCAACCAAGTCTGCTTCCTTAACCACTAGGCCACCACTGGTGTCATCTACGGAATCCTCTTGCAGGCCTGATACCTTAACATGCCAGGTAGAACTTGGCACTTGGCGAGTGCGCTTCCTTAACCACTAGGCCACCAACTTTCCCTTTTAGGGAGATTATCGGCCTAATATCTGCATAATTACGCAATTTCCTCTAATTATGAAAATCCGATATCTCAATCCTTGGATTTGCAAGTTTCACTGGTATTGCACGTAAGATTCTGAGACCTTTAATTCAGTTTTGGGGGCAAACTGCGGTATACGTCCGGTAACCAGCAATATCGATATCAGCAAATTAAGTGTTTGGACAGTATTGCAAAATCGGATATTCATCCCTATTTTACACACTTGTTTATATTCCATAATAAAGACAACAAAACCTCCACCTCTTGAATTGAGTTTCATCACATACAGACCCTCACTGCCTCGCGAACAAACACAGGGACATGGAAAACACAGAGGTGCCTAATGGGGTTGGTGTTGGCAGCGTACAGGCCAGAATTTGAGAACCGGCCCAACTAGTTTGGCCCGCAGCTGAATCCCCACGAGGCCCCTCACTCATGACTGCTCATGCCTCGGAACCTGGCTGGCCGCGGTAACAGAGCTGTGCTGTTATTGTAGACATTGTTGGAATTATCTATGCAAACTTCAAAGCCTGAGTCGGGCTGCGAATACTAATGGGGAGCGATGGGAGAATTACAGCGGCCAGGTGGAGGAGCTACCGGGAAGATTGGTCTGAGACATAAAAGAAAAAGAAAAAAGGAAGAATTCCCTGCAGGTTTTAATTTATAACAGCTATCTTTGTAAGGTTTTACGGGTGGTAGCCATCGTCTGAAAGCAGGTTCTGAGACCGACTTGTTGCTTAGCAATGTCATGTCTATAGTTCTTTACATGACAGAAATGTCGGCAACGTTCAGTCAATGCCATTTGCAGCAATGTACGTTATTTGCGAAGGAATATTTTGACCCTATAGAATATTGGCAAATGCAGTTCGCCTTGAAAGGCCATTTGCAACTGAAAGACTCCATGATTGTTACTGATGTATTAGCTGAGGCCGCATAGAGATTTTCTCAACGTGGTGCAACTTATATGTGGAATATATAACCTCGAGTGGCGATGAAAGAAAATGTCAAATGTGTATGTGTGACTTTCTTAAGAAAATCTGCACAGCTTTATGTTTTGTCGGAACATCAGGAGGCTCACACACTAATACTGCATTATACTGTGATCAGACCAAGTAGAGTAGTACTGTACTACACTGTGATTGGACAGCACATATTAATACATAACAGTAGTTAAGAGACATGCCTAGCAGGTGGATTTCAAACTCAAAGCTGAACATCTAAAAAAAAAACAGACTGTTGACGAGACAGTTCCGAGCATCGTTGAGGTCGAAATCTCCCAAGTGTCAAACTCAGACAGTGAAGTTGAAGATATGGATGGATTTGTGGGAGAGAAGGGAACTAAAAAGTCAGCGTATTGTTTTGAGTCGAAAGTTATTCTGACTCAGTTGAAAAAAAGTTAAATTGATTTGGCTATTTTCAGGGTCGGTGCTAGGGTCTCGGACGCGCAGAGCAAGATATCACTGGGGCCACTACTATATCAATGGACACAGCAAAAAAAAATCTGGCTAGGGTCTAAGAAACTGCCCGGGTCGCTTGTCCTCAAACACCACCCTGAATATTTTTGTGTTTCTGCACCTCATCAAAGACAGAAGAGCAAAAATATAGGCCATTCATTGCCAGTATGAACAAGTCGGGATGTAGTTGATCAGTGAGAGACAACCTGATCAATCTCACCAGGGGGAGCATGTCTAGTGATCTAGTGAGACCCCCCCCAAACACTTAGTCCTCCCCGTCAAACTTAAGGTTTGTGTTGGGGTGACCCCGATGAATCCCCACCTCCACCCTCTTTCCCCACCTATTGGTTATGCCAGGAAAAACGCCCATGACAAGTTAGTACCAGGAGTGAAGGGGGACGGAAAGGCACCCAGGGAGAAAACCAGCCACTAGGGGGCGCAAGCCAGTGTTTTATTTCTTTTATGACGGTCCCAAGCCCGGATAAATGGTGAGGGTTGCGTAAGGAAGGGCATACGGCGAAAAACTTTGACCAAATGAATGCGAGACAACGAAATAATTTCAATATCGCGAGAAGTGAGATGGTGACTTGTTGTGGCAACCCCTGGAAAAGGGGCAAGGCAAAAGAAGAAGCAGGTTTTCAGAGGACCAGCACAAAGACTCTGGCAGTTGTTTGTTAGCTTTCATTCGCCGGCAAGCTAACAAATATCCTGTATCTTCATATAATTGGGTGTGGATAGACTTATGTAACCCTTACTTACACCTGTTAGTTTAAGACAGTGTGATATCGGCAACAATTAGGGTTAACTTTGATCCTAGATTCGATGAGGAGACTGCTGATAGTTACTCTGGTCGATTTTCTGGATCAGACCCGTAATATCTACCCCAAATGATACACAAAACAACCAACAGACATCTTATACGAGTTGTATTGAACAATATTGATATTTAGCAGCACAGTATCAAGAAAAATAAAATGATAGGAAAAAAATCAAAATGAATACTGTCAAAAACCACAGTACCTTATATACAATCACTCATCATACACAATTATTTTAAATACCTTTGATTGATTTGAACAAAAAAAAATTTCAGCATCTAAAAGCATCTAAAAAGCATCTAAGAAATACGGTATTTCTAAGTAAAACGGTTGGGGGGGTTGACCTCCAATGGGCAGGAAGGTATGGTGCGGTGAAGGAATGAACGTAAAAAACGTAAGCACCACTTCAGGATAGGCTGAGATGTTTTAAGCTTTTGCGAGCCACTGAGTATAACTTGGTGGACCACATTCAGCCCACAGGCCTTGAGTTGGGACACGTGCTATAGATCAAGAAAACGGGCTTTTAATTTGCTGATTGGATCAAGAAGCAGTAGAACAAATAGACTTCATAAAGTGGCACAAAAGTATAACATTCAACGAGTGCGGAAATATCTCTGGACAACAATAAGTGTCATTAATGGGGGAAGTGACTGCGGCTATAAAGAACAAAAACAACTGCATTTGGCCTAAACGTTGGAACAGACCCACACGCCGGCTGTGTCTGCAGCCTCCTAATGAGCCGCAGTCTCCTGCCTGTCTCCCTCTACCTGTCCCTGCTCTGTCTCCCCTGTTTTCCCAGGATGGTTAAGTTTCTGCGTCCGGCGCTGCTTACTATGCATCATGTCGGGCCGGAATGACGATTGATTACAGCGCCACTGCCTTTGTAATCCGCTTAGGATGGATTTTGCATCTAAATCACTTTATTATTTATGTGGCCAACTCTTGCCAATGCCATTTGGAGGCAGGATGATTGGTGATCCATCACACATTATCCTTCGGTATGGTCATTAATATTGTAATGCGATGGACCTTCACCGTGAAACTTCCAGGTGGATGGGAAGGCACATCTTTTCAGGGAGGGACGGGATACTCAACGCTAGAGTCAACAAAAAAGACATTATCGGCGGCTGCCCTTAGCTCCCCCACGCCGATACGCTCCCGGCTCCTAGGGCAGTTTCAAACTCCGATACGAAGACCAGACCGAAGACGTTAGATCAGTATATTTTCTAAAATTTGGGATTCTCTTTAGGAGAGACAAGGGTGGACAGGATCAGGAATGAGGTGATTAGAGGGACAACACAGACAGGAAGGTTTGGAGAAAAAGAAGCTAGAGAAGACAGATTGGGATGGTTTGGACATGTCCACAGGAGGGACAGTGGATACATTGGTAGAAGAATGATCCTAGAGATGGAGCTACCAGGTAGGAGACAAAGAGGAGATTGATGGATGCAGTGAGGGAGGACAAGTTTATCCTTTTCATCCCTTATTACCCATGTGAGGGGGTTACCAGTCTCCAAGACGGTCACCCAAATCACACTGCACTCTACCAGGCATTCTGGTTAAACTATTAATGTTGTTCAGGGTTCCAGCAGATGCGCCAAATGTAGATGTATATGTTTTTTCCAGCCTTAAGATTATTTCGTTTCGAGTGAGAAAGGGTTGCTCTACAAAACATGCTGCGAAGCTAAAGTAACAAGCTAGTTTCCAGAGGGAAATGTGTGGACTGAATGGACGCTGGAATACTTCAAGCGTCACATTCAGCAGAAAAGTTGGTTGTTGAATGCTGGTGGAATTACAAAGTACAAAGACGGGAGTGTGGATTAGCTGTCTCTTATACACATCTGGAGACAAAGAGGAGATTGATGGATGCAGTGAGGGAGGACAAGTTTATCCTTTTCATCCCTTATTACCCATGTGAGGGGGTTACCAGTCTCCAAGACGGTCACCCAAATCACACTGCACTCTACCAGGCATTCTGGTTAAACTATTAATGTTGTTCAGGGTTCCAGCAGATGCGCCAAATGTAGATGTATATGTTTTTTCCAGCCTTATTCTAGTGCTGATCTGAGCAAACTAAGGCCTGGGGGCCAGATGCGGCCCATTTGGCTTTTTAATCCGGTCCACCAAACTGGTCCAAATTATACTGTTCATTTATATAGTCATTATCCTTCTGTCTTTTCTCTACAAAGCTAGCATTTCCCCAATAGACAGACTAGAAGAAGCTAAATGTATTTAAGAATTTAAGCCCTTATTCAATACTTTAATCATCTCCTGTCTTAGTTCACAGAAATACTTAATCCTATTGATCCTAAACTGGACAACGAGTCAGATTGTAGTACCACCTGTGGCCACCGGGTCTAGGCCTGTTCTAGTGTGTTTTTGGAATACTCTTAGTCACGGATGTCAGTTCCCCAAAAAACTATCTAGCATTTTTTATTAGCTCTAGTGGGCCACAAAAATACCAGCTCTAAGTCTGACAAGTATATTATAGTACCTATATTGAAATGTAACACCCGCATGTGTCAAACCCAGGCTCGAGGGCTGAAACTGGCCCACTGAGTCACAACATATGGCCTGCAAGATCAGTACAGTTGCTCGTCCAGTATATGGCCTATGAATACCGCTAGGATTTGTAGCGTTACCCATTCTCATAGAATTCAAACCAAGCTAATTAATTTTCAAAAAAAAAAAACTTCTTTAAACATACTCACTTTATTCAGTGTGCATTTCAAAATAAGATATTTTTTAAAGTAAAACACACACGCAACAGCCGACTCACGTCATTTTTATCTTGAACCATTCAAAAGGGGTCTGCGACCCACTTTGGGTGGGGACCCACCAGTTGGGAACCACTGTGGTACAGTATGCATGAATGGGGGATATATCTAATTACAGTACCAACCAAGCTGAACGGGCCGTATCTGGCCCCCAGGCCTTAGTTTGCCCATGCCTGCTGTATATAAATAGGGTTTTTTTTTTTCTTCCTTTGTCCTTTTCCCATCAGGGCCTCAATCATCGCCTGCCAATCATCCACCACTGATGCCTGTGGGCTCACAGCATCACGTCAGGAGAAGGCAGCAGGTTTAAAGATGAGAAAAACAAAGAAATGATAGCAGGTCGTCTTCTCCACATAGAGTATCTGGAGGTAGACACTTGAAGGAGGGTCTTATCGAGTCATAAGTCCGGGTAAAACTTTCAAAACACAATGGTAATACATCATCAGTCTTCCAGATGGTTTTCTGGAGACTCAGCACCAATATAGCGCGGTGGCTCGGGACACGCTGGGACAGCTCAGGGTGGAAAATAAAAAAATCAAATCTGTCACTGTTTGTCTCCGCAGCAGCCCACTGGGCGCCCGGGCCATAGAAATAGAGCAGATAGATCTCAGCGGGAGTCGCAGGAACCTGCTTTAACGCGTTTATGCCAGCAGTCATCATGTCATCGTGTCACATGTGGTTTCCCCCAATCTGCTTTGAGCCCGAGCGGAGGGAAATACGACAGAAACGCCGACAACCACCCGGTCCGCCGCAGACACGTTTGAGTGATGGGGCAACACAACAGATGAACCCTCAACACTGTACGGTTTATTTTTACCTCAGTACCGAGTGAAGGGAGGTTTAAGTCTCTGAGTAAAGTGACATAACTTCAGTCATCACTCTGGAAAGTCTGTAAATAAACGGACGAAGTTTGGATAATATACCGTCCACTAACGACCTGGCCAGAATTTTGTTCTATCTTTTATAAAATGCATAACTTTATCACATCTTGATTTATTAAACCATCTTATACTGTTGGCAGCCTAATCGTTAAGGAAGCAGACTTGGGTCCGCAAGGCCCCCGGTTAGAATCCCCCAAGCGCCAAGTTACCGCTGAGGTGCCCAGACCATGGTATCGTCCCACTCAATGTGTCGGCAATGGTGGCCTTGTGGTTGAGGGAGCGTACTTCGAATCCACCAACTTCCAGGTTGCCACTGAGGTGCTCTGATCATGGCCATGACCAACGTAACGTCTCGTGGACGCACCACCCATAGGAAGGCTCACAATATAGTGCAGTGGGATTTAACTGGCACCAGTACTTCTGGGAGGAACCAGTTTCTGTCTCGCAGTGTTGCCTGGTACCACTCCGACATTGACGTTAATTGAGTGGTACCCAGTGATTGATGATACGAAATCCTCCATCCTCTGCTTTCTAGGGCAGTTGGTAGCCTAGTGGTTAAGTGGACTTGGGTACGCAAGGCCCCTAGTTTGAATCCCCCTACCGCCAAGCTACCGCTGAGGTGCTGCGGGGTTGCAACTGAGGTACTCTGAGCATAGCAGTGTTCCGACCCACTAAGAAGTTACGTGGCTGACCCACGTACTCACTACTCACCACCACAGGAGGGCTCACAACGTGGTGCAGTGTGATTTGGGTGGTGCCATCCAAAACCCTAGGTAACACTAAGAATAACTATAGCCAGGTATACATTATGGCAGTGGTTCTCAACTGGTCTCACTCTGGGACCCACATCTTCCCGTGGTCATTAAGTCGCGACCCACATACTTCAGCAGAGTGTGCCTTTCAAAATAAGAGATTTTCCAAAAATCATACACATGCTCGACAGCTGATTCACATTATTAAAATTTTTGACCAGCTGTTCGCGACCCATTCACAACGGGTCTGCGACCCACTTTTGGGTTGGGACCCACCAGTTGAGAACCAAATGCATTATGGGATGTTTTTCCAGTTGTGGCAGCCATTTCACACAAGTGAATTGTGTGAAATGACCTTGGCTGGTGCCGAGAGGCTGCAGCGTGAGCTTCACCTAGAGTACAGTACAGTACAGTACAGTACAGTACAGTACAGTACAGTAAGATTGTGGAAGTGAAACTGAACTGAACAATCAGCCTCCAGGTAATAACACTTTAACGAAACATTTTAAAAAGGAAGAGACGGATCCATCACCGAGGTCAATCCTCAACTTAAAATCATTACGCGGTTAATTCATTTTTCACGATGAGAAAAAACATCTAAACGGAGGACGAGATGGAGAGATGTGTTGATTGGTTATTTAGATGTAGAATTAAAAGAGCAGCAGAGAAGGTCGGCGGCGTTGAACAGACGGTGAATTTCGACAAATTCTTCAATTACGTTTCCATAACTGTGTCTCATCAGCCAATGAAAAACCTCATTATTATTTCTTTGTTGATTCATCACGTTCCCAGCAGCAGCCAAACAACCATTCACACCATCATTCACCCCTGGTTGTTAGTGTGAATAATTTATTTTCCTAGACATTAGTCAAAAAGATGAGAAACAGCAAAACAAAACCTAAACCAAACAGAAGGAAACAAATTCATTCAGTTGTTAGAAAAAATTGACTAAAAACACCTGTTCTCTCCATCTTCTTCTCTGACTCCACCTACCTCCATCAACCTCCTCTTTGTCTCCTACCGGTAGACTGGTATCCACTGTCCCTCCTCTGGACATGTCCAAACCATCTCAATCTGGGTTCTGCTCTGGAGAGTCACTAGAGGGCAGCATTGCAGCTCACGGAAAATATATAGAATTATACAGAATTTTTATGTTTTGAGAGATACAAAAGTAGGACCATTCCGACATCCTTATCAGTTGACGTAAGAAGTGGAATTAGTGTTTGGAAAGTATCGGCATCAGAATTTGATCCAAAGTTCTTGTCGGCAACTGATCTTCAGGATGGACCAGTAGAAAAACAACAATGATTCTATTTGCAACATGGTATAGGGACATCTGGAGTAGTCGGACATTTGACTCTTAAAGTTTTGTCCAAATATTATAGCTCCATCTCTAGGATCATCCTTCTACCAACATGTATCCACTGTCCCTCCTCTGAACATGTCCAAACAATCTCAATCTGTCTTCTCTAGCTTCTCTGTCTCCAAACCTTCCCGTCTGTGTTGTCCCTCTAATCACCTCATTCCTGATCCTGTCCATCCTTGTCTCTCCTAAAGAGGACCTCAGCATCTTTAACTCCTCCACCTCCAGCTCTGTCCCCTGTCTTCTACCTATTCCTAGTGTCTCCAATCCATCCTTCATGACTGGTCTCACCTTCGTCCTGTAAACCTTTTTTCGTTCACATTATACGCTGACGATACCGTATTGTATCCTGTTATTCCTCTTTTTTTGATTTTCTTTACGCAAAAGCCCTACAAGATAAGAGACATTCTTACTTTTGAGGGATAGAGAGACAAAACAGTGCCCCCTTATGACAGGTCTGAGGATTGTTGAATGTCCCATTCATGGTTTAATATTTGCCTATGTGTCAAGAAAACAATTTTATTAGATAGATTTAACTCCACCCCATTTCCACCTACTCCTAGTGTCTCTAAAACCTAACTAGGCCACTTTGACGGAACATCCATTCCATGGTCCCTGATTGGGCCCAGGGCCTTACTTTGGACACATCCGTCTGATTCAGAACAGTCTAAGAGAGCAGAGGAAAGTTAACACGTCTTTCTTCGTGATTCTCGCTGATTAAACTCCAGTGGGCCGGATCCGCTCAGAGCCAGAGATACCGGGACTGGACTCCGAGCTCGTCTATAATAAATTAGCCAGAGCTGTAGCTGCTTCTTCGACGCAGGTGATGTGGTGAAAACATGTTTCCCTGAGCTCATTACTGACTAAGTAGCTTTGTGATTGTTGAAGGGGGGAAATGGCATGAGAAGTGAGTGAAAGTGTCAGAAGTTAAATTGTTATTCCAGGCACAGGCAGGACTTCTCAGCATCAAATCATGACTAGACTGAAAGTTTTTAAAGAGGGCAGTGGCACAAAAGTGGATCAGCTGAATCCAAAGCACGACCGGACAAAATTAAAGCCACCACAACAGCAGCAGATCAATAATCCAGGGCAGTTCCAACAGTAACTTCACTGCTGATTCAGAATTTGTTTTCTAATGAGGAGAACATGGGCTGAAAGTGCTGTTCAAAAACAAAAACAACAAAAAAAAAACACCCAGCCTGGGTCTTGCAGAATGAGTTGCAGTCTCTCTGCACTGCAGGAGCAGTGGTGGAGATTTATGGCTGGAACTGAAGGGTGTATGTACGGAGACCAGCGATACCGCAGTGGATCAAAGTGACAGTCAAACACAGTTCCAAAGAGGTGGAGGTCTGTGGGTTGGAGTTTGTTTTGCAGACTCTGGTGTTGGACATCTGCAGGAAAATTAACCTCACACTGACCAAGTGCAAGTGGGATTTGGGTGTCCATCACGGAGACTGCAAGGGCTGGTTCAACAATATCTGAGGCCTAGCGCTAATAAACCCCTAGTGAAAAAATTGTAGCCATATGTAAAATTTTTTACTACCCCCTTAAGAAGCCATTCTTTTCATCTTGATAGCGTCATCAAATGTTGGTGCCACTGAAGTAATTTCCTACCCATAATATTTTCCTCCCCTAGTGAAAAACTTGTAGCCATATCTGAAGTTTTAAGCTACACGTAAGAAGCCATTTTTTCTTCATTCTGACTCTGCATCAACATAAAATATGAGTGCCACTGAAGTAATTTTCTACCCATAATATTTTCCTACCGGAGTAAAAAAATGGTAGCCATATTTGAAGTTTTTAGCTACCCATAAGATGCCATTTTTTCATGCTGACTCTGCTTTAACATAAATTGTGGGTGCCACTGAAGTAATTTCCTACCCATAATATTTTCCTACCCCTAGTGAAAACTTTGTTGCCATATCTAACATTTTTAGCTACCCATAAGAAGCATTTCTTCTCTATTCTGACTAGTGACTACCTCTAGTTCACTAGTGACTACCCCTAGTGAAAAATTTGTAGCCATATCTGAAGTTTTTTACTACCCCCTTAAGAAGTCTTTTTTTTTCATCCTGATTGCATCAACGTTGCTGCCACTGAAGTAATTTCCTACCCATAATATTTTCCTACCCCTAGTGAAAAATTAGTAACCGGTCCGTGTTGCAAAAACATGGATAAAATTCTGCTGATTTGCCCACAACGTTCACCCTAACCTGCCACACTACACATGTACGAAGATAGATACAGAGACAACAACAGGGGGCAGCATATTAGAGCAGTCCAATCATACATAACCATCGTATCAGTGCACGATTGGAAAATAAAACTTAACAAACATACATATTTCTACCTTGGTCCCATCATCTACACAATTCAATGCATTTATTCATTATTTCTTCAACTAATCATTTCTTTTTCGTTTCATCTTAACATTTACTGAAAATGTCTACCTGTCCTCATTAAAACTTCAACAAAGTGCGGAGGAATCCACACATCAAACACCACTCCAACCCCTGAGGTTCTTCAATCTACATCTTTTGGTCTAGTATCTGAATATTCACTCCGTTGAAGTACACACTACCTCCAACCCCAGAAGGCTGAAGTTACAGTCCAGAGCTCGTCTAAATCTTTCTCTTCTTCTGACTTGGATGAGCTCACACACAGGCTCATTAGCCCGAGGCTTGGGCCCAAAATCTTTCTCCCAAAGCTTCAGACTTCAATTCCAGGAGCCTGAAGACCTGACTCAGATACTTATTGCCACGTGATCGAATACAATCTTTGGTCTAAATGGACCTCATTTCGAATCTCTTTCTTGAATCATTTCAGCCAAACCCCAAAATGACCAAACTTGGATCGGACTTAACACTCCCCTGCAGTAACACAGACTCACCACAAGACTGTAGGGACACCCTATCGCACTGCACCACCCCGTACCTTCCTGTGGATGTTGAGCCCAACGATAGCCAATCGTCCTTACGGGAGATACGACCTCGCCACTTTGGGAACACCACTCTTGTTTTCTATCACTATTGTCTCTTCATTCTTGGCATTTTCTCTGCGGTTCAGAGTTTGATTAATAATGCCTGGACACCTACACCTCAGTGACACTTCAGCAGGACAAACAAACTTTATTTATCACTTTGCCTGCTTTAGTTATAGCTCTCCACTCCGTACGACTCTGACCTCTATATCCTCTGACGGAAACACTGCGGCGCCCTGGCGTCGTCTGCCTATAGACTCGGAATCAGGTGATGAATGTCAGCTATCAGCCTCGCTCAACATTTACATAAAAATCCACGGAACCTTCTCGCTATTTTTCCCTTTCTTAAGCCGCTTTACCTGGAAGAGCTGAGTATAAAACAACAAAAGCTTCCCCAGAATTTTGGAATTACAAACGTCCTCGCCCGATGGTGTTGATGCCTAACTTAAGTCCCAGGAGCCGCCGACCAACCAGGCGTCCAACCTGTGGGTTGTAGACCAACCTGTGGACCAGACCAGGCCTGAGGGGACGTCTGATGATTATTACCTCCGCCCGATTCCAGCTCTGCCGAGCTTTGATTTATCCTTGCGGTCGGCGAAAAAGGTCAGAGCCTGGATATTCCCAAATATCAACCTCGTAAATATTCCGCTATCACATTAAATGACCAAACATTCCACTTCCAGACCAAACTGATTATGTTTCCGTGGGGGGTACGTTATCTTCATTCATCTGCCACTGTGGCAGGGAGTTTAACCTATAACACAGTGTGGTTTATGTCTATCTAGAGCAATTCCAGGGGAGCCAGGTTTAACACGGAAAGAAATGCCCACCGGGCGATTGATCCTGTAGGAATGAGGATTTAGTTGCGTGAAAATGAAACAATCTCTTAAATCTATAATTAAGAGAAAATGAGACCTTTGTTTCATGATGTAATCCATCGTACGGCGGCTGGAATGTGTTAAACACCGTTCATAGTTAACCCCAGCTTGTTAAATGTCGGCCGCGAAAGAGAAACTGAGCTACTGTTATAGTAGCTATAACAAAGTGTTCTAAGCTAGCACACCTTTTAAGCTAGAACATTAGGCTAGAAATATTTTTATGCATGGAAGTGAGAAAAAGTAGAATAGTAGTACTTTTAAAATCTGTCTATACATCACCCATCCATCCATCTATTAGTCTGTCCATTTATCTGTCCATCCATCCATCCATCCATCTATCTATCTCTCCGTCCATCTATCTATCTACCTACCTAACCATCACCCATCCATCCATCTGTCCAACTCTGCGTCCATCCATACATCCATCCATCTATCTACCTACCTACACATCCATCACCCATCCGTCTGCCTATCTACTTGTCCATCCGTCTCTCTGGCCGTCTGTCCCTCCATCTATCCATCTATCTATCTATCTGTCTACCTATCTATTTGTCTGTCTATCTGTCCATCCGTCCGTCCATCCATGCGTCCATCCATCTGTCCATCCATGCATCTATCTATTTGTCTGTCTGTCTATCTATCTGTCCATCCATCCATCCATCTACCTACCTACACATCCATCACCCATCCATCCATCCGTCTGTCTGGCCGTCCGTCCATCCATCCCTCCATCCACCTGTTTACCTATCTATTTGTCTGTCTATCCATCCATCCATCCCTCCATCCATCCATCCATCCATCCATCCGTCTATTATATGAGATATAACAAACTGTTACATAATACAACAATGAACCAGGATTTTTTATCTAGAATGACCCACCAACAGCACAAATGAACATTGCCAAGTTTCCCAAAATTAAACAGCTATAAACACAATAAATAACAAACAATAATAAGGCAAAAAACACCCAGAATTTAATACCAGTTGTGGTATTAGTGTTTAGAATCAAAGGTCCACACATTGCAGATATACCAGAAAAAGGTTAAAGCCGTGCAATAAAACCTCCATGAAATAATTATCCTTCAGTGATCTAGACATCTACTGTATTTTCATTCCTAATAATGTCAGTGTTTTGACTCCCAGACTCTCAGACCAGGTTAAATGCCGAAGTCTTGTCAGTCAAAAGACTATTTCAGGTCTTTGAGCTGAGAAATATGCCCTGGTGTGTCTTTGTAATTCACTCCAGGTCTGGAAAATGAAATAAGGCCAATGACAATGTCCTTCACTGGCAGAACAAATTCTCCACCCTCAGTCAAAAAGGTGGCCTGGTTCGCTTCGGGGGTTTTAGTCATAGACAAGGACCTCCACTGAATAAACAGAATTCCTCTCTGTTTGTCCAAATGTCTCCAAATTGTCTCGGAAATGTAGCTTTTGAATGACACCTTCCATTCTGACATATGCTCTGCCTCCGGGCCATGAGGGGAGGCAAAGGGTGAGGAAGGAGGTGAGAAAAATCATTTTTATAGCCGAACAAAAAGAATCAATTCCTAGAAAAACAAAGGCTGCGTCCAACGTCACTTAAAATGTGTCCACACAGTGATTTTTGCTAGATATCGGACAAACTTTTGTTCAGTTTCATCCACCCCTGTTAGGACAAGAATTTTCCCCGAGACAATCTGACAACAAAAAACACCCGCCTCAGCATGGGGGAGTCTGGGGAGGTTCAGAATCTAAAGAATCACGGTTGCCTTAAGGCTTTTTTTGTGTTCCGAGGAGACACATGGAGACAATTAAGTCCTTCAGCAACATGGAAGACCCTATATTTATAAGAGGTGTCTTTGAGAAGCACTTTTCATTTCAGCTACATTTGATAGGGGTTGGACTCGTTCCACTGAGGGAGACAATTGTAAATGGTGACTCACCGAGAGACTGTCCGGCGATGATGCGGTTATTTTCCCCCGCCACGGCGGCCCGGGCGTTCCTCTCGTTTATGTACTGTACGAAGGCGTAGCCCTTGTGCACGGAGCATCCCACGATTTTGCCGTACTTGCCGAAGATGACCTCTATGTCGGTCTTGTTGACAATGGTGGTGTTGAGGTTTCCGATAAAGACTCTGGAGTTAAGTGAGCGAGGGTCATTCTTGTTGGTCACGTTGCTGGTCTGGTTCTTACCAGTCATCTCCTCCAGTTGCCCTCCTGGGACACACAGAAGGAGGACAGGACTTTTAAGAGGTTTTTGGACAGGCCCCATCCTAGGAGTTTTGTGCCTACGAAAAAAACTGAGACAGTGTTTTGTGAATGTTAATAATATAGAAAATATATGGAAATACATGTTTTATTTTCAACACTTCATGCTAATAGTACCTGAGCTCCAGAGATAGTGGATTATACGCCTAAAACCTGTGGGATTCCACTTGGACTCCATTCACAAACCTGCCTGAGACTATGATCCCTTGCCGTCAATAACTTTATCTCTGCCTGGAAACACTGGGGACTAGATTCCGTGTCAGTCCAGGACTTCCTAGACATTGAATCAGACACATTTCATTCCTGGGGACATCACTCGATCAAACTCAGAATAAAAGTCGATTTTTTTCTCCACTTCTCTTGTCTGTGATTCTCACTCTGATCTAAACCATGGGGACCAGAGACATTTTCACTTTTACCTGTTTTTACAACACGCTGGACACTTGTCAGAGAATCTATTTCCTCCCACTTAGGACTTAATTTGGCTTCGCCCTACAATGTAAATAAGAATCGGATCGTTCCGGGATCAACTCTGATCTGACTTTGACACGTGTCAGTAACTCTTACTTATGGACATGGAATTGTATGTCTTTTTTTCCTTTTGGTTTGTCCCTCTCCATCTCACCCTGTCCTCTGTATCTTTTACTCCAACTACCTCCATGTCCTCCCTCACTGCATCCGTCAAGCTCCTCTTTGTCTCCTACCTAGTAGCTCCATCTCTAGGATCATTTTTTACCAATGTTTCCTCTGTCCCTCTTCTGAACATGTCCAAACCATCTCAATCTGTCTTCTCTTGTTTTTCCAAACCTGTCTGTGTTGTAGTTGTCTCACGTCTTTGATTTGGCCTACGTTTTATGCCGGACACCCTTCCTTACACAAACCCCTCCATTCCGGCTTGGGACCAGTCCTAACAACACTGGCTCCTGCCCCCTAGTGGCTGGTTTGGACATGGTACTGAGTAACCACGTTTGGTTGGTGGAAGGTCTAAACCTGTGAGGATCTCACAGATGAAGACAAGGACGGCGGATAAGACTTACTTTAGCGAAGGAGGACGTAACCCCCGATGAAAAGGTCTTAAGGACATAAAAACTGACATTTCCAAAGGTCAATTCTATTTAAAGACAGTGTCTCTAATTCATTAAACAAGTGATTAAATGTTATAGTCATTGCAGGGTCATTTTAGGTCCCTTTCTTTCCACCGTGTCCCAAACATTTTTACCTTCGACTGCTCAAAAGTTTGGGGTTTATTTTAACAAACACTTTGTAGGAACTTTCTATTATTTTCTTTTGTGAAGTCCCTTCAATGCCAAGAACTTTGCAGTTGTTTGTTGATTTGTAACCTTATTGGGAAGACACCAATGTGCTGCAGAATTAAAATAATTATAGGGGGCAACAGTGAGTGACACCACAGCGTTTTCCTTCTTTGTCCGTTAGCTTTGTTGTCAAACTGCCCGGTTTGTTGAACGCCTGATGCTTTGTGTGCGTTTTAAAGGATGGCAGAACGTCGAGGCTGCATTTCATATATTTATTTACCCTTGTGAATAAAACGCCAGTGTCTTTATTGGACACACAGTCCTGGGCTAAGCTTTAATGCCATTATAATGAGGATAACCTCAATGAATGACTCAGGGTTTTTTTTTTTTTTGGCTGCACATTGAGGAAATGATATACACCCAGGGAAAAGATGCACTCAACGACTCAAAGCTTGTATGCAGTTATTTGGAGTTAGTCAGTGGTATCTCCATCCAAGACACCTGCAGGCGATAACTGGGATTACCAGAAATTCAAAGAAACTATTATCGGTACTTAGTCACAAGTGAGGCCACGTACAACAAGCATTTAAGATATTTTTTATAAATGAAAATAAGAAAAAAATAGAATAGTAGTTTTTTTTTAAAATAACTACCTACTTACCTATCTACCTACCTATCTCTCTAACCATCACCACCACAAATCTACCCATTGATCTATCTATACTGTATATCTACCTACTTACCAATCTATCTATCTATCTGACCATTTGCCCATTTATCTACTTAAAAAAAAATCTACTTATCTACTTACGGTAACTATCTGTATACTTACCTAGCTTGGCTAGCTATCTACCTAGTTACCTACCTATCTAACCATTCACCTATCTATCTATCTGTCTGTCTGTCTGTCTATTCACCTATCAATGTATCTCTTCATTTACCTATGTATCTATCTATCTACCTACCTACCTACCTTCCTACCTACCTACCTATCTACTGTATCTATCTATTTACCAACCTACCTACCTACCTACCTATCTACCTACCTACCGACCTACCTTCCTACCTACATACCTATCTACCTACCTATCTACTGTATCTACCTACCTACCTACCTATCTACTTACCTACCTACCTATCTACCTTCCTACCTACCTATCTACCTACCTACCTTTCTACTGTATCTACCTACCTACCTACCTATCTACCTTCCTACCTACCTATCTACCTACCTACCTATCTACTGTACCTACCTATCTATCTACCTACCTACCTATCCACTGTATCTATCTATCTACCTACCTACTGTATCTACCTACCTACCTACCGACCTACCTTCCTACCTACCTATCTACCTACCTTCCTATCTACAGTATCTACCTACCTACCTACCTACCTACCTATCTACCTACCTACCTATCTACCTTCCTACCTACCTACCTACCTACTGTATCTACCTACCTACCTACCAACCAAACTATAAAGATATGCAGTGATGTATCCAGATCCTTAATTGGTTAAATATGTTTCAATATAAATCAGGTTCCTTATAAAAAATACTTCACACATGTGGACGTCAGACCTGTGGACACTCAACATGTGCGAGATGAAAAATGAAAAAGAAACAGGGAAAAAAAACCCTCACTCATGGCTGACTACACCAGTATCTATTTGTTGCACAGGGCAAAGTGTCTCCGTCAGGAAACCATTACACCAGAGACTGTGATCATGGCCGACATTCAGCTGCTCATCCATGGATAAACACATTATTCCACATGGCAGCATCTGTTTTTTAGCACGACATGCGCCGCTCTCACTCTCCCTGTAATTATTCAGCGCCCACTACAGGTGCACGTTGATTCACGACTCCTGCGGGTTCATTGTTTACAGTGCATCGGCGCGTACTGCAATCATGTGCGTTTCTTTTATTTATTCCCACCGCATGTGTGTGTGGGAATAAACCGCCGCCCGCCATCTCTCAAGTGACCTTGACATTTATCAGCAGCAGACAGTGAAAATTAATGTGGCACACACACTCTCTCACACACACACAGTGGTGTGAGTGTGTGTACTAACAGAAATCAGCGCCACAACGACTATCTAATGGCGGTTTAAACCCACACTCTGACACCCGTGCTATATCGACGTCCGTGGACGGGTCACGCTGAGAACATGACAAATCAGTGCCAACGTGTTAGATTGGCCTCCTCCTCAGATAAATCGGCCGGTGGGGAACGACCGCCGATCCACATTTTTTTCCACCACTCCCGGTGTTATATTTCACGTTGTCTTCTCACTCCTTTTCTTGAGAGCAGGACACTAATTTATTCCATCAGTGCTTTTCCTGCTGACCTTGCCTTTTAGTTTATTTACAGCCTCCATTAAGCATCCTTTCCCCCGCTGAGGTGATAGCGTCAGGAGGAGAAACATGGGAAAACAACCCTGGAACTGATAGTTCCCCGTTGAGTAATTTGCAAAATAATTGTTCAATGGACTTGAAGTTTGTTTATCAAAAAGGAAAAAGAATCAGACAAACAGCGGCGTGGACCGAACCACTTTCTGGCGCCGGCGATGTTGACGTCTATCAATCTTTTCCCTTTATCTGTGGAAGCATCACGGGCCTCAAAAGAGAAAGAAGGATAAGAGGAAACTATTTTGATCACAGCTACACTCGCTGTCAAAAGAGCCGGAGATGGTAGGAGTCTTTTTTGACTTGGTGTTGTTGGAGTGTGGGGCGTGACCCAAGGGGCTGCCAGAGGAAATCAAAAGAAGCACGAAACAGGTAAAAAGAAAAAAGAGACAGGACAACATTTGAACCAGCTGAACAACAAGGAAAGTTGTTTGATTGTTGAAATCAAAGAAGAAAATAAGGTTGACGACGTCCGCTAATACCAAAAATAATCCTTTCTCCTTGTTTGAATAATCCTTGTCAAGAAGAAGGATTGATGAGGTATCACAGGGATTGACAAGGTGTGGACAGACTGACAAGGTATGACTGAAGATTGACAAGATAGGACAAGGTATGACAAGGACTGACAAGTTATGACAGGGATTGACAAGGTATGGACGGATTGACAAGATAGGACAAAGATTAACAAGGGTGGACAAGGTCTCACGGATTCACAAGGAATGGAAGGATTGACAAGATATGACCAAGATTGACAAAAGATGACAAGGTATGACAGGGATTGACAAGGTATGGACGGATTGACAAGGTACGACAAGGATTGACAAGATAGGACAAGGTACGACAAGGACGGACAAGGGAAACAGTGTTTTGGATTTGGCCCTCTAGTGGCTAGGGCCCTAAGCAACTGCCTGCCTTGCCAGTTCTCGAGCGGCGCTTGTGCCATTGACAGCAATATCGCCTCAGGGTCAAAGCAAAGGCCCATATATTAGCATGTTGCCATGATTAGTTTCCATGTTAACTGTACGTCAATTTGTCTTACTCTACGTGCTCTCGCAGGAACCCACGCCGCTCGCCATTATGAAGAAATATGTATGAGACCAGTAGAGCACGCACCAAGGTCGGGCCGTGATCAGCAAAGCTTTGTTAAGAGAAGAGGCAAAATGGAGAAAAGAAGGGATTTACGGCGCTCCAGGAAGAGCCATATTACCCACCGTGCCTAGGCCCGGTGATGCATGGTGTCGGTGTTGACACTTTTTTAAAAGGTTGTTGTTTGGGTTCAGCCCTTTGCCTGATTTATAGACATTTTCCAGAGGAGGGAGGAAGCACTTTGAATTGATTCCTTTTGGTAATTTCCCAACACTCCACCACTTGTACGTTCCTCCTCGCCATGCTCCAGTCACTCTGCTCTGATTGTTGCCAGGTCGTGCTGAGGAATGGCTGTTCGGAGGAGGAGCTGCGTTCGCTCAGACAGAACCGACAAAAAGGTAGCTCACGCCGACCCACCTCCACCAGCGGCGTTGCTGCCATGTACTGCAGAGGTGGAATAATTCCCTCCATTTATTCGCCGTCTGCCGGCGCGTAAGAGCAGTAGCAACAACTCAGGGGAGAGAATGAAATAAAGAAGATTCCTTTTTCTTTGTAAGTCAATGCCTCGTTCTGCATTGTCGTCCACTGCGGCGCTTTTGGACGCTGGCAGCGATGAATCGGTGCACTTTGGTGAATCACGTCCAAACACTGAGGCCGTTCTGTCCCCGCAAGGACAAATTTCATTCAATTTTTAGCCACAGAATAGGAGTTTATTCAACATTGACCTCAGCGGAGGTTATTATAGAGAAGGGACGCAGAGAAAAGTACCTTCCATTTATCAATCGCGCTCACAAAATGCAGCGCAGTCTTCAAAACAGATGGACAAACTTAATTTTCCTTCCCTTTCTGTAAAGTTGCTGCGGTTTCCCTGTTGAAGTCAGCACTGGGCTGGGACTCAAACTCATAAGTCAGATGAGGTCGCGGCACGGAGCTGTAACAATGAGGAACAACATCTTTAACGTTGTTAGCGAAGGCTAAAAACCCAGGACGATTACGGTAAATAGGACATTATCTATACTGGGTATAATACCTCACCCCATGGCACTGATTGATCAAGACGTTTTGCCATTTCAGGTGTTGTTTTCAGGCCAAAAACCACAAAATCGAGGTGCCGGTATACAGCGTATTTATCAAACTGTGTTGTTTTTATTGTCCTGTATAAATACAAGGTACTTTTACAACGAGTACCTACAATATTGCCAAGTTTTACCGTCCTAAAATAGTCAAAATACAGCGATTGCACCGTCCATGTTAAGGACCAACGTCCAAGGGACAGCCTACAGCTTCAGTGCCAGAAATGTGCGTTCCAGTTGTACACCGGTGTCGAAGCTACGGCGCCCGGCCCAGCCTGGAGTCTTTGATAAAGAAATTGATTAAATGACCAAAAGGTCTTTCTGTGAATCACTTCCTGTCCAGATCCATCCAGTCGGCGCCGCCTGACACAGGTGCCTAAATAGAGAGGACACGGACTTTTACTGTTCAATAACCAATCAATGCTATAAGTGATTGTTTCAAGAGGGTTCCTGACACTGTCTGTGTTCCGAGTGCGGTGGAAACTGTGGAACTGGAGCGGCATTCAAAGAGGGAACGCCGGGAGGGATTTTTGTTTCTCACCCCAGACAGGAAAGTGGCGTAAACCGTGTTGCTGTTTTGTTTATTTTCATCCTGTTTTTTCTGGTAATTTACTAAAACTTGATTGCTCTGTTTTTCCGATATCTACTTTTTTATTTTTCTAATTGTTTACCCCGAGGCTAATCGTACTATAATTATGTACCATGTTTTTCATTTTGTCATTTTTTTCTCCTTTTGTTTGTTGGTGTTTTTGCTG
>JAFBJS010001046.1:437811-449313 GCA_016785265.1 Paraplagusia blochii | reverse complement strand
GATGTGTATAAGAGACAGCGGTGTCCTTGAGTGAGACAAAGGCGCCTAGAATAAGTATTATTATTATTATTTCCTCTAAGCTGGCTTGTATTGGTGAATACTTTGGAGCTGGTCTTTCATTAAGATGGAGCTGCCCTGTGATTGGCCAATGTTCACTGAGCTGGGCTGTGATTGGTCAATACCACGAAGCTTTTGTGTGATTGGTCAATGTTCAGTGAGCTTGCCTTTCATTGATCAAAGTAAACTAATCTACTCTGTACTTGGTCAAAAATTGTAGAGCTGACCTGTGATTGGTCTTACACTATGGAGCTGGCCTGTGATTGGTTAAATACTATGGAACTGGCCTGTGATTGGTCTATGTCCTCTTAGTTTACCTGTGATTGCTAAATACTTTTGAGCTGGTCTGTAATTGGTCTATGACCATTGAGCTGGGCTATGATTGGTTAATATGATGTCTCTTTGTGTGTGAATGGTCTATGTTCTCTAATGTGGATGTTGATTGGTGAATACTTTGGAGCTGGTTTGTGATTGGTCTGTGTCCTCTAAGCTTAGCCATAATGGCTCAATACTTTTGAGCTGCTCTGAGATTGTCTGTGTCCACTGAGTTAGTTTGTGATTGGTCAATACGATGGTGCTTGCGTGTGATTGATCAATGTTCACTGAGTTTCCCTGTGATTTGTCAAAATAGACTGTTCTGCTCTGTGATTGGTCAAAGATTATAGAGCTTGCCTGTGATTGGTTTATTACTTTAGAGCCGGCCTGTGATTGGTTAATACCATGTCCACTGAGCTTTGCTGTGATTTTCAATACCATGGAGCTTATGTGTGATTTTTCAATTATCAGTGAGGTATCCCTTCATTGGTCAAAATAGACTAATCTACTCTAAATTGGTCAAAGTTTGTAGAGCTGGCAAGTGATTGGTCTATGTTCTCTAATCTGGCCGGTGAATTGTGAATACTTTAGAGCTGGTCTGTGATTCGTCATTAAAATGGAGCTGGCCTTTTATTGGTCAATCATCACTGAGCTGGCCTGTGATGGGTTAAATACTATAGAACTGGCTTGTGATTGGTTAATACTTTGGAGCTGTTCTGTGATTGTTCTATGTCAATTAAGCTTACCAATGATTGCTCAAAACCTTGGAGCTGGTCTTTGATTGGTCTATGTCTACTGAGCTAGGCTGTGATTGCTAAATACATGGAGCTCACATGTGATTTGTCTATGTTTACTGAGCTTCCCTGTCATTGGTCAAAAAAGACTAATATGCCCTGTGAGTGGTCAAAGATCAAAGAGCTTACCTGTGATTGGTTAAACGCTACGGAACTGGCCTTTGATTGGTCAATACTTCCAGCTGGTCTCTGATTGGACTACGGCCACTGAGTTTAGTGAGCTTGCCTTTCATTGGTCGAGATGGATTATTCTACTCTGTGATTTGTCAAAGATTGTAGTGCAGGCCCATGATTGGTCAATAATTTGGAGCTTGCCGGTGGTTGGTATATGCCCTATAAGCTTCCCCGTGATTGCTCAATACTTTTGAGCTGATCTGTGATTGGTCTATGCCCACTGAGCTGGGCTGTGATTGGTCCACATGATGGCTCTTCGTGTGATTGTTCAATGGCTGCTGATTGGTCTATGTTCTGTAATTAGGATGGTGATTGGTGAATACTGCCTATTGCAGTGGTGGCCTAGTGGTTAAGGGAGCGGACATGTGTTGGCATGGCCCTTGTTTCGAATCCCCCTACCGCCAAGTTACTGCTGAGGTGCCCTGAGCATGGTATGTCCACACTCACTGCTCCCCGGGCGCTCATGAGCTGCCCACTGCTCACTTTGATGATGGGTTAAATGCAGAGGCCAAATTTCGTTGTGAGCTGTGGTGTGAATCACAATGTCACAATGACAAAAAAAGAAATTTACTTACTTTACTTTACTTATACTTTTTAGCAGGTTTGTGATTAGTCATTAGGATGGAGCTGGCAATTGATTGGTCAATGTTCACTGAGCTTCTAAATTTTATATTGTTGTGTGTATAATGATGTGTGCTGTGCTTACTTAATTTATTAATTTATCAGGCACACAGTAACTCTATAGAGCAGTCCAACTGGGACCAACGCCTCAAGGACAACTGCCGCCCCAAATGCACTCTTTGCCAGCTTAAAGCAGTGACAAGCAGCAGCCAACCTCAATCTCATGAATCTGTAAAACCTTAATATATTTGAGTGAAGCATGATTCAGCCAAACAGCTGAAGGGTAATTCTACAACAAGCATTACAATACAAGGCAAAACATGTTTGGGACAAAACATCAGCCGAAGTGTTATTCTACATTTCTCTCTTTTACATAGTCCCATGTATTCAAATGTGCTACTTAAGCAGAGATATGATCGACTTTGCCTGATTTTGAGCAGAGATGTGATCGACTTTGCCTGATTTTGACTTTCAATGTTTATTCTGATAATTGATTTTGTAAAAGTTTCCACTTCGTGTGAATTTAACCAATCCGTCAGAAATAAATGTCTGAGACTGTTTGAAACACTACACTAACCACGTTAAAATATGTCAAATACAGTGTTTGTAACCACAAACTAATATTTTATATTGTCATGAGTATACTATTGTAGACAATGGAGCAGTGCCTTTAAGACAACTGCTACCCCATGTGCACTCTTTGCCGTCTTAGAGCAGCGACAAGCAACCATTTCACCTAGACCATCCTCAAGTGAAGTGTGACACCAATTGTGCAGATTTTTTTTTCAGATAAGATTTTTTTCATTATTTTTCTGCAATTTTAAAGTATTGTTTGAAAAAAGAAACAATGTCGAATGTGAATGTATCTTAGTCAGACAAGCATAATTCAGCCAAACATCAGCTGGAGGGTATTTCTACAACAAGCATTACAAGACAAAAGAAAACATGTCACATGGGACAACCCATGAGCTAAAGGGTAGTTCTTTGTTTCTGTCTTTTACATAGTTCCATGTATCAAATTTTGCTTCTTAGGCCGAGATATGGTCAACTTTGACTGATTTTGACTTTAAATTTTTTTTCTGATAATTATTTTGGGAAAAGTTTCATGTGTTATAATCCAAAGTGCCAGAAATGAGGTTCTGAGGCTGTTAAATCACAAAACTAAACACGTATAAATAAATCAAGCACAGCTTGTGTTACCTCAAACTTATATTTTTTATTGCTGTGTGTATAATGATATAAGCTGTGCTTACTGAATTTATTTACGTATCAGGCATACAATCACTCTATTGAGCAGTGCAACCGGAACCAATGCCCCAGAGACAGCAGCAAGAAGCAGCCGTTGGTCCTCGAATGTCCACAATCTCTTGAATCTGTAAAACCTTACTATTTTTGAGTTAAGTTATTACCATTTGTGCCATAATAACTTTATTAGCTATTTTTTCATAAATTTTTGCAATTTTAAAAGTACTTACTAATTTCATTAGCTTATCAGGCATACAAGAACTCAATATGGAACAGTGCAAGCGGGATCAATGCCTCAACAACAACTGCCGCTACTTTTTTAGCTTTTTTTTTTATAATTTTTTGCAATTTTAAAAGTATTGTTAGAAAAAAGTAATGATGTATTAATAATTAACTCTTAGTCAGAAAAGCATGATTCGGTCAAAACATCAGCTTAAGAGTAATTTTATGACGAGCATGACAAGACAAGACATGCATGATTCCGACAAAATATCAGCTGATGAGTAAATATGCCATTCTCTTATATATTGTGCCAGATGTCAAAATGTGCTTCTGAGGCTGAGATTTAATCTGCTTTGGCTGATTGTGACATTAAAGGTTTTTCCTGACATTTATTTTTGGAAAATGTACCAAATTGTGATTTTAACCAATATATCAGAAATTAATGTCTGAGGCTGTCATAAACACTACACGTACAACAGCACAGTGTGTGTTACCAAAAACTAATATTTTATATACTGTGAGTATAGTAATGTGTGCTTGGCTTACAGATTTCATTAACTTATCAGGCATACAATAACTCTATGGAGCAGTGCAGCCGGGATGCCTCAAGGACAACTTCCGCCCCAAGTGCACTTTTTGTCGGCTTTAATAAATGAAAAATAGCTGTTTCTCCTCGTCCAACCTTAACCTCATGAATCTGTAAAACCTTAATATCTCTGAGTTTTTATACCATTTGAGCGAAAATTACTTTTTTTAGCTTTTCTTTCATAATTTGTTGCAATTTTAAAAGTATTGTTAGAAAAAAGTAACAAGGTCAAATGATAATTTTTTAATCAGACAAGCATGATTTGGTCAAAACATCAGCTTAGGGTTACTTTAATGAGAAGCATGTCAAGACAAGACATGCATGATTCAGTCAAAACATCAGCATAAAGGTAATTTTATGGCAAGCTTGAAAGGAAATGACAAGCAGGATAACATCAGCTGAAGGGTAATTCTTCCTTTCTGTCTTTTATAATGTACCAGGTGTCAAAATGTGCTTCTAAGGCCGGTGATATGATCAAATTTGCTGATTTTGACCTTAAATGTTTTTTCTAATACTTATTTTTGGAAAGGTTGCAGGTTGGTGTCCTATCAACCAAAGTATTAGAAACGAGGGTCTAAAGCTGTTGAACGAAACCAACCACTTAGAAATTAATCAAGCACGGTGTGTGCTATCACAAACTAATATTTCATATACTCTGTGTATAATGATGTGCGATGGGCTTACTGATTTCATTGGCTTATTAAGCATATAAGAACTCTATGGAACAGTGCAAGCGGGACCAATGCCTCAACGACAACTGCCGCTACTTTTTTTTCATCATTTTTTGCAATTTTAAAAGTATTGTTAGAAAAAAGTAACAATGTAGTAAATAATTAATTCTTAGTTTGAAAAGCATGATTCGGTCAAAACATCAGCTTAAGAGTAATTTTATGACAAGCATGACAAGACAGGACATGCATGATTCCGACAAAATATCAGCTGATGAGTAAATATACCTGTCTCTTATATATTGTGCCAGATGTCAAAATGTGCTTCTTAGGCTGAGATATATTCAACTTTTGCTGATTGTGACATTAAAGCTTTTTTCTGCTATTTATTTTTGGAAAAAAGTTCCAAATTCCTGTGATTTTAACCAATATATCAGAAATTAATGTCTGAGGCTATTATAAACATTACACTTAGCACAGCACAGTGTGTGCTATCACAAACTAATATTTTATTTTCAACAACTGCTGCTGCTTTTTTAGCTTTTTTTCATCATTTTTTGCAATTTTAAGAATATTGTAAGAAAAAAGTAACAATGTAGTAAATAATTAATTCTTAGTCAGAAAAGCATGATTCGGTCAAAACATCAGTTTAAGAGTAATTTTATGACAAGCATGACAAGCCAAGAAATGCATGATTCCGACAAAACATCAGCTGATGAGTAAATATACCTTTCTCTCATATATTTTGCTTCTTCTTTTCCTTTTGGGCAACAATTTCCATCTTACCCTGTCCTGCGCATCCCCAACTCGAACTCCAACCACCTCCATGTCCTCCCTCACCGCATCACTAAATCTCCTCTTTGGCCTTCCTCTTCGTCTCTTCCCTGGTAGCTCCATGTCTAGCATTCTTCTCCCAATATAACCACTGTCCCTCCTCTGAACATGTCCAAACCATCTTAATCTGGTTTCTCTATCTTTTTCACCAAACTTTCCTGTCTGTGTTGTCCCTCTAATCACCTCATTCCTGATCCTGTCCATCCTTGTCACCCCCAAAGACAATCTCAGCATATTTAACTCCTCCACCTCCAGCTCTGCCTCTTGCCTTGTACCTATTCCTAGAGTCTCTAATCCATACATCATGGCTGGTCTCACAACTGTCCTGTAAACCTTTCCCTTCACCTTAGCTGACACTCTTCTATCACAAATCACTCCAGAGACCTTTCTCCAGTTGTTCCATCTGCCTGTATCCTATTCTTTACCTCTCTTCCGCAGTCTCCACTGCTGTGAACAGTTAAGCCTAAGTATCTGAACTCCTCCACCTTCTCCAACTCTGCTCCTTGTAATCTCACCACTCCACTGTCCCCTTTTTGATTCACACACATGTAATCGGTATTGCTACAACTGACCTTCATTCCTCTTCTCTCCAGTGCAAACCTCCACCTCTCTAGGTTCCTCTCTAGCTGTTGCATGCTCTCACTGCAGATCACAATATCATCTGCAAACATCATTGTCCAAGGAGACTCCTATCTGACCTCATCTGTCTATCTGCCCATCACCAGGGCAAACCAAAATCATTCCTACGCTCCCTATCATTTTCCTCATTTAACAACTCTTCAAAGTACTCCCTCCATCTTCCTCACTGGTGATGACATTTCCGTCTCTGTCCTTATTTAATCTTACCGGCTGCACACCCTTCCCAGATTGATTTCTTTGCCTTGCCAATCTGTATAACTCTTTTTCTCCTTTCTTCATGTCTAACCTCTCGTAAAACTCCTCTTATGCCCTTTGTTTGGCCTTGGCCACTTTCCTCTTCACCTCCCTTGCCCTCTCTCTGTACTCCAGTCTATTTTCATCTGTCACTATCCATTGGCCAATCACAGGCCAGGTACGTGTTTGGTGGCCATGTACAGTCTAGATCAGGGGTATTTAACTAAAACGCCATGAGGTCCAGTCAGAAAAAAATTATTCAAATAAAGGTCCGGAACATCATGTCCAACTTGCCGGAGCGTTATATGTTGTAGTAGTATTAATATCTTCAAATAAAGCTATGCATAATAAACCTTCTACTTATGCGTATTGTGTTGCCATTACATTCTTTCATCTCTTACAGTTGATCTACTGAGAATGTAATCTACCTGAGTGGACCTGCCTCCACTCTTGTATGTCAACAGGTGTTCCTTTCTCATTTGGAAATAGGTGTTTACCACGGCCATTTCCATTCATTTTGCAAAATCCCCCACTGCCTGTCCTTCCAAATTTCTATGCCTAACCCCAAGCCGACCCATCACTTCTTCATCCCATCTGTTCCCTTCTCCTACATGGCCATTGAAGTCTACTCCAATCACCACTCTCTCTCCTCTGGGGATGCTCTCTACAACTAAATCCAGTTCATTCCAAAACTTCCCTACTAGCTCACAGCCTACCTGTGGAGCATAACCACTGACAACATTAAACATCACTCCTTCTATTTCTACCCTCACACACATCAACCTGTCTGACACTCGTTTCACATCCACCACATTACTTGCATACTTTTCCCTGATTATCACCTCTACTCCCTTCTTTTCCCATCTAATCCATGGTAGAATAACTTAAAACCTCCCCCAATGTTTCTAGCCCTGCTGCCCTTTACCTGGTCTCTTGCACACACAACACATCCACTCTTCTTCTCTCCATCATGTCAGCTAGCTCCCTACCTTTCCCTGTGATTGTACCTACATTCAGGGTTCCCATTTTCAGAGCAACACTTCTAACCTTCCTCTTTTCCCTCTTTGTCTTAATCAATCTCCCTCCACTTCTTTTCGTCTTCGACCAACAGTAGTGTTTCACATCCACCACATTACTTGCATACTTTTCCCTGATTATTACCCCTACTCCCTTCTCTTCCCATCTAATCCACGGTAGAATAACTCAAAACCTCCCCCAATGTTTCTAGCCCTGCTGCCCTTTACCTGGTCTCTTGCACACACAACACATCCACTCTTCTTCTCTCCATCATGTCAGCTAGCTCCCTACCTTTCCCTGTGATTGTAACTACATTCAGGGTTCCCATTTTCAGAGCAACACTTCTAACCTTCCTCTTTTCCCTCTTTGTCTTAATCAATCTCCCTCCACTTCTTTTCGTCTTCGACCAACAGTAGTCCAATTTCCAACAGTACCCTATAGGTTAAAAGCACTGCTGGCGATCGTTAACCCAGGCCCCGACCAATCCGTTATGGAAATCTTTTTGTTGTCTCGCATCATAGATTTGGCAAAATGTTTTTACATTTTGCCAAATGTAATGCCCTTCCTGGCGTAACGCTGGATGCCCTTCCTGACGTAACCTTCACCATTTATTCGGGCTTGGGACCGGCACTAAAAAACACAGGTTTGTGCTCCCTAGTGGCTGGGTTATTAAATTAAATAGAAGTCATTAAAATAGAATTTGAATGTTATGCAAATACAATACACATTTTCTTCTTTTCCGCTGTTTATTGTTTCAATGCAAAATATTCTCAACAAATATCTCTTTTAGATAAGAAAAAAACAGTACTAAAATACAATTAACTCCAGAAGTCACTTTAAAGTGATTTGATAGACGACATGAAAAGTTAAGTAGATGTTTATGTAATTTCTTACCATCTCGTAAGTCATTTCATAAGAGTAATCTAAGAGTTTGGAACCATTTAAACTTTCTTACTAGCAACTAGTGTTGATGGTTGTAATTCCATGACCAGGGGAAAAATAGAACAATAAGTCCTAAAATAGTTTATGTAATGTTAGAGCCAGGGACCATTTAGAAACTCTATGTGGCAGAGGATATGTGCAAGTAATAACTTTCAAGTGTGGTTTCACGGACTCCGTGGTCACAAAATTGATGGCTGTTTGTATTTTGGTTAGAATTTAATCATTTGTTTCGGGTCTGCTGTAAACTAGTTCATGTAGTCAGGTTTATTGTTGAAATACTGTTGCCATTGCTCAGAAAATAAATGGTAGTACCTGAAATAGTGGCGTTCAATAAAGAGTATTGGATGACTTTTACTTTAGTTTAAATTAGTTTAAATACAATGGCCAGCATTAAAAGAAGCCAGACCCCAGAATGGAATGGTTTGGACATGTTTAGAGGAGGGACTGCGGATACCTTGGTAAAATAATACTAGAGATGGAGCAACCAGGTTGGAGACAAAGAGGAGTTTAAAGTTGCTTTAGCTCCATATCCAAGGTAAGGCAATCAGAGCTGACAAGACAATTTTATATATTTGTATATGTTCTTAAAAAAGGTGACAGTGTTTTGAAATGTTTATAAAATCAAAAGGTCTACTTACTTCCTAAAGGCACCTATTGAAATCCAGCATCACTGCATCCACAGATACAGTAAACACATTGTTGACAGTCTCTGTATCACAAAGTGTTGGCATTGATGAGCCTCATTAAGCTTCTGAAACCAGAAGGGCTGTGGTAACTTTTCTCTGAATTAAAAAAAATTAAAAAATTAAAAAGAAAGCATATTCACAATAGGACCATTCAACAGTAAATGTTGGTGGATGGTTAGTATTCTTTGTTGGTGCTTATTTACTATATATATATATTATACATAATGCATAAGCGAATGCAAAAGCTATCAGCAAAATATCTCAGTATTTACAAAAGAATTTAGTATTAATGCATAAATATAAAAAGTAAATTTGTATATACATATATACATGTAATGGTATATAGTGATGTACCTAACATGTGGGTTGTTAAGGTGCAGCTAACAGGTAGAATTTAGTCCAGTTGTGTGATTGTGGCCTTAGCAGAGGTGGATGAGTTGTAGGGCCTAATCACAGTGGGTAGGAATGATTTCCTATAGCGTTCTTTAGAGCAGCGAGGTTGGAGGAGTCTTGCTGAAGCTGCTCTTTAGATTGTCCAGTGTGTTGTAGAGGGCGTGGGAGGTGTTTTCCAGCAGTTTCGCTAGCATCTTGTCTTCCACCACCTCCTCCAGTGTGACAAGTTTAGAGCCAACAAAAGACTCTGCCTTTTTGACCAGTTTATTCAGTCTGTTGGCATCCTTTGCCTTGATGCACCCACCCCAGGACACTGCAGCATAGAAAAACATGCTAGCAACGACAGACTGATAGAACATCTGCAGCATCTTGTTGCAAACATGAAAAGATCTGAGCTTCCTCAGAAAATAAAGCTGGCTCAGACCTTTTTTATAGATGGCCTCTGTGTTTGTGGACCAGTCCAGTTTGTTATCCAGTATGAATCCCAGGTACTTGTAGGAGACAACAATATCCACATCTGCCCCCCTGATGCTGACAGGAGAGGGAGGGGGCTTGTTCCTCCTGAAGTCCACCACCATCTCTCTTGTCTTTGTCGGGTTCAGCTGCAGGTGGATCTCCCCACACCACTTCACAAAGTGGTCGACCAGGTCCCTGTACTCTGCCTCCCCTCCCCCCTCCACACACCCTGTGTCATCAGAGAACTTCTGCAGATGACATGACTCAGTGCAGTACTTGAAGTCCGATGTGTATGTGGTGAAGAGGAAGGGGGACAGCACAGTCCCCTGGGGGGCCCCGATGTTACTGATCAGACGATCAGACACACAGTTCCATAATCTTACAAACTGCGGTCTGCCCGTCAGTCATCGATCCAAGTGATGAGGGGTGCACTCACCTGCATGTCCTCCAGTTTGGCCCTCAGCAGTCTTTGGAGAAGTCAAAGGACATGATGCCAACTGATGTGTTGGGTCTGTCCATGGTGGAGTAAGCCCTCTGCAGCAGGTAGATGATGCCTTCAACCCTAACATGGGGCTGATATGCAAACTGCAGAGGATCCTGGGACTGGCCCACCAGCAGTCTGAGGTGTGCCAGGACCAGTCTCTCCATGACCTTCATGATGTGAGATGTCTGTGCCACTGGCCTGTAGTCTTCCAGTGCAGCAGGACGTCCCTTTTTGTGCACTGGGACCAGACAGGATATTTTCCAGAGCAGAGGCACTCCCTGAAGGTGTAGGCTGAAGATGTGCTAGAAAACTCCACAGAGCTGGCTGGAGCATGTCTTCAGGACGTGAGGACTGAAGTGGTCTGGTCCGGCTGCCTTCCTCTGTTTGAGCTTATCCAGCTCTCTCTTCACCTGGCTGGATGTGATGTGGAGTCTGGCCTGTGAGTTGGGGGATGAGGCAGGGTCTGAGGTTGATGTCAGTGGTGCGTTGTGAAGCGGTGGTGGTGGGGGTGATGTGTATTCAGATTCAGATTCAGAAACTTTATTTATCCCCGTGGGGCAATTGAGAATGAGTGCACGGAGTGGCTTTTTCAGTGCAAGAGAAGGAGTAAAGTA
Source organism: Paraplagusia blochii (assembly GCA_016785265.1). Lineage (NCBI taxonomy): Eukaryota > Metazoa > Chordata > Actinopteri > Pleuronectiformes > Cynoglossidae > Paraplagusia > Paraplagusia blochii. The sequence continues at coordinate 438,332 of JAFBJS010001046.1, read as the reverse complement.
AAATAGAGATAAATAAAAATAAAAATAAAAACAATGTACAAAAGAAACAAGCGAGAGGGATGCGCTCAACTGGGGATAAGTACAAGGTGAATCACTAATGTCACTATAATGTTATGAACAGAGAATATTTACATAATTTGCACATGGGTTATATATTTATACAGCATATTATACAAATACTATTGTGATAACTGGTGATTGCACATATGTCAAGGAGAAGGACAAGAAAACCAGATGGAATATACACAGATTGCATTGAAAGGTTGACTATTATATACATTATTGCACTATTATTACATTATTGCACATCTATCGATTAACAAAGGTGGATCTCCTCCTCACCGTTCTGCAGGCCGGGCACCGTAACCTGCGTCCAGAGGGCAGCCACTCAAATTCGGGGAAGAGGCCGTGTGAGGGATCATTTGTGATCTGGCCAGCCAGACCACGAACCTGCTGCTGATACACTGTGGTCAGGGGGCGGGTGGGCAGTCCGATGATTTTTGAGCACACCCTGCCAATGC
>JAFBJS010001046.1:419741-433571 GCA_016785265.1 Paraplagusia blochii | reverse complement strand
GTGGCCCCATCCTCCCCTGACCTCAACTCCTGTCTCTTATACACATCTAGATGTGTATAAGAGACAGATGTTGTTCTGTTGGCCTCTTCGAACAAGGACCTACAGCATGCACTGGGGCGGTTCGCAGCCGAGTGTGAAGCGGCTGGTATGAAAATTAGCACCTCTAAATCCGAGGCCATGGTTCTCGACTGGAAAAAGGTGGTAAGCACCCTCTAGGTCGGGGGAGAGATCCTGCCTCAAGTGGAGAATTTTAAGTATCTTGGAGTTGTGTTCACGAGTGAGGGAAGGATGGAACGGGAGATTGACAGGCGGATTGGCGCATCGATCGAAGAAAGAGCTAAGCCGAAAGGCGAAGCTCTCAATTTACCGGTCAATCTACGTTCCTACTCTCACCTATGGTCATGAACTTTGGGTCATGACCGAAAGAACGCGATCCCAGACACCTCCCACGGGAGGTGTTTGGGTCATGTCCCACTGGGGGGAGACCCAGAGGAAGACCTAGGACATGCTGGAGCGACTATGTCGCCCGGCTGGCCTGGGAACGCCTTGGGATCCCCCCAGACGAGCTTGAGGAAGTGTCTAGGGAGAGGGAAGTTTGGGCGTCCCTCCTCCGAATGTTGCCCCCGCGACCCGGCTCCGGACAAGCGGATGAAAATGAATGAATGAATGAATGAATAAATGTTAGTTTGTTTTATTTTAATAATTGCAGGCTATGTTTTAACTGCACGCTGCAGGTTATTGTACTATGTGGTTCAGATAAAGGGGGGGAAAAGGAGAGTTGTATATTAGTGAGGTTTGAAGAGGACTGTAATTTATTTCCAAACTAAGGTCTGAAATTACAGGAGGCATTTAATGCCTACCCCCCTCGCCCCTTTTTTTGAACACTCAAAATAAAAAATAACACCAAAAATCTGTATAGGTATTGCTTGTATTTCTATTATTTAATCGAGGTAGCAAAACATATAACATTAATATTGTAATGGAAGTTAAACTTGAAGCACCAAATACTCAGCAGCAGTGTGGTCACATGGTGTATCATTCTCTCCAGGATGTGCTTCAAGAAAAATAAACATTTATTTATTAATGCTTGTGCTCATAGTGCAAAGTTATTTTAATAATAAGTTATGTAGCTAATATACTGAAAGCCTATGTTGCCTTCATATAAGTTTTATATAAGGCTTTTAAGTTTTTGCGGCTCCAGACAGGTATGGTTTCTGTGTTTTTGGGCCAATATGGCTCTTTGAACATTTTGGGTTGCCGACCCCTTGTCTAAGGGTACCACATGGCATGAGTAAGACTACAGACATTCAACAGCTTTTAGTTTTCAAATCCATCTGTTGACACCTAGCAGAGGATTTGTTTGTTCTGCCTTTAACAGGGAACATATAATTATATGAAATAAATAAATAAAAATTCACAGCATGGCCACAGCCCAGTGGTTGGGTATTGCTGCAGTAGTGAATTTTAAAAGCCATGTGAAAAAAATTTAAATATTTTTATATATACATTTAAATAAAATTAAATAATGACAAAAGTTAAGATTTTTACAAGGGGAAAGTCACAATTCAGGAACGTGTGACAGAACAATTCCCTGTAGAGGTTGATGTACCAGCTCATCAAGGGTGGAACCACATGTACACTAACTGAGGCTGATGACCAGGACATGGTTGCATGGTGTGGTCTGTGGAAACACTGTGGCGTTAGCTCAGAGTTTTTTTGGTGGTTAGATGGAGTCTCTGTTTTCATGCAAATGCAGATATTTCATTCACATATGTGCCTATGAACTTAATCAATATGTGCCCTACTACGTAAAGAACCCTTTAGAGAAAGAGTTGTTTATCACTGATGACCTAAGACTGAAAACATGGAGCACTTTCTAACACAAACCAACACAGTAGTCAACAGGTCATGTAAGGGGAGGCGGAGGAATTCTGCGGGTCAAGATAGTCAAGATAAAACAGCCATAGCTTCACATTGAAAACAATACTTGAAAACAATGGTGGTTTTAGCTGGTGTATAGGCATAGAGTCAACTTAGAAAAATAACTGTTAATCATATTGTCTATTCCAGGGGTCGCCAACCCGGTGCCCAGTGACCATGTCAGTCGCCCACAAGCCAGTTCTAAAAAACGACCTAATCACGAACTATCGCTGTCTAAAATTTAATAAAATTGTGTTGACATTCTTTTTGAATTGAATTTACAGTGATGTAAATTAAAAACAAAAAGTATAAAATATATAAAATCCTTAAAAAAATCATAAAGTAGCAGAGTTTGCTAATATGAGACTTCTGACGTAGAATGTCTAGTGCGCATGACAAACTTAGCCTTGGTCTTGGGCTTTGCGAAGATAAGGAAACGAAAGCGATTTCTTCCCACATAAACATGTGGGAAGAAAATACGGAAGCATATTGCTGCCACACTTAGAAAAAAATTTGGCTCAGTATCGCGTTATAACGTGATACGTATCGCGTTATAACGTGATACTGAGCCAATTTTTTTTTTCTGCAATACGCTTCCGTATGTATTCTAGTCGGAGTTCCAGTTAAATTTCTGCACAAACTCACGCTGATCGTGTGTGTGTCTATTCCAACTATTCGACAGGACATAACACCAAGGAAGAACGGATCTGACTCTCTCATGCTACCACGAAATAACGTAGAACTTATCACGTTATAACGTGATGCTATCACGAAATAACGTAAAACTTATCACGTTATAACGTGATACTATCACAAAATAACGTGATACGTATCACGTTATAACGTGATACTGAGCCAATTTTTTTTTTTTTCTAAGTGTGGCAGCAATGCGCTTCCGTCCGGAAAAAAGGAAGAAAACGTATTATTTTTACAGTGAATGGGAGGAAGAATTGTTTTAATAATGTGAAAGAAAACTGTGCGTGTCTCATTTGCGGTGCGGCTGTGGTGACGGCAAAGCGGCACAACGTGGAGAGACACTTCAGCACTTGTCTCAAAAGATACCATGCTAAATACCCACCCGGCAGCGCACCATGGACAGAAAAGATCCGTGAGTTAAAGGCAGCTTGATTTTTGTTAAATGTTACATAATTGATTATTCGTACAAACCTGATCGGAGTTCATGATTTGATAAAAACTGATACCCCTGAACTGAAGAAGCCTCTTGGATGAGAGGTGAAACGTCTTCAAGAAACCTACTATGTCCAGTTGCTTTCGAAGTAACTAATTTTGGATTGAATTACCTGGATGACTGAGAATCTACACAGACATAAAAACTGATAGTGTCTTGAAAATTTGGACGTGGTTTCCTGCAAAATGTTGTGGAAGTTATCATTTGAACGTGAAACAATTGGAAAGGTAAATACATATAATAAATATTGCATGTTGAAGTTTATCTGTTTCCTACTTTGTTGAATCATTCTGAATCCATATTACTTAATTATTTATCATTAACAATCAGTGACTTCACGTAGAATGTCATTAACTTAATTTGTGCAACTTTCTTCTTCCAGAATTGTGTGATCAAAGTGGTAGCCCTTTCAGTACTCCGTGCCCTCGAAGTACCTCTTTGTTTAGTTTCAAAAAGGTTGACAACCCCTGGTCTACTCCTACATTGCAACTGTTGAAAAACACTATCTCAAAACTCACATCATTTTTTATTTTACAGATTTAGAAAGATACAGTATATTTAATAAATCTGTCATGTATCTTCCTCATTTTACTAAAGTCTTGGACTTGACTGTATAAATTTCCAATCAGCCATCTGGATTGGCTTGGCCCATTGGAAGATACAGCACACAAACACACACAAATAGTAGATGGAGTTAGTGATGTTCGATACCATTCTCTTCCATTCTGATACCGAGTAAAATTCGAGCTGGTATCGCAGATACTGATATTTTATCATTTGTCTTTTAAATAAAATTAATTTCGGTAAATAAATGATTGAATAAATAAATGGCTCAATAATTGTACAAATTTAGTACCTACCTACAATGTATCTACATTTAATTTATCAGTTAAACCAAATTAGACTGATTATAAGTAACAACAGATAGATTTTTATTAATGTACTGTTATGTTTCATTAATTTTTTCCTGTATTTTTTGCCAAGTTAACCATGGCTGTTTTATTGTATTTTTTTTTGTCTAATGATAACTAGTCTATGTGATCCACTTTAAATGGTTTAAATTTAATCATTTAATTATGATTCCTCACAGTAATAAAACTAGAACAGGGGTGTCAAACTAATTTGAAATGATTGTACAGCTTTATATTAGTTACAAATATCATACTTTACTCTGTTTAATGTATATACTAATTCATAAGTTAAGAAAGTCAACAGCATGGATTTTATTCTAAGGAAAATATAAATGTTTAAGCTTCTGCGGGCCACACAATATGACCTGGTGGGCCGCATTTGGCCCAGAGCCTTGACTTTGACACCTGTTAATTAGACTAATGCTAGTAGGGTGAAATTATTTTAGTGATAAACAGACTATTACTCCAAGTCCAAATCATGCAGTTATTTTTTGAAGCATTATTTATTTGCTTATTTCCTAGCCATATTTATTCCTTTGAACAAATTTTACAGCAACAGTGTTTAGCATCAATCAAAGCTCCATATTTTCCTTCTCCATACCTGGGTAATATCTGCCTGCAGCATGAAAGTATTCCGCCGGAGACATCTGTCTTGCTCTGGCAGTAGCTACTGAGGCGGACACTGCACTCTCCTCCTGTCTACAGCATCTCTACAAATATATTTAGTTCTGGTGGGCTTACCACCTAGTAATGTGCAATGTGATTTTTGTGGGAGTCGCACAGACTGCTGTCCGTACGACCTAGTAACGGATAAGCGGATATGGATAGATGGAGGGATGAGTTAATTAGGAAATCTAATTCTGTGTTGTGTAAGAAATAAATCTCATTGCATTATGGAGCATATTGCCTTAATCACTACCCCAAGATCATCTTCTCCTCCTTCGGCTTGTCCCTTTTTCAGCGGTTGCCACAGCAAATGAAAATTTTCTATTTTACCCTGTTCTCTGTATCTTCTACACAGCTATCTGCAGGCCCGACTCTCACTGCATCAACAATTCTCCTCTTTGACCTCCCTCTTTGTTTTCTATCTAGTAGGTCCATCTCTTCTCATTCTCATTCTCCTACCAATGTATCCACTGTTCCTTCTCTGTCCAACATGTCCAAACCATCTAGCTGGCTCTGGCTTCTCTAGCTTTTGCTCCAAACCATCTTGTCTGTATTGTCCATATAATGACCTCATTCCTGATGTGATGACCCCATCCTATTTTTTGGTCATATCTTGGTGTGTTTGTTTTTTTTACAGGTTTTTTATCCAGGTAGATGGGTGAAGCTACTAATTGGAAGGAGGAATGCTGGGCCTCCTCCTTTTCTTTCTTTTTCTCTCCGACCATCTCTCAGACCACCTGCTTCCTGTTTGTGTTTCTTGGTTAGAAAATAAAAATTCACTTTAAGTTACTTGTAAAGTGTGTGGTCTTCCATTTTTGTCTTGCTCTCTGATCCAGAGCTATAACACCTGATCCTGTCCATCCCTGACACTACTAAAGAGAATTTCAGCATCTTTAACTCTGCCACCTGTCTTCTGCCTATTGGTAGTGCCTCTAGAAATGGTTCATGTCTCGGTGCTTCATTTACTCACAACACCACCTACTGGCCAAGTGTGTAATCACAAGTAACTCTATCTGTCACATTAGGTGTGATGCATTGATTTGATGTGTGTACATCTCCAGGTGAAACAATATTTTTCTTAATGGATGGATAGGAGCTGCATGGGCATAATCAGGCAGTGGATACGGAAAGTGCTAGAAGTCGACACATATGCTTGTGCAACTTGGATGCTTGTGTAACTTGGATATACAAGACAAGGGAAGTTTTATTCATTTTTATTTAAAAACAAGAGTCTTTCAACTGTTTTTGGTTTTAAGCGAATCCTTTTTTTGACACAACCTCTCCTGCCTTGCTGAAAACCCTTTCACAAGGCACAGAAGATGCAGAAGTGTGCACAAATAGGTTAGTGCAAGTTGGTATAAATGTCTGTACAGATGTTTCTGCCTCCTCTGCAGTTCTTCTGCAATGACATTTTGCAACCTCCTTGCCTCCATGACGCTGGTGTCTAAACAACGCCACAGTTTGCTGCCTGAGGAAACCACAGATCATGTTAGTGAGTGTTCTTATAGGAATAACTCACATGAAAATGTAAAAGAACACATTACCTCCAGTGACATCATGAGAGGTAGAAGCTTGGGGGATTTCCTCTCTGCTCTGTGCCCTTATAATTGTGGCACACTCTGATGTCAGCCGCTTCACAGCTTCAGCAGCTTTAGTGAGACTGAAAAACCAATCAATTTATACCTGGGGAGGAGATGGAAATTGTTGACTCACTGTGGCAACCCCTGAAAAACAGGATAAGCTGAAAGAAGAATTTATAGCTGGGGTTCAGGAGTGTAGCAAGTGACATGAAGCTCATTGACTGCAAAGTATACTGCCTCTCCCTTAGCTGTCTGATGAGCTGGTCAACCCATTTCTAATGCCACTATAGTTGGCGTCTTCGCCATTTCCTCCTGAAGGTTTTGCTCCAGCATTTTCATAAGGGGGACAACCTTGGAGGCAGACACAGTTTCCTCGGCCGACAGCTCTACAATGGCACCATAAAAGGGAGACAGCAGAGAAAGGCACCCTCCAACATCATAGTGTAGCCCAGCTAACGCTGCACCAACTGGCTCCCGGAGCTCCACTAAGCGTTGCATCATTGAATATGTGCTGTTCCATCTGGTCTCTATCTCTTGTATCAGTTTCAGCCAACCCCAGAGCCAACCCCAGATTCAGCTGCACTTGTGTGAGTTTCTCCTTAAAAAGATACAGATGAATTAATCATTGCAACAGAAAAACAGATAAACTATGAGTGTTATGTACATAGAATTTAATGTAATGATCTTACCTTAGCAGTGGTGCTGCTTCTGATAAGCCAACCAGTCTCCTTGCTTTGGCCCGGATGCCACACAACACAGGGTTCTGATCAATTGCCTTTTTCACAATAACATTTAATGTGTGAGCAATACAAATGAGGTGCCGGAGCTTCAGCTCTCTCACACATGCAACCATATTGGGGGCACCATCAGTGACTACGCATGTCATCTTATTTCTAATTCCTCACTCCTCCATCAGGGAGGCTTTCACACGAGCCAAGTTTTCAGCTGTGTGTGATTGTGGGAATGCCTGCACTCCCAACAACACTGAGCTGAGCCTGGCATTATCATCCACAAAATGGCATGTTACAGCCAGGTAGGCATCCATGTTGATGCCACATGTCAGAAGTAAGGCTAAGAGCAGCCACCTTTTGTAACTAAGCCTTAGCTATCTCTTTTGCTGACACATACTTGGCATCCACCATGGATTTCAGAGCCTAAAGGAAAAAATATGCAGAATTTTTTAAAAATTGTGAGCCATACTATTTGTTTCATGCATGCATGCACCAACCCATACATACCTGCCTCGTAGGGATGACATAAGTAGGATTTAGTTTTGACACAAATGCCCTAAATCCAACATCTTCCACAATAGTGAAGGGCTGTGTGTCCTTCACTATCATAGAAATAAGGGCTTCATCCAGCTCCTGCTTTCTGGTGGCTGGTTAAAAGAGAATAGAGTTTTATTTGCACAATCAACCAAAGTAGATATGGCAAAATTGGGATAGTGTATTTGTAATATTGTTAATACTTACCTTAGCTAGATGAAGCCGCACTTTCTTCGTTACTGTCGTTAACACCTTATTCGTTATTGGATGAGGTGTTGTTACTGTGCCCCAACTCCTTGGAACACAATAAGCACCTCCCCTTTGAATAGAAAAACAACACTGTCAAAAATTGTTATTGACAAGCAAACGGTTTGCAGCAAACTTAATGGTGTTAAATGGAGCTTACCTTGTTAGGAGATATTAAATCAAAATGGTCCCATACAGGGGAGATCATCCTTTTCCTTGCTGGCTCCATACCTATTCTACTCTTCTCACTTTCCTAAATCTGTCCCTCTTTCTCCTAAACTATTGCTAAACTATCGGATAACTATCCGAAGCAATCATGAGATACAGCCATGCAGCAAGCTTCAGATTTCGCTGCAACATCTGAACCACTTTCCGAAGCAGTCACGTGACACTGCAGGGCAGCGAGGCTTCGGACGTCATTATTTTGGCCCCTCCTCTAAATGAAGCAAGCCTCGACACGCACTTTGCAAACAAAAAGAGGATCAGGGCCAACCCTTGATGCAGCCTTACTTCCACCTTAAATTCTCCTGTCATTCCAACAGCACACTGTTGCACTATTCTCATACGTGTCCTGCACCAATCTAACATACTTTTCTACTACTCCTAACTTCCTTATACACAATCACGATTCCTTCATTGGCTCACATATATCTACTTCCTTCCATAACCTGGCTTCAACTGCTCTTTCCCAAATCTTCATTGTATGGCTCGACTTTATCCCTCTGTAGTTTCTTCTTGTTTCCTCTGCACATCACCTTCTTAAAAATTGGCATCAGAACATTTCCCTCCACTCATCCGACATCTTACAACTCCCTAAAATGCTGTTGAACATCCTAGTCAAAAAATTTACAGCAACTTCCCCTAACCAACTGCCTTTCTGCTCTTCATCCGGTGTAAATACTATTGTATCTCTATTTACACCAGCCTTAAAACTAACTATAGCATATTCTATGCCCTTAGTGTATGCTACTAATGTATTTTGTGAGGTCTGTCTGTCGCTGTCTCTTTTCCTTTCTTTGCTGTTGTTCTGGTGTTGGGTAATCGGCATCATCACAGTCACACGTATCTTTGTCATTAGTGTCGCCTGGTGCCCATAGAATATATGTATCCCTCTCCCTCACTCAATGGTGGGATCATTGTCTAGTTTGGATCAGTTGTATCGGCTGTCTGTTCAGGTATTGTGTTGCTCTGTCTTGTTAGGGTATATTGGTAATGTTTGAAAAAGTTTGATATTAAGAGTTGTATGTTATGCTGTTTGGTTTGGGCTTAAGTAGCCAAACCATTTATGAAGTTTATAGTTAAGAGTTCATGTATCAAGTTAAGTGCATGTGAATAGAGTCAGTTTGAGTTTATGTTAAGTTTGTTGTTTTTGTAAATAAATCGTTGAACCCCAAAGAAGAGTCTCCCAGTTCAATGTCTTCATTGAAGAAACCCAAACTCAACAGTATTTGTACCACATGTGCACATCATCGCACAGGTTATTTTAGCTGTATGTGTAGATATGCATATGGGTACATATATAAATATATATAATCTTCAACATCACTCCTTCTATATATATGTATATATATACAGATATACATATATTTATATATATATATATCAATCAATCAATCTTTATTTATATAGCCCACATTTACAAGCACAGTTTGTTACATGGGTCTTCACAGGGTTGGTAACATCCTCTGTCCTTAGACCATCAACCAGGGTAAGGAAAAACTACCAAAACAAAAACCCTTTTATCAGGGAAAAAGAAAGGTAGAAACCTTAGGGAGAACCACAGGTGACGGATCCACTCCCTGGACGGATAGATGTGCAATGGATGATACCAGAGCACACAATGTACAAACTCAAATACACAGAAACAGAAAATAAAAGGAGAGTTCAGTCCCAGTCCTTGTTGGTCTTCCAGGTGATTTAATCCCCACTTGCATCCTGTCGTCGTCCCAATCATCAGCGGCAGCAAATCCTGCAAGAGATCGGGACCAGTTACCCAAGCAGGATAGAGGAATAGGACCGTAAAGTCAATGCACTCATATTAAGTGCAAGATGAATAAAATTAGAATGAAATAAGTGCTAAAAGAAAACAAAAGGAAAATGCCCCTCTGCAGTCTAGGCCTATGGCAGCATTGCTATAAGCTGTTCTAATTGGGGTGTTGTCAGCTCTAACTTAGACTATAAGCTACACTGTAGAGGTGGGTTTTAAGTATCACTTTAAAAGATGAGACAGAATCTGACTCTCTTACTGAGAGTGGCAGCTGGTTCCACAGGAGAGGAGCCTGATAACTAAACGTTCTACCACCTGTTCCAGTTTTATTTATTTTAGGAATGACCAACAGACTCGAATTTTGGGAGCGCAGTGATCTATTTGGTTGATAAGGGATAATTAAGTCGTGGATATATGATGGGGCTTGATTATTTAGGGCCTTATAGGTTATTATAAGTATTTTAAAGTCTATTCTACTTTTTATTGGGAGCCAGTGTAGTGAAGCCAAGACGGGGGTTATATGTTCCCGTCTCCTTGTTCCAGTCAATATGCGTGCTGCCGCATTCTGAACCAGTTGAAGGCTTCTAAGGGACTTATTGGGGCATCCTGATAATAGGGAGTTACAGCAATCCAGCCTAGAGGTTATGAAGGCATGGATTCACTTTTCTGAGTCTGGTCTTGACAGGGTTTTTCTTATTGATTTAATTTTACGAAGGTGGTAGAAGGCTACCCTACAGGTTAGACTAATCTGTTCTTCTAAGGATAAATCCTGATCAAACAGGACACCCAGGTTCCTATGCTTATATGTTTTGGCCCTATCATTATGACCTCAGTTTTTTCTGTGCTAAGCATCAGAAAATTCTGGGTCATCCACGCCAGAATGTCTCTGAGACAGTCTTGGAGCTTAAGTAAGGGGTTTGGGTCATCTGGACGTACCGACACATACAGTTGGGTGTCATCTGCATAGCAGTGAAAATTTATATTATGCTTTCTGCTGATGCTGCCTAAAGGCAGCATGTACAGATCTGTTCGACAAATAGGATTTGAACCAGGCAAGCGCTGATCCTTTAATCCCGATAAATTTTTCAGGATCTCATGGTCAATTGTGTCGAACGCTGAACTGAGATCCAGAAGGACCAGGATGGACGCCAGTCCCTTGTCAGAGGCTGCAAGTACATTGTTTGGTACTCTTAATAATGCAGTCTCTGTACTGTGGTGGGTTCTAAACGCGGACTGAATTTTTTCAAATAGATTATTGCCATGCAGATGATCACACAACTGTGAAGCGACAGCTTTTTCTAAGATTTTAGAAATAAAAGGTAAATTTGAAATGGGCCTATAGTTTGCTAGAGTGCCAGCATCCAGAGAAGGCTTTTTAAGTAATGGTTTAATTACTGCTATTTTGAAAGCCTCTGGAACACATCCACTCAATAGGGATATATTTATTAGTTGCGTAATTATGGGGACTAATTGGGGAAGGGCCTCTTTAATAAGTCTAGCTGGTATAGGATCCAGCTGACAAGTAGTTAATTTAGCTGAGGAGACCAGTGACCTTAATTCGGGGAAATTTATTGGGATAAATTCATTTAGTTCTGGAATTGGAGTCACCATTGTGTCTAGATCAGACATGCTAAACTGCATGTTAGTCATGCATGGGGGTATAAGGTGGTTTATTTTATCTCTGATTTTATCTATTTTATCATTAAAAAATGCTAAAAAGTCATTACTATTCAGAGATAGTGGAATAGTTGGATTTGTTACATTTTGGCTCTCCGTCAGCCTGGCTACAGTGCTGAAAAGGAACCTGGGATTGTCCTGATTCGTATCTATCAGCTCTGAGTAATACACTGTTTTTGCATGTCTCAGAGCTCTTTTATAATTGTCAAAGCTGTTCCTCCACAAGACATAGTGACTGTCATTATGTGTGGAACGCCACGCTCTTTCTAATTTCTGCGTCTCTAATTTTAACGCGCGAGTTTGGGCACTAAACCATGGGGCAGATTTACTTCGGGACTTATTAATCTTTTTAATAGGGGCAACAGTATCTATGACAGTTTTTAGGGTTAGGTTTGTTTTATTCACTATATCATTTAATTTTGTGGGGGATATGGTCCCATAGTTTGCTGAAGCTGTGTGACAGAAACTTGGCTGAAGGGCAGAGGAGAGCTGTTCGTGAAACTGTTGCACGGCGCTCTCAGATAAACAGCGACTATAATAATACTGTTTTTTGTAAATTAATGAATTAGTAACTATAAATTCAAAAGAGATTAGAGAGGGATTGGAGAGTAGTGGATTTTCATGTAATATATCCACGTTATATGTGTCAATGCCGTATGTTAAGATTAAATCTAAGGTGTGTTTGTAATGGTGAGTAGGTTTATTAATTTGTTGTGTGAAGCCAATTGAGTCGAGCAGAGCTTTAAAGCATGATCCCAGACTGTCATTGGCTACATCTATGTGGATGTTAAAGTCACCCACTATGATAACTTTATCAGAAAGGAGAACTAATTCTGACAAAAAATCTCCAAATTCGACTATAAAAACCGAGTATGGGTTTGGCGGGCGGTAAAGGATAATTAATTGAAGTCTGTTATTTTGCTTAAGGCTACGGTCTAACAGACATAGGCTAAGGTGTTCGAATGAGCTATATTTACATGTGGTTTGGGGGGTGAGTGGAAGTGTACGATTAAATATTGCTGCGACCCCTCCACCTCTGCTGTGTCCTCTAGGGGTGTGGGCATTAGTGTGGGTGGGGGGTGTCGCTTCATTTATACATGTATAATCATCTGCCTGAAGCCATATTTCTGTCAAACATAATAAGTCAAAATTATTTTCATTTATTAAGTCGTTTATGACTAATGTTTTTGAACGAAGGGATCGAATATTAAATAAACCACATTTTATCCTCCGAGTTGGAATTTGATCTAAGGCTATGCTAGTGCTAATTTTTAAAAGGTTTTTTTGGATAACTCCTCTTCTATGTCTTCGTGGCTGTTTTCTAAGGGTGGACCTAACATATATGGGGGATTTATGGTCATGTATAGAAATGTTTTGTGGTGACAGATGAGGTGGGACCACAGAGTAGCGTTCTAAACTGCAACTCTGCTTCCTGGCCCCGACTGCTAATTGTCAAGGTTTTGATTTAATAGACTTCATCAGATTTCTGGAAAGGAGGGAAGCTCCGTCCAGAGTGGGATGAGCACCATCCCTTCTAATCAGACCAGGCTTTCCCCAGAAACTTTGCCAATTTTGTGAGAAGCCCACATTATTATTAGGGCACCACCTTGACAGCCAGCGGCTGAATGATGAAGTACGACTATATATTTTATCATTGGTGGTGTTTGGCAGGGGTCCAGAGAAACATACGGAGTCCGACATGTTGGTGACCTCCGACTGGCGAAGCCGGATGTCATTGCTGCCGACGTGAATAATAATTTTGTTAAACTTACGGTTTGCCTTGGCCAGCAGCTTTAAATTTGCCTCAGTGTCGCCTTCTCTGGCCCCAGGAATAGAACGGACTATGATTGCTGGAGTCGGAAAATTAACATTTTTTAGTGCGGAGTCGCCAATAACTAAAGTCGGTTTTTCAGCCGGTGTGTCGCTGAATGGCGAGAAAGAGTTCGAAACACTAACCGGTCGGTGGCTAACCGGGGGCTTCAGCCTAGCGCTACGCTTCCCACCGTGTACGGTCACCCATTTGCATTGGTTTCCCGGCTGCTCGGGAGCTGCTGGGGGGTCTGAGGCTAACTGTGTGTGCAGGGCTAACTGTGTTTGTGGGGCAGCGGCTTCAACGGCTAATGCTACGGGCCTAGTTTCTATGTTGTTGAGCCGTGCTTCAAGCTGGCTAATCCTCGCCTCCATGCTAATTAACAGGCTGCACTTAACGCAAATGCCGTTTTCATTAAACGAAGACAAGGAATAACTATACATCAAGCACTGAGTGCATGTTTTTACGGAGGAGGGAGAGAGAGCAGGAGAGTGGGAAAGAGAAGACATTTCGGTGTTATGACTTAGCTTCGGTTTGTGGCTGTTGCTCCGCTGCTGCTCTGTGCTGCTCTGTGCACCA
>JAFBJS010001046.1:377283-419670 GCA_016785265.1 Paraplagusia blochii | reverse complement strand
AGCATTAAGACAACACTTTCACTATTGTGGTAAAAGGAACATTTCAAAATTGAAAAAAATAATAACTGTCTAGGGTAATCTACAATTCTCACTTGATTAAATATGTACTACGAACCTCAAACATCAGACAACAGCCAGCAAGACAATTTAGAATATGTATTAACAAATGCAAGAAAACAGCATAAAGATTATACACAAAAAACAATAGGAACACCCGAATACTTTTGTATTGTTCAGTCTCTGTAATGGTAACCTCAGTGCATTCGTTTGGTTACGTTGGCGCGCTTTAGTTGGAGCTCATAAAAAGTTGTTTGCCACAGTTTTTCCACGTGTGGATGAAGTTCACCAATACACCCCTCGATGGACGTTACAAAACCAGCACTCAGCAACCAACCTCTGTGTTGCGAGGCAGGGGCGTAGCCAGACCCCTTAAAATGGGTGGGCCCTGAAAAAATCAGGGTGGGCCAACCCCAAAGTATTATAGCCAAGTTTGATCAGCCCTTTCATTGGATTGGGTGGGCCTGACTGACAAGTGTGGCCCCACCCGTGGCTACGTCTATGCTTTGAGGCTCTGTGAAGCAGCACTTTGGTTGTTTTTCCGCCGTTCCTTTTGTATATGTTTGGTTGTCTCGCTGCACGCTAACTTTTTATAGTGTAAAGCACCAACCAATCTCTTCTCAGAATGCTTCAGGTTTTCAAACTAGGATGTGTATTCTGTTGATGCAAATGTACATTCAGATGGTCACTTACTAATCATTTATGTATTTTTACTTTATGAATATGTCAAAAAAATAATAAAAATATATAAATATTATTCTACCTCCTGCTTCTTTCTTCAACCATACAGTGTACTCCTATCCAATACAGTTGCAAGGCGTCAGATTATCACCATTTTTAACTCCTGCAAACTTGGAGAAGATCCCTCCATGCAAACTGGAGTTACCAAGGGGGACAGATTATGGCAACACACCTGTCAGAATTAGCCCCCCCACCATAACATGAGAATGTTTTGTCCTATCATCACCATTTTTGCTGTGTATGCTATTGGTAATATACCTGATAACTCCTGCAAATTTGGAGAAGATCCCTCCACGTAACCTGGAGTAACCAGGTGGGACAGATTATGGCAACACACCTGTCAGAATATGATGTTGACAAATTTGCTTTTTTCCTAATGCAAAATGACAGCCAAAGGCAGCTGCATATAGAAAATTAGTTTCATTAGATAACAACCAGGTTCAGCAACTTATTATAGTCCACACAAAGGGGAAGATCCTTTTCAGACAGCCGCACCCTCTGGCCACAGGGTGAGAGGGTGCCTTAGAGCAGGGGTTTTCAAAGTGTGAGGCGGGCCCCCCTTGGGGGGGGCGCGGTGCGATGCTAAGGTGGTAACGTGTGACACTGGGGAACATGCTTTTTTTCCGCTGTACTGCAATAAAGTGTAATTGCACATCCTTGTAAGTTGAACTATATCTCTTTTTTTGTTTCTTTATGGTAACAAGGATACTATGTTATGCAGAGGTGTACCTATAACTATTTTATAGACAAATGCTGGTATGTGTAGTTGCGGCGGAGAGTGGGTGGCGTGAATTGTTTTCTTCAAGGGGGGGCGTAACAGAAAAAGATTGGGAAGCACTGCTCTACGTGAACATGACTCACCTGTCTCCATCATCCAGGGTTTGTACTCAGCATTTGCAGCTCATAATCGAAGAGGGACTGGGAACCTCCCAAGGTCCAGTAGCTCCCCCCTGTTCTTCCTTCTCTCATCACTTAACCCAGACAGAAAAACAAATAATGTAAGTTAACACTGGAAGAGTGGCATCATGGAGCTAAGCAACCATTTTTGGTCTGGACTGATCATAAAAATTTGATACAAGGTACACACTAATCGCCTTCGCTGTAAGGCAGTGCTTCCCAATCTTTTGCTGTTGCGCCCCCCCTTGAACAAAACAATTTGCGCCCCCACCCCACCACCCACTTTATACACCGCCGCAACTATAAATTACAGCATTGTCTATAAAATATATAGGTACACCTCTGCATAACATCGTATCCTCGTTAACATAAAGAAAACAAAATGAAAGAGATATAGTTCAACTTACAAGAATAACCCAATTAACATTGTTTATTAGTCTGTAAAAGAAAATATTTTAAGTGCATCAATTTGCTTGAAATTCAAAAGATATTAATATCCTTGTTTAAGCTGTAAACATTTTTAACAGACTTTTTGCACCATTTGCTGCTGCAAATAAAATTAAACTAAATCAATAAATAATAACAAATTAAAAATTGACTCCCTCAACATTAACTCAGGAGCACAATATATAAAACTCTTTAACCTACAAAACAAAAATTAATAAAACAATTTGTGCTGATTTTTTTTTTATCAAAATGAGAAAGCCAAGATTAATGGCTACAATGAGCACGTTTTGCAGCACACAGCTTCTCAAAGCGAGTTTTGAAGCATGATACTGCAACTCTCAACTCCTGCTCAATGTTTAGCCGGGACCTGTACTTGGTCTTCAGTGCAGCAACAGCAGAGAAGCCAGTCTCACAAATGTAGGATGTTGCAAAAAGAAGCAGAATGCCCATAGTTCTCTGCCCTAACAGTGGCTACACTTAGCCAGAATTCACTGAGTGTATGTGATGTGAAGCTCAATCTCAATGTGGAGTCAGACGACATGTCAATTAACTGGTCCCCGTCTGCAGAGCTGAAACCAGTTGGAGCTGGTGCACTGAAAGGGTCTATCACCCAGTCTTACTGAGAACTGTTGTCAGGAAGTACTTAAAGTATCTCATCAGTGATGAAATATGCTGCTTAATGTGTGGAATCACTGCGCTAACGTCATAGTCAGTAGTGTCTACAAATTCATGCAGGATCTCAAATGAGTCAGTGTTTCCCTCATCAAGTCGCCTGCACATTGCAAGCTTTCGCAAGACAATATTGTCTGTAACCTGAGGCAAGTGTTTATCTTTTCCTTGAAGCTGTGAATTCAGTTTGTTTAGCTTCACAAATATGTCACTCAGGTAGGCCAGTTTCCCAAGGAAGTTCACATCACTGAATTTTTCTGCGACTTCATACTTGTGCCCCTGTTCAAAAAAACAGTCTCATCTGCTCTCTAAGCTCAAAAACTAGGGGACAAAACCTTTCCTTGTGACAGCCACCTTGCTTCACCGTAAAACAGCACAGCTTGATGTTCAGTTCCCATATCCTTAAAGATAGCTGAAAAGATTCTTGTTTTCAGTGATCTGGTCTTTATAAAATTGACTGCACCTATAATATCAATCATAACCTCACTTAATTCAAGCAGTCCAGCATCTTGAATAGCTCGTCAGCTGTGGCCCTGTCCTGTCATATTTACAAAAAAGTAGATCCTCACACAGGCAGTTTGTCATGTCAAAACGTACATATGAAATAAGCAGACAGGTTTTGTTGCTGTCAGAAGCTTCATCAAATTGTAAGGCAAAACGATTGTCTCTGAGTACCAGCTGTTCTTACAGATCGTTAGCAATGTCATCTATACGTCTAGCGACAGTGTCATTGGACAGAGGGATAGTTTTTACCTTTGCAGCACTTGCATCATCCAGCAGGACAGAGGAAAAAGCATGTTCCCCCGGGTCACGCGGGCTCCCCTCAGCATTGCTTCCGTTGCTACGCCCCACTATTTGAGAAGCACTGAGGTAGAGGAACCTCCTCTGCTCTTATCTGCCTTGTGTGTGCTGGAATAATATTTGGTCAGATTGTTTTTTCAGGATTGTCAGGCTGGGACCCTAATGCTCCACACAAAAATAGGCTGAGAATAAGGTTTCCATAAACGGAAAGTTTTCCACTGTTTTTTCCAACAGGGGGGAAACTCTACCAAAATCAAGCAAACAAAAATATGACAAAAAAAAATTAGTTTATCAAAAAAGAGGTTAACAATGACTCCAAAATCAAGGCTGAGACTAAAAGCAAATGGAGTCTGTTAAGCAGTCACAAAAACCCCATCACACAATAAAACTCCATTAGGATTAATCAGAGTCAGTTGTTGACAACTGTGGCGAAAGCTGACTTCAGGACAAGACAGAAACAGGAGTCCAACAAGGGTAAAAAAAAAACATACTGCTGTGCATAGGCGTAGCCACGGGTGGGCCCGGGTGGGCCCGGGTGGGCCGCTCCCTTGTCAGTCAAGCCCGCCCCATCCAGTGAGAGGGCTGACCAAATCAAGCCAAGCATGTTGCATCTGTGTACCTGTGCGCACAGCATACTGTGCCGCTGTTTGCAGTGCTTGCAATGTCATAACGAGGGATGATGTTCATTATCAAACTTAGGCTATAATACTTTGGGGTTGGGCTCTCCTAATTTTTTCGGGGCCCTCCCATTTTTTGAGGATGCCACTGCTGCTGTGTAGGTCTAGCAATAGGTCTGAACATTTTGAGCTAGTGATGTTACCGGATGTATGGAGGCTTAGAAGCCTGTGTCGAGCAAAGAAATGGCATTTCCATCAAGCATATATCAAGGCTTGCTTTATTTAGGGGAGGGGCCAAAATTATGACATCCAAAGCCTCGCTGCCCGGTAGTAGTAGTGATGTTCAAATGAGCGCCATGGGGCTTTGAACCGTTTTCGATTATTGCATCGAATATTGGTTCACTACTTGAAGCTTCATTCATTAAGAACCGGTCATATGCTGGCACATTGGTTGTACTGCAGCGTTGCGAAAGGTTGATGAACGACGCAGATGTACCAGCTTTATTAGTGCACTTTTGCTTTAATTATTGTTGCCATCATGGGTTAATTTTTCTGTGTTATTAGTATGTCCTTGGTACTAATGTTGGCTACAGAACACACACATTCACCCCTCTGGGGAATGAATAACGTATCGATCTATTTCTAAATAAAATGGATGCAAACTTATTTTCATATGTTTATTTATCTTTCTCATAAATCAATGGTTAAAACATGGAGACTGGAATTTGCTATTCAGGTCAAAAATTCAAGAATAAACCACACCCATTGATATTTATAATTTCCATGTCAATTGTTGGCTTTGCCCCCGAGATCTCGCCTGGATAGTAATAGGTAGGTATTCTTTGGCCCAGAGGCCAATGTCACTAATATCTGTCTATCTGTGCTATCACCAGCCTTACCGTTTTGGGTAGGATCGAATCCCAGCCAAGGCAGTTCGAGGGCAGTTCATTCCTAGTAATTAAAAGTCATCATTTTGGCAATTATTTATAAAGTTATTATTCATTTTTTATTTAGTTCTAAGCTGAGTAGCAAATTTCCATCTCCACGTTTTAACGATTGATTTATAAGAAGGATAAAGAAACATAAAATTAAGTTTACATCAGTTTTATTTAGAAATAGGTCGAAACGTTATTCGTCCCCCAGAAGGGTAGATTTGTGTGTTGTGTAGCCAGCATTTGTACCAAGTACGTACTAAAACACGCATTAAAATTTTCCAACGATGACAATAACAATAAAATCAAAAGTGCACTAATAGAGCTGGTACACGTGCTTGGTTCATCAACCTTTAGTATAGCTGCAGTACAACCACTGCAGCAGCAGATAGACACCACGTTCCTAATGAATGAAGCTTCGAGTAGTGAACCGATTTCCGAAGCAATGGTCCGAAATGGTTCAAAGCCCCATGGCGCCTCATTTAGACATCACTGCTAAAATTGTTAGCATAACGTGACTGGAGCATAATGTGACTGGAGGAGAGAGCAAAAGTCACTGTTACACTTACCGATAAGTACCCGCATAGCATAACCAGTGGCAGCGGTACACACTGCTGAAGGGACGTGCACAGCAACTTACCGACCCGTGGACGACTCAAACAAGCTTGAGCTCAGTTCATAGGAGTATGACACCAAATAGAGAGCTACTGTACTTCAAGGGCACTGAGTAATGAAAGGGCTACCACTTTGATCACACAATTCTGAAGAAAGTTGCATAGTTCATCTTTAATTAAATTAAATTATACTAATATCATTATATGTGAAGACACTTATTGTTAAGGATTAATAATTTAGCAATAAGGATTCAGAATGGTTTAACAAGGTAGGAAACAGATAAGAGATTTACCTTTCCATTTCATTTTCAAATGATAACTTTTTACAACATTTTGCAGGAAACCACGTCCAATTTTTCAAGACGCTATCTGTTTTTATCAAATCATGAACACTGTAATGTGGCCCTGAGGTGCAAAACATTTTTACAAATACAAAAACAAAATTACATTTCAGGAAACAAATTTACAAACTCTGAAACAAAAATACATTTCAGAAAACAAATTTACAAAACCGGAAACAAAAATACATTCATGAAAACAAATTAACAAAGCTGAAAACAAAATTATATTTATGAAAACAAATTTACTTGGGACGTTCCTCTTCCGTAAGAAATTTGTATTTGTTAATTTGTTTCGGGCTTTTGTTAAACATGTCTGTGTAGATTCTTAGTCATCCAGGTAATTCAATCCAAAATTAGTTACTTCGAAAGCAACTGGACATAGTAGGTTTCTTGAAGACGTTTCACCTCTCATCCAAGAGGCTTCTTCAGTTCTAACCGACTACAGGGGAGACCTGGTATTTAACCTCAAACAAGGCTGCATACCTTTGAAAGGGGGGCACCTGCGGCTACCCCAACTGGGTTTTTTCTAAGGCCACCAAAACTAACAAACACAACAGGGAGGATTCTGGCAAATCAATTTCACCATTGACTCACTTAAAGGTAAGATTGCAAAACTTCATGAGGGTTTATGTTCAATCTTTCCTGGTGAGGTTCTTGATAAAGTAAACAATTTCATGGACAGAGCTCAGGAATCACAACACGACAAAAGCAAAGAACGGCAGAAACGTAAGTTTTCACTTCTTTTAACAAGGCAACAGCCCTCAACTAGAGTACTAACATGGAGAAACAAAAATACCGTTGGACAACAAGAAAACCATGAGAACTGGATTAAGAATTTCTCTGACAGAACCCTAACACAGCCAGAGAGAGATGTCTTAGCCAAAGGTCTCAACTTTGCCATAAGCCCGAACCAGCTGCCGGTGGTGGACCTCATCACAGCAACCGAGTCTGCCATCAAGAACAACAGACTGTCCAGCACAGAGGCAGAAGAACTCTGGTTAGAGGTAACAGCCACTCTGGCTAGCGCCAAAACACCACCCTCACGCCAGAAGAGAGGAAAGCACTGACATAACTCCAAAGATACCCGGATATCACCATCTTATCGGCCGACAAAATGAGATGTACAGTCATCCTCAACACAGCAGATTACCACGGTAAGATAAATACTCTTCTTAATGATGATAACACGTATGAGACCTTGAAACGGGAGCCCACCAGTGGCTACAAGAAACGGGTGGTGGCCTGTTTACAAGACCTAACAAAAACTCAATTGTATTACCCAGAACCAGTACTCCAGATTATATCCTGGTGACTCCATTCCACACATCTATGGACTTCCTAAAGTACATAAGATGGGGGCCCCTCTTAGGCCCATAATCAGCAGTATCAATTCAGTTACATATAACATAGCCAAACATCTGTCCAATATTTTAACACCCCGGTTGGTAACACTCCACATCATGTCAAAAACTCACTAGATTTTGCCGAAAAAGTTAGAGGACTGAAACTGGAACCAGATGAAACAAAGGTTTCTTTTGATGTTAACTCACTTTTTACTTGCATTACGACATCCGATGCAATTAAAATGACAAGAAAACGCCTAATAGCAGACACCACCTTAGCTGACAGAACGGCCTTAAGCCCTGACCAGCTTTGCACACTCTTGAAACTTTGTCTAACCACCACCTACTTTCAATTCAACAATATTTTTTACAGACAAAAACATGGATGTGCCATGGGGTCTCCAGTATCTCCCATTGTAGCTAACCTCTACATGGAGGAAGTAGAACAAGAGGCACTAGCCTCCTACAGTGGCGTTGCACATTGGTACAGATACGTGGATGACACGTGGATAAAAATCAAATCACACATGTTGAATTGGAATCATTCTCTGGACACCTAAACACAATTAATGAATTCATAAAATTAACTAGGGAAGATGTTAAGGGAGACATGCTGGCTTCCCTGGACTGTGCAGTGCACATAAAGGAAAACAGAAACCTTTTCATTGAGGTCTACAGGAAACCAACACAAACCGATCAGTACCTACATTTTGACTCGCATCATCCACTACAACATAAACTGGGGGTGATCAGAACCCTAGACCACAGAGCCAGACACATCCCTTCACAAGAGGATGCCAAGGCTAAGGAGCAAGCTCACGTTAGAGGGGCCCTAAGCACCTGCGGCTACCCCAACTGGGTTTTTTCTAAGGCCACCAAAACTAACAAACACAACAGGGAGGACAACGAGAACAAACTGAGTAACCTCGTTATTCCATATGTTGCCGGGACCTCCGAAAAAAGAAGAATTTTTAAGGATCACCAAATTCCGGTTTACTTCAAACCCACCAACACTCTTAGACAGAAATTAGTCCACCCAAAAGACAAAATACCTCATCGCCAACAGAGCAATGTTGTGTATGCAGTACAGTGCAAAGAGGACTGCCCTGACTTCTACATTGGTAAAACTAAACAACCACTGTACAAACATATGCAACAACAAAGAAGACCCAACCCATCAGGACAGGACTCTGCGGTTCATTTACATCTCTGGTATTTAACCTCAAAGCAGCTGCATACCTGGTTGTTGTAGAAAAATACTTCTACGTCAACCTGGAGAAACCTTCTCTCAACAGAGGGGGAGGACTAAGACACAACCTTTCATCCACTTATAAAGTTGTTTTGAATTCTCTAGCCAGAAAATTCTCCAGTCATCAGAACAGGGATCCATCACAAAGGAGGGGAACAAGTGATACTAACACTACCCCCCACACCTCTAACTCAACAGCTTGGTACGAACAGGGCGTGACACATCACCCTGTAACTCCACCTCTCCCTTATAGCCTTTGTTCTACAACAACCCCCCTTTCACAGGTATGCAGCCTCGTTTGAGGTTAAATACCAGGTCTCCCCTGTAGTCGGTTAGAACTGAAGAAGCCTCTTGGATGAGAGGTGAAACGTCTTCAAGAAACCTACTATGTCCAGTTGCTTTCGAAGTAACTAATCTTGGGCTTTTGTTAAAGAGTTTCGTCAATATGTTAATTTGTCTCGGCGATTGTAAAAGTGTTTCCTGAGTTTGTAAAAGTGCTTCCGGGGTTTGTCAAAGTGTTTTCATGAATGTATTTTTGTTTCAGAGTTTGTAAATGTGTTTTCTAAACTGTAATTTTGTTTCAGAGTTTGTAAAAATGTTTTTTAAAATGTAATTTTGTTTCCGGTTTTGTTAATTTGCCACAACTTGCCACTTGCCTGTGGGGGTGTGCTGCTTTACCGCGTCACCCGTGTGTGAGAGACGTGTTTATTTCCCTATAGGCAAGAAGACCCGCCCTTTTCTTTCTTTTTGATTGGCTTAGCATGAAACGTTAACCTATGTCAAGCAATCGTCGCCCCTTTTCAACGTAATGATTTACATAGTGCACGAGTTTCACATAGTTTCACACAATGACTGTAAGAATTACCACATACAATGATAACCAGCAGACACCATTGTTGCTTCTTAGGCGGAGAGGTATAGTGTATATTAGGGATGAGAATCTTCATCATCAAAGCGATACAATACGCATCTCGATACAATGCCAACGATTCGATACATTAACGATTAATGCAATTGCCAGTGTTAAGATGCGATACGATTCTCTCAAATGCTGCATTACAGTTCGATTTAATTTTAATACAATGCAGTTCAGTGCGATACGATGCGATTCAATACGATGCAATGCAGAAGAAAAGTGCAGAGTAGTTCAGGTTATCGCGATTGAAGCATTAAAGCTGTGCCTTTTATTTTGAAACACAGGAAGTCTTTTAGTGTTTTACAGGAGGTAGAACAAATAAAGAAAAAAAAATATTTAGGCCAGGAGAGTCAATGCAATATAACAACATAAAAAACCTTAACAAAAGGGACTTATGAGCCAGCTCGCAGTGCTGCAATACCTTCACGGGAGCCAAGATTACTCCAACTAATTTCCTTCAAACAAAGAGCAACAGTTCAGGCTACTGAATTCAAACATTTAACCCAGATGGGTCTTTTTCAAGTTCTTTTTAAGAAAGATCAATTGATCAACATGGTCAGGGTGCAAGAGACTTCGTTGGGCAGTAACAATATTGCCTGCACTGCTGAACACACGCTCAGAGGACACGCTAGTTGCTGGGATGGACAAGTAATCTTTGGCTAAAGCTGAAAGGAGTGCCAAGTCTGCCTGCTTCTTCCACCACTGCAACACATCACCGCTTAGTTCTAAAGCATCTCTCTCTCTGTATTTTGAAATTTCATCCTTAGCTTTCTCCCTTGTGGTCTTCATTGGCGTCCGTGTGGTGACAAACTCTCCAAACAGCTGGTCCATGGCAGTCTTCTCTCTGGGAGAAGGCAAGCCATCTATAGATAATTAGTGTTGAACAATACAAGCAGTCAACACAGCACAACACAACACACTGTTTAACTGTTTAACTGTATAACATGCATACATGCATTAACATCTTAAGCGGTTGTGCTGTAACTGTTGTGATGTAAAGATTTGCATTTATCTCTTCAGGTAAAAGATAAATCTTTTATCTATTTTAAATGAACAGTCTACTATTCAAGCACTGTCAAAACAAACCTCTTCTTTCTTCTATGCTGGGGCTTCCATCACCTCTTCCTTCAGCTGCCTCTCCTTTATCCAATGCGCCTGTTTCATCCAATGCACCTCTGCCTTCCCTCTGACAATCCATATCAAAGTGACATGGTATATTATTGGTCAAAGTATATGTAACACACACACACACACACACACACACACACAACATAAACATACCAAATTTACATTTCATACAACATTACACAACGACCAATATTAATAAGGTTGTGTGTGTGTGTGTGTGTGTGTGTGTGTAAATAGTCACAATCTATGATATAAAAAAAAAATAATAATAGATTACCGTTTCGTTCATCTTCACCACATCTGCTATCAACTTCACGAAGATGAGCTCTCTAGAATCAGCGTCATCCAGGAATGCCAGATCTTTGAATCTGGGATCGAGGGCCGAAGCATTGTAGAGCAGTTCTTGGAGTCCACGTAACGATCGGAAAAGTCCTGTCGAAAGCGCTGCTTCATCTCTGTGATTATTTCGCTGTCGGTGCTGTCGTCACAGAAGTGCTTGTGTAGCTTGGCTTGAATAGGTGCTATCATTGAGATGGTGGGGCTTTTTTCCTCGCTTAGTAGTGTAGTAGCTACTTTCACAGGGGACATTAACTTTATTATTTCTTGAATGAGTCGCATGTCTTCTTCGTTCACAGTTGTTGCTGCCAGGCCTTCCCCTCTCCTGATCCTCCTAGACAGCATAGCATTCAGCAGGGCAGGCTGCTGCTCCCAAAACCTTTCAAGCATGTCGACTGAGCTGTTCCACCTGGTGCACACGTTGTGGATCAGCTTGTGGTTCGGTAGATGTAGCTGGGCCTGAATTTCCCGTAGAACCTCTGCTGCCTGTGGGCTTTTGTGGAAATACGTCACAACCTTCCTCACTTTTACCAACAGCTTAGATACCCGGTTCGTCTTGAACGCCTTCTGTGAGGCCAAATTCAGGGTGTGTGCTACGCATCTGACATGGGGTGTCAGGTCTGCGCCAGCTCCGGCCACCACCATGTTTCTTGCATTATCCGTCACCACCGCAGGCCTTTTGATTGCGATATCCCTCTCCCGTAGGACATTTTGCAGCAACGCTGCTAGATTTGCCCCTGTATGCGAGTCATTGAAGACTCGTGTTTGCAGAACATGGGACTGCAATTCCCACTCGTCGTTAACGTAGTGTGCCGTGACGGTGATGTAGGAGTCTGTGGCACAAGATGTCCATCCGTCCACTGTAAGCGAGACCCTCTGCGCACGGCTCATTGAGTCGACGACCTCCGATTTAACTTTTTCGTAAAGTGCAGGGACTAGTTTGTCTGAAAACACCTTCCTGTCGGGTATGGTATCCAACACCGAAAGTAGGTACCTGAACCCCTCGTTTGATGTAACGCTGTAGGGTTGGATGTCTTTGCAGATGAAGAAGGATAAGGCGTTTGTGATTGACGTTGCCCTGGAAGAATCATTTGCCAGTGGTGAAGTAAAGAAATTTAGTAATCTTGGCTCACGTGAAGGCGTTGCTGCAGCACTGCTAGCTGGCGTAGCTGGGGACTGGGGCGTGTTGTGTCGCCGCTTCAGATGTGCAGCCAGATTTGTTGTGCTGCCTGTGTATTTAATAGCCGCACGGCAGATTTTGCATATGGCAGTACTCTTGTCCAATTCACCTCCTCGTTTGTAGAAACCGAAATACTTCCATACATTTGACTTGAAACCCAACACCGAATGAACAACGTTTTCGTCCTCCTCCATGTTGACCACTCTGACTGACTTTCCACCGGCCGCTACCCCGTTCGAAAGCTAATAGGACTCGCCAATTCGCGCGAGACTTGAGTAGTAGAGATACGGTGTCCCTGTAGTGCAAGGCGTTTTTATTACAACAAAGTGATGATGTCAGACCCTTTTTTAAAACTGTTGCGTTATAATTTACTCTTAAATTAAGATATTAATCTGTTAATTTCGATGCAGACAGTTTTGATCCGATGCATCTGAGTTTATGTACGGTTTTTTACCGATGACGAGGTTTGCAATTCGATGCAACTGTATCTCAACAGGTCGTATCGATTTTCCGATGTGCATCGGTGAATCTTCCCAAGCCTAGTAGTTACTATTTTATCATTAAAGAAACTCATTAAGTCCGAGCTGCTGACATGAGCTGGGATGCTCTGCTCCAAGGAGTTATGCCCCTGAGTCAGCCTGGCTACAGTGCTGAACAAGAATCTAGGATTATTCGTATTTTCTTCTATAAATAAAGTGTAGTATCTAGCCCAGGCAGTAGGCAGAGCATGTCAGCACAAGCTTTGTCTTTTGAACTCTTCTTTGATCTGAAACAAGAGATATAAAAACAACATAATATCAAGATCGCTCAACAGACCCCAGGGACACTTAGTTGTTTCATGAACAAGTCTCCATCAGAAAAAAACAAGCAGTGTACAGTGTAATATACAGTAACTGAAAGTGGAATTACCTGACTTTCACTGAACAGAGAAGGCCATCGTTTCATGAGAATCACTTAGGCTAGGTTCACACTGTGCCCTGAAACGATCCATATCCGATTTGTTGAGAAATCCGATTTTTTTTCGTAGGTCGTTCACATTTTCCACTTATCTGGACTTGTATGCGATCTCCAATTTGAACAGGAAACGACTCAAATGTGTCCTGCATGCACAAATTGACAGGTATAAGCGCATCTACGTAATACATAATCAAAGCTGGAGCAAGTTTGCAATGTTGTAAAGCATGGAGATGAGATGGTACCTCGCAATGTGGTTTTTGTGGCGGCGGAACTCAGTCAACAACATGGTATTGGAGGAGGGTAAGGGGTTCTGGCGCTGTGTGAGGCAACAACAGCAACGTCCATTGAAAGGGGTATATGGATATAGAGTCGCAAGTCAGTGTTATTAGTATTCCCCGGCTTCACTTCTTCTCCATTACGATGGTGATTCTATATAAATGACGGCTGCTTTTTCACATACAAACACATGCGTTTGTGTACGCAATGTAAACATGCGCCCCGCTGCGTCAGCTGTTGCGGCTCTTCCTAAATTCTGATGGAAACTAGATGAACGTCAGTTGCAGTGACAAACAGCCCGAGACCCGGGAGTCACATGACAGTGTTTGTCTCCCTGTGATTGGTCACACTATTTATTTTAGAGAAATACACTGTGTTCCAAACTATTATGCAAAAAGTGTTCAACAGTGGAAAGATTTTTCTTAATGTCAGTTTAAACTCATGAAAGGTAATGTGTATCATAGGTCAGTTTATCACCGAAACCAATGGAAGACACCTGTGCTAATTAGTTTTGCAGGTGAGTCCAATTAAAGGGGAGATCACTGAAGAAGGTTGTTCCACATTATTAAAAAGGCTACCATTTTCAAGATGGGCAAGAAGAAGGACCTTTTGGCTGCTGAAAAGCAAGAAATAGTTGAATGTTTGGGTCAATGAATGACGACAATCAAAATTGCCAAGAAACTTCATTGTGATCAATGCACTATCGAGAAGTATGTAGCTGATTCAGAGCACACACATGTGCGTGCTGATAAAGGAAAATCCAGGACTCGTTCTAATGTCTGATCAAAAGAGCAGCTGTAAAAATGTCCCATCAAAGTAGCAGACAAGTTTTTGAAGCTACTTGTGCCTCCAACATGCCCTGGACAACAAGATGCAGGGTCCTCCAGGGGTTTGGAGCGGTGCTTAAGCCATCGTTTTGACCTCACTATCCACTGCACACGAGCAGTAAAGGGTCCAGTGGGCCAGGCAATACCTGAAGACTTACTTCAAAACTGTTCTGTTCACTGATGAATGTCGTGCGATCCTCGATGGTCCAGATGGATGGAGTAGTGCATGGTCGGTTGACGGCCATCCCATGCGCCAACAAGGAGGTGGCGATGGTGTGAAGATGACATCCACAACATATGTGGAGTTCCTCAAAGAACACTTCTGGCCATTGTTCAATAGTAAGAACTGAGCTTTTCAGAACAAGATAATTTTCATGCATGACAATGCACCATGCCAAGCTGCAAAGAATACATCTGCATCGATGGCTGCAATGGGCATCAAGGGAAACAAACTTATAGTGGCCTTTTGAACCTTTGGGGCATCATCAAGAGAGTTATTTATGATGGTGGGAGGCAGTTCACATCTCAACAACAGCTCTGGGACGTACATTATGTGTTAAAGGGTGCTGCTGCCTGTCGGTGTGTGGTAACTCTTACAGTCATGGGTGAAAGATGGCCATGCACTAACTGAATCATTGCATTGAGAAGGAGCGATGACTGTTTGACTTAGGTTAACATTTCATGCTAAGCCAATCAGGAAGAGACCTGGGGGCGGTCTTCTTGATTTTAGTAACGCAACGCAGTACAGCAGCACACACTACAAAAACAGCTATTGTTACTGTGGTGTAAAGGGGGTCGTTACTATCTGTGGTCCATATGGACGGTTTTTCACGGCCACAGAGAAAGGACTGTGTGGTAGCGGAGCCTATCTACTGCCTGTTAGTCATGAGTCATGAGAAAAAGAGCGATGATTGGTTGACATATGTTAACATTTCATAATAAGCCAATCAGTCTTCTTGCCTTTTAGAGAAATAAACAGTCTCACATGCACGGTACAGCATCACACACCCATAAGCAAGACAGCAGGTCATCCAGCAGGTCATTGTCAAGGTTGAAGAGTTAAGTTTTGGAAAACATTTTACCTCTCATCCAAGAAGCTTTTTCAGTTCTAACTGTTAGTGGGGATTAACAGAAGCTATATCCTGTGTGTGAGAAGAAATGGGTGTTTCAGGTCCTTCCTGTTGGGTTAATCTGGGGTTACCTGTGAAGTGCGATACTGGTCGTTCAGTGTGTATCACTCCGTTGTCCAGTGGTGAAAGGAGTGATCTGAAGGAGTATAACTACTAAAGCTCTCTCTTACATCAACCACAAACTAATGAAGTTCCTCAGTGGAGGAATGAAGCATCTTTCAACTCAGTCCAGTTGCTCACCACTAAGAGTTTTTGGATACTTGGACCTGGATGAATGAGAATTAGGGATGTCTGATATATCGGTCCACCGGTAAATACTGGGCCAATATGAGCATAGTTTTTAATATCGGATTATATCG
The DNA here is from genome assembly GCA_016785265.1 of Paraplagusia blochii. Lineage (NCBI taxonomy): Eukaryota > Metazoa > Chordata > Actinopteri > Pleuronectiformes > Cynoglossidae > Paraplagusia > Paraplagusia blochii. The sequence continues at coordinate 403,853 of JAFBJS010001046.1, read as the reverse complement.
GTATTGTTAATTCAATGCTGAAGAGCCGCAGTCTCGGCAAATACACTGGACTTACGCTAGACTTCCGCATTAGGAATTGAGTCTGCAGTACTGACACTCTGACCGGCACGTGATTAATGATGTCATTTAAAGAGAGAGCTACAATGAGCGAAACTACAATAAATGTCCGTGGTCTGGAGTTTTTTGTGGATAGAAAACTGTAATTCTTAATGACTGCAAGGTACTGGTCATGTGAGGGTGGGGGTAAGATTTTAACACTTTATCACAAGGCTGTCTTTAACATATGTTAAAGACAGTCTCTCCCTGCAGCTAATTACCCACAATCCAAGACTGTACAGGAAACTACAAAATAAAAGTCTGGGCCGTTTATTCACTCTGTTACATTCACTCCCCTAAATCCTGCTAAATTGGGGACGTGATGTAGAGAGAAGGCATAAGTCTTAAATAAGACAGAGAGAAGAAAGAAGAACTTGTATGTTGCTATAGAGTATCATTAGTTGTCAATTAAGAAATCCTCCATCTAGGGGGTTCTTAAAGAATGAGATGGCGCCATATCCCATACTACAAGTAGGCTACGGATATGCCTGCTACACCTCTTATTCTGCTAAGACTCTATGTCTAATACTTGAACTATTCTCCGCTGTCTGTATAAAATTACATCTGATACTAAATGTTCAGCTTAAAACAAGATTATAACTCGAGAAATAAAATACTTCATTGTAGATTCTGCAGTGTCAAGGACTTGTTCGTTTATCTCACATGTGAGTCTTTTAGGAGGTTTGATAACTCTGCCTCACCTGTACTGTGTAACAGCATTCTCAAAGCTCTGGAGTTAAGTGCAAACAACAGGCTCATCTGACATGGTATCTTCATGGGACTACCAGGTGAGCTTCAGCATCTTCAGCACAGGTAAAATATTGCTGTGTTGTTGGTTCTCTCCAGCTGTGACGCTACTTGCTGAATCACCTGGCTCCAGCACACATTCAGACATGTCAGGGTCTTCAGAGTGATGAATCCGACACTCATCCTCCACATTGTTGGGGGTAGCATACACCCAATGTGCAGTCTGCTCACCTACCCCGACTTCTTCCTCAGGATGGTTGACCTCAAGAATTGCTTCACCACCCTCATTGGGCTGGAGATCCTGTGCATCATCCAGAGGTAGGAAGTCCACAGGGAGGAGCAGTTTCCTGTGGACTACCCTCACTCTGTCCGAGTTGACGTCTTTGATGTTATAGACATTATTGTCATAATTCACAGCCACAACTTCATATAGAAAAGACCCTCATTTGTCAGCTACCTTCTTTTTTTACCTCTTTCACCTCTGTTGGCAATGAGCACTGTTCGCGGTGAGCCTTTGACTTTCCTGTTATAGAGCTTGGCATGTCGAGTCAGATATCTAGGTTACGGCCTGAAATGACCCAACCTGTATCCTATTTGTTATTGACAATATGAACGACACAGATCCAATTTTTTTTCACATGCGACCCAGGTCGCTTCGAGATGTGGTCCTAATTCCGATTCATATATTTTTATTTTCACATGCGACTGCAGTCTGAACAGCTGAGTCGCATTCATGCGACCTGGCCAGTCACCTTAGACCACGGGTGTCAAACTGGATCCACAAAGGGCTGGTGTGGCTGCAGGTTTTTGTTCCAACCAACCAGCAGCACACCTGATTTTAATTTTCAATCAACTAATCTGAGTCTCCAGACAGCTGATTGGTCAACTAGTTTGCACTGGATAGGATGGAACAAAAACCTGTAGCCACACTGACCCTCGAGGAATGAGTTTGACACCCCTACCTTAGATCAATCACAGGGAGACAAACGCCGTCATGTGACTCCCGGGTCTTGGGCTGTTTGTCACCGCAACTGTTCATTCATCTACAGTTTCCATCAGAATTCAGGAGGAGCCACAGCAGCTGACGCAGCGCGGCGTATGTTTACACTGCATACACACACACACACACACACACACACGTGTGTGTTTGTACGTGGAAAAACAGCCGTCATATCTGTAGAATCAAAACCGTCATGGAGAAGAAGTGAAGCCGAGGAATTCTAATAACACTAAATGCATGATGTGAGGGCCCCCTACCCCAGTCCATACTCCCTGTCCGCCCCTGAGAGAAACGCTATAGACACTTATATTAATGACTCTCTGGCTGCAGGTCTCATCCGACCCTCTTCATCCCCTGCCGGGGCCGGTTTCTTCTTCGTGGAAAAAGAAGATAAGTCGCTGCGGCCTGGCATCGACTACCAAGGACTCAACGACATCACGGTTAAGAACCGCTTCTGGAGGGGGCCTTCATCTTCACCAAGCTGGATCAGCGCAACGCCTACCACTTGGTCTGCATCAGAGAGGGGGACGAGTGGAAGACTGCTTTCAGTATCCCACTGGACATTATGAGTATCTGGTCACGCCCTCACCAATGCCCTGGCCGTTTTTCAGGCACTGGTGAATGACATTCTCAGGGACATGTCAAATAAATACATGTTCGTTTATCTTGATGATATCGTTATATTTCACATACCAACGAGGAACACATTCACCATGTACAAGCAGTTTTGCATCGGCTTCTGGAGAACTGTTTGTCAAGGCCGAAAAGTGCGTATTTCACACTCCGTCTGTATTATTCTTGGGCTACATCATTGGTCAAGGGAACATACGGATGGATCCCTGTAAAGTTACAGCTGTCACCACTTGGCCTGTTACCAATTCCCGCAAGCAGCTGCAACGATTCCTGGGGTTTGCCAATTTCTATCGTCGCTTTATCCGGGGTTACAGTCCCCTTCTCCACCCGAGGTCTCCAGTCATGAGGAATCTGAGAAGGAGGCTCACGAGGATAGAGTAGAGGACTCGGACATGGAAGTCTCAGAGGAGTTCTAGACTTTCCAGCGTTTTCCGGACTGCTTACCTGTTTTCGACCCTGCCTGTTCCTGACCATCCTGTCTCGTCCCCTCGCCGGTAATCCTGTCAGCCTTCTGTCCCTGACCACGAATTTGTTTTGTGCCTCCTGGTTCCTGTCTGTCCCGATCCCGGACTGTTCGGTGATTCACCGCTGCGACTTCTCGACCCCTCGTCTGTCCCTGACTCTACGCTTTTCCATCCGTGTGTTGGCTTCCCAGATTTGCTGGAAAATATTACCTGCAACTCGTTGTTTTTTGGACAATAAACTCTTTACCACTTGACCTACCAGAGTTTTGTGCTACATTTGGGTCCCAATAATAAATAATAACATTTGTCTATAAAATAGTTATAGGTACACCTCTGCATAACATCGTATCCTTGTTAACATTGAAAAAAAGATAAAAAGATGTAATTCAACTTACAAGAATAACCATCGTTTATTGGTCTGTTTAAGAAAAGATTTAGAAAGTGCATCAATCTCCTCTTGCTGCTGAAAATAAAATTAAACAAATTCAATAACCAAATTCAAATTCACTTCAGCAAAATTACCTAAGGAGCACAATATATAAAACACTTTAACCATCAAAACATTTTTTTTTAGCAAAATGAGGAAGACAAGGATACTCCAACTCTCAGCTCCTGCTCAATGTTTAGCTGGGACCTGTACTTGGTCTTCAGTGCAGCGACAGCAGAGAAGCCAAAAGCCAACCTTTGTGAGAACAAAGGTAGGATGTTGCAAAAGGAAGCAGAATGCCCATAGCCCTCTGTCCTAACAGTGGATACTGCCTCTTTACACTCAGCCAGAATTCACTGAGTGTCTGTGTTGTGAAGCTCAGTCTCAATGTGGAGTCAGACGTCATGTCAATGAACTGGTCCTCCTCTGCAGAGCTGAGACCAGTTGCGGCTGGTTCATCAGTGATGAAATATGCTGCTTAATGCTTAATGATGTGTCCCTCATCAAGTGGCCTCCCCCACATTGCAAGCTTTCACGTGAAAGAGCCAATCTTGTCTGTGACCTGAGGCAGGTGTTTAAGGAAGTTCTCATCTCTGAATTTTTCTGCGACTTCATACTTGTGCTCCTGCTCAAAAATCAGTGTTATCTGCTCTCTAAGCTCAAAAACTTGGGTCTAGACTCTACCTCTACCGCCACCTTGTGAAACAGCACAGCTTGATGTTCAGTTCCCATCTCCTCACAGTTAGCTGAAAAGATTCGTGTTTTCAGTGATCTGGTCTTCATAAAATTAACTGCACCTATAATGTCAGTCATAACCTCACTTAATTCAGGAGAATGCTTCCATGCCGCAAGTGTCTCTCTGTGTAGGATCAGCATTTGGTGAGGCCCTCTTGATGAGTGCTTGAAGCCCTTTTCTCTTCCCTGCCATGGTTTATGCCCCATCACTGCAAACACCAATGCAGTTCTCCCACTTCAGCCCATTCTCAGTCAAGAAACAGTCCAGCATCTTGAATAGCTCTTCAGCTGTGGCCCTGTCTCTGACATTTTTACAAAAAAAGTAGATCCTCACACAGGGAGTTTGTTATGGTACCGTAAATATGTATAAACAGTAGGTCTTTGTTGCTGTCAGTTGCTTCGCCAAATTGTAAGGAAAAACATTTGTTTCAGAGTTTATCTACCAGCTGTCCTTGTAGATTGCAAACTATGTCTACTGCTGCAGGCAGTATCAGCTTCTCTGCGATGGTGTGGGGTTTTTTTGCACTGATTTGGTATGCCAGCTTATACGATGGTAACAGCACAATTCTGTAGTTCTACAATAACAGTGCATCTGATTGACAGATGAAAAGAGAGTACAGATTATCACAGGTTTTTCACATCTTTCACCAGGACAACCAAGGTGCAAGTGGTTGCCTAGTAAAGAAGATGGAATGAGGGATAGGGACAAGTGCCCCTGGGTCTTTAAAAAAAGGCAGTTACTTACGCCTAATCATTTTCTGTCCTCTGTGCCTTTTTAAGTGCTGGTTGTCATTACTTCAGCCTCAACTTGTCGTTCTTGATGAAAAAGATCCACAAGCATTAAAAAATATAAATATTCTAAAACACCACATGAGTGCCAAAGTGTGTATGTTTGTAAATTCATACTTCAGACTTTGCTTTATTTTAGCCATCATCTTGATGAATCTATCATATATAACATGATTAACAATAATTATTTGCACACCATTTAATGTAAACAACAAATTTCTAGTGTTGGACAGAATAACTCCAAACACATTATTATTGATGATTAACATTATAAACCGGTCTCATTCAGCCCTCACAACAATAGGCAATACAAATGAGCACAGATAGAAACAGCTGCAGTAAAGACCTCTTTAATGACAAAAAAAAAACAAACATTTCAGCATCGCCACAATGTGAGCGCTTCTTCGCGTTGATGACATTGAACGAACAGTGTTTCAATGGCCGAGAAATACTTATTTCAAATATGATTAGTCACAACATAGCACAGTTACAGAAACTCCACATGTTTAGTAAAACCAGCGTCTTGAACGGGAGAGAACGGCTGGTTCTCCAAAAAGATGAACTCTGTGAAGTTTGTCGGATTTATTTTGCTCCTCTCTGTTCTTTACCCTATTTAACTCTTTTGCTCTTCTCTGTTCTTTCCCGTATTTAACTTAGAGTCTTTGAGATAGACAGCTGCTGCTGTGTTGTTGTTCCACTGAGTCCATTGTTTTTCTTTACTTTGCTGCATAAAAACGCCTCATGATAAAATCTTACCCCCCACCCTCACACAACCAGCTTCTTGCAGTCATTAAGAATAACAGTTTTCTATCCATACAAAATCTCCAGAACACGGACATTTACTGCAGCATTGATCATTGTTGTTGTCGTCCCTTTAAATGACATCATTAGGCACGTTCCGGTGTGTGCAGTGTCAGTAGTACTGATTCACTACCCCTTTTTTTAAGAACTTCACTGAGGAAGTTCTTAAAAATTATGCTGATATCGGCCTGATATTTATCTATCCCTAATTAAAACACAACCAATCAATACAACACAATTTCAAGATCAAAATTCACTGAAGTTATTTGAATGTTTGAAGACACAGAGAAGATACATTTTTACAAATGTTTCATTCTCGTAAAAAAAAATATATATATATATATATATATAGCTCATGCCATCATACAGATATGTGATATACAATTGTTTTGTACATGTTTGTAAACTTGTCTCAAATAGATTATTTCTTCCACTGTCCCCAAGGAAATCAGCCTCAGAAAGGTCTCATTTTTGCAATGCCCAATACGATGTGTTTTAGAGAAAGGTATATACAAACATTGAGCGCTTCACATAGACACAACCCATTCTATGACACACTCATACACACAGAGACGTGCACACATGCACACACTAGGGTAATAAAATTTAGAGTTTCCTGTGAGCCGAGGCTACAGGTACCTGTCTATAGCCTGGAAGTCATATCTTGGATTCCAGAGATTGTTAAAGTTGACAACTCTATATAAAAAAAAAACCCTATGATGATCCAGGTGTCACAAACATTAGAGACTTACACATACTGTATGTCTAAACAACCACTATTATACTCACATGGTTGAAATGAGACGTGAGGTGGATGTGTCAATTCCTTGTCAATATAAACCTTTGGACTGGTTGTGCCATTCAACTTGCAGTACTCCAGTCATTCTGCCATGAAAGAGCTCTGCAGCACATTTACTTCCTAGGATGGGATCTCAAGACAGAATGGTATATGTAGCAGAAAACTGCTCATTATCATCACAAGCAGTTTCTGTCTAAAAGGGTGTGAGATAAAGTGAGTCCTCACATACCAGAAGCAGACCTCAATTCACAGTTTTTATTTTTCTGTATCAACAGTTGCCCGGCTCTTTTGGATCTGTTAGTCACAATCACTAAATGTCCAACACACTGTCAGTTATGTAGAGTTAGCTTTCTGTTTGTCCATCCTCTCCTCCTGCAATCCCAGCTCCTACTTCACACAGAAGAGGAATGATTAGTGAAAACAGTCTCACCTGCACACAGTGCAGCATCAGCCCCGGCACTCATCTACTCTACCTGCTGCAGCTGAGCTCTAACCACACGTAACCACTTTTGTTCCAACCTATCCAGTGCAAACTAGTTGCCCAATCAGCTGTCTGGAGACTCAGATCAGACGATTGAAAATTCAAGTAAGGTGTGCTGCTGGTTGGTTGGAACGAAAACCTGCAGCCACACCGGCCCTGTGTGGAACCAGCTTGACACCCCTGCACTAGAACAATGGACTGCTTCAGGCACTGTGTGATTCTTCAATGACTCCCATCTCCAATATCTGCTTCAGTTCCTTCTGCACAACATTTCGCTTTCGGACAGGAAGACGGTACAGCCGGGAATGCACTGTCACACCAAGCTGTGTTTCTATATGATGCTGTATAAGTGTAGTGCACGCAGGGAGAAGGGGGAATACATCAGAGAAGTGCTGCTGGAGCCCTTCCCTCTGCACCGACGTGAGTGATTTGTCACACAGAGTGGAGCTCGAACCAGAAGCCCCCGCTACCGGACCAAGCTCATCCTCGTCCCTCACCGTCAACACCAGGGCGACGGCTTCTGGCTCCACCCAACCCTTTAACAAATGTAAAATTAAATTTGAGTGTCTCCCCACCTATCTGAACATTTCACCTCATAAACAACATGTCCTATTCCCCGTGTGACAACGAAGGGTCCTTGACACTTGGCGAGCAGCTTGTATGCTGAAGATGAGAGGAGCACCAGGGCTTTGTCTCCTGGTGTAAAGTGCCGCAGCTTAGCTCCCCTGTCATACAGGCCCCACTGACGTTCCTGAGCCCTGAGCAAATTAACCCTTGATTCCAGCACAAGTGAGTGGAGCTTTGCTCTAAGGTCCAAAATGTATTAGATCTCTTGGTAATTGCTGTAACAGGGTACCGGTGAAAATCGCCGTGCACACACCTCATCTTTACCACAGCCCATCTATCTAAAGGAAGTGGACTTGGGTCTGCAAGGTCCCTGGTTCAAATCCCACTACTGCCATTAGCTCCCCACTGCTCACTTTGATGATGGGTTAAATGCAGAGGCCAAATTTCGTTGTGCTGTGATGTGAATCACAATGTCACAATGACAAAAAATACATTTCTTTCTTCTTTCTTTTCTAACAGGGACAGTACAGTTACATTGTTACCAAAGGTCACTGATGTCATTGTACATCGGGCTTTGTTTTGGCATGTTTGCAGCCCTCGTCCCTGGTTGGGCTTTTAAGAATTTTAAAAATAAGAGAGATAAAAAAGATAGAGGAAATAGAAGATTGTACACACAAACATAATCACAAATTAAATAATAATAACAATAATAAATTAATTAATAATTTAAAAAAACATTTACAATGTCTGAACCCCCTGTACAGTTTAGTGTTTACAGTGTTGATCTTATTTTAACCAGTTTTTTAGTTTTGGGGAGAAAAGTGTGATGTTTTTTTGTGATTTCAGTTCAAGTGGGAGAGCGTTCCAGTGATGAACAGCTTTTACAGTAAAACCTGACTGTGTCAGAGTTGTCTGACATCTCTTAACTCTGCAATTTCCATTTACTTCCGCCCTTGTCTTGACTCCCTCATTAGTGTACTTTTGAATGCTGTTACATATGACTTCAGGGGTAAGGCCGTTTAGACCAGTGCTTCCAAATCTTTTTCTGTTACGCCCCCCTAGCAAGAAGAAAACAATTCACTCACCCCACCCCACCACCCACTCTCCGCAGCAACTAGTTCTAGGTACACCTTTGAATAACATCTATCCTTGTTGACATAAAGAAACAAAAAAAAGAGCTATAGTTCAACTTATAAGGATGTGTAATTACATTTTATTGTAGTACGGCGGAAAAAAAAAACATGTTCCCCAGGGTCACACACACCTCCCTCAGCACACTCCCACACCACCACCCCCCACCCCACACACACACTTTGAAAACCCCTGATTTAGACACTTAAAAACGTCTTTTGCAAATGAGAAAATTTAGGATGGTTTCAAATGTTAACATCTTATGTCTTGAGATTTTTACAGTGAATTTTACAGTGATGCCATTTCATTGGCTTTTGGTCAAATATTTTAAGTGCCTGTTTTTTACAGTGAGACTAAGGGCTTAGTGATAGACACTGTCCTCGCCCCATATAATTGAGCAGTATACCATGTGAGAGAGTATCATGGCATTCAGATAAACTTTTGCAGCTTGAGTGGAAACAAATTTTAGAAAAATGTAGTTGTTTTAATTTACTCAGTAGAACTGTGTGGTTTACAGTAGCAAATGCCTTTTTGAAGTCAAGAAATACTGCTCCAACACACTTCCCATTATCCAGACTACTTTTTACAAATATCTGTAAAATGGCATACGGCCATTTCAGTAGAATGTTGTGATCTAAATCCAAATTGTTTTGAATTGAGTATATGATTTTCTTTAATTCTTTAATTGTTCAGCCACCAGCTTCTCTAGAACCTTTGAGAGAATAGGTGCAATTGATAAAAGACGATAATTGCATGCCTCATCAACTGCTCCAGATTTAAAGACTGGTGTTATCACAGCAGTTTTGAACCCTTGAGGAAATATCTTTTGCTTTTGAAGAATTATGTTTCTCAACTGTCCGAGTCTTCAACACGATTGTCTGGCAAAGACATAGTTTCGAAATTTGTCACAAGTTTCTCCACTGAAGTAATAAAATATGAGTTAAATTTGTTTGCAATTTTTGTTTTGCAAATCCTGTCATTACAGACAGGATTTGCAAAATCCCATTTGCAATTGGTTAACTTGTTAATGTGCTACCATCTTAAAGTGCTATTCCCACCTGATTCAGCCGGTGGAAACACAGCTGCATAAAGTATGACAACCTTGCCTTTCTTATTTCACAAACAACTGCAAGATCTCATTTTATTCAGAATTTCAATGATAGTATGGTTTAGCCATGGCAGATGCACTTGTTTTCTATTTTCTATTTTTTTTTTATAACACAAGTAATAGTAGTAGTATTGTAGTAATAGTAATAATAGTAGTATTTGTTATGACTTTCATTAATTAATCACAACACTTATGAACATTTTCCATTAGAATTATATATCCCAGTTTATATTTCTTAGTTCATTTTTAAGAAAGGTAATTTGTTTTTTAGGATAGCTCTATGATTATTTGTGACATTAGGGATTGCAAAGATCCCCTTTGACCATTTTTTTTTTGTTAATTACCAAAGGTTTATCAGATCATATTATGATCTGATAAACCTGTCACAAAGTTATAGGTGTTGGTTACTCGTTCTGGCTTATTTGTGATTAGTAAGTCTATTAGAGTTTGACTATTTCTAGTGATTCTGGTTGTTTTTTTGAAAATATGACTTAATTTATGTTTTGATAGTACTAATTTTAATTTGTCTTTTTTGTTTTGTTTTCTTCCATCCAGTTTAAATTAAAATCCCCTAGTGAAATAGTTTCACATTTGGATTGATTTGTTTCAACATTTCATCAAAAATTCTGATAGAAAGATGTACCATTGGATGGAGGGTTATACAAAACCAACGTATCCAGTTCAGTAATCGAGACTCTCTTTAATATAAATCAAAACACCTCCTGTTTACTGGATAAACAATCTTTCCTGTTTAGCCTGGGATATTGATCATGTTTGTATGGATATTATGTTCAGCCAGGTTTCACTTAGTGCCAAAAAGTCAACGTTAGAATTGCTTAATAAATGTTGGACTTAATTTAATTTTGACAGGAGACTTCTAATGTTTAGGTAAACCCCAAATATGCCTTTTGGTTTGGCTGCTGAGTCCCAAATTACTTTTGCATGGTTAACAGTCAGCAAATAAGCGAAAAGAATTAAAATATTTCCAGAGTAAGAAATACTACTTAATTTTGCAAGATTTATTTGGCAAACGGTGGGGGTAATATTGTTGGTGGTAGCATTATTCAAGCCAGTGTTTACTTCCTCAGCACAAGCTGCTGCTCACTTGGTAGTCAAAGTTGAAAGCTTACAGCAGGAGGTTTGACGAAGGTGATTCTTAATGCTTCCCAAACATGTCAGTTGTTCTTTACTTCAACAAAGTCTGATTTTCTCCCACTTATGAATAAATACACACCACATTTTCTTTCATTTAACTCTGTTACAAATTATTAAATAACTAATAATCATAACAAAACCTATTAATAATATTAATAAAATGTTTGCACTTACCAACCTGGATCAGTACCGTGCCTTGTTAATTAAAAATAAAAGCCACAACTGTCCAGTCGTATTTCTGCTTTATGTGTTAAGATGCCTCAATGCCGAGAATTAGTGATTAGCAGAGGCAGTAGACACAGTGATGTTACAGCCAAACATGCCAATGTGCAAAGTTGCCCCATACTTTGACTCAGATTTTTTATCCAATCAAATGACATTATGACATTATGATACTCCCAAGAGAGCTTATCCAATCATGGGAAACGAGAGCAAGTCATGTGACACGCCAACTAGATGCCACAGACGTCACTGACAAGATGATCTGAGTCAACACAAGTTAGCCGCACCAACAGTTTAACAACATACACACGCCTTTGTTGTTTATTTTTTTTCCCAAAACCCTGTCTTTTCCTCAAGTTCTCAACAGGTGGAACATGGACGAAGCCCCTCAGGAGGAAGACAGACGTTACAGTCACCTCACTTGTGATCATGCCGTTAAGATTGTTCCGGACATTCCTTGAACCAAACAAGAGGTCTTGGAAGGTCTTGGTCCGCTGTCTCACATGTTAGAACTGTAGAAGCCTCTTGGATCAGAGCTGAAACGTTTTCCAAAAAATGTTGCAGTTGCCCAACTTTCCTCTTTAACCTTGACCATGACCTGGATGACCAAGAACCTTCATCGACAATCTGTCACCCCCTCTGCTTCGCCCTCTATGACGTCGCCACACAATCAGTTAACCCGTCAGACCAATTTTCCCCTTACACGACATATACCTGTTTCACACAGTTTATACACATATTATTAATCAAATATTTATGCGATGTTGAAACTGTTCCGGCTTCCTGTTTACACATGATGTTATCACCCAGCAATGGAGGATTGAAATACCGGAATGTACTATAACATTGCCTTCAACACCCAGAAGTTCCAGTGAATTACAATCTTGGACTGGATGCAACCGCCCACCTCTACTACCGAGCATCACCATATCTCAATTAAATAACAAATCCAGCCTCTTGCCTCACAGTTGACTTGGCTGTGTGGTTTGTATTCCGCTATGCCATTGTTTTGGAGCTTGTACCTATCGTTTTATTCACTGTTGATCAAACAGAGAATATGCCTCTTCTGGGATTACATTCTCATCCTGGTATATATTACTATATACTACTCATGATCATTTTAGTTACTACCAGACCTGTTGCCTCTCTTGGTGTAATCACCACCATGATGCTACAAGACAACTTCTGCATGCCCCTCTGCCTGTGCCTGTACACCAGTTAAGTCCTCATCATTGAATTGTTTATGCAGAAAAGTCTCATCAACCTCTTGCTGCTGATATCAAGTGACTTCCAACCTGGCCCCTTTGCTTGCATTCAACCTCATAGCTCTGCAATCAGATATGTTGGCCTTGGTGCACACCTGTTAACCTTTGACTCTTTTGTACTTGGGCTAATGCATTTAAATGCATTGTCTCCGAATTCAGCAACTTCAGATCCAGACATAGCTGCATTACAGCTACACTAAAGGTACTTGAGGACATCACGCCTGCCCTGGACAACGAAGCATATTGTGTGGCTGCATTTATCAATCTGGCCAAGGCTTTTGACTCTGTTGACCATGATTTCCTGCTTGGTAGGTAATGAGATTTTGGACTCTCGGAAAACTGCCTTGTGGGGACACTACCTTGCGATTGGCTGCAAACAAGTGAGACTTCTGATTGGCGTAACACATGCAAAATAACACATGCAAATCTGGTCAACATGATATGAGTCTCAAAAATAAAAAAAATGTGTAAATCACAGACATATTTTGAAGAATTCACAAACGTAATTTGATGTGTGAAGCAATGTTTGTGCGCTTTTCTCCCAATACGCTTGCAGATCCGTGCTTATGTGTCTGTTCCTTTTTTGGGACTATTCTGGCTCCATACTTTATGTGTATCTGTGCCTCTGTACTCTGCCCTACTGCCGCCTCTTGGCCAGGTCGTCATTGTAAATGAAAAGATGTTCTCAATTGACTTACCTGGTTAAATAATTAAAAAAATAAAATAAAACATGTCAGACATAGTGGGTGTGTATGTATGTATGTGTCTTCAGTCAGTAAACTGGATCTTTTGTATATTCTAAAACCCTCACACCGGCTAAGGAATGACTCCCAAAAGACCCAGACAGGGAAAAAAGGAAGAAACTTCAGGGTGATCGTTGTGGAAAGAATTCTCACACAGGAGCAAGTAGAAAAACTAATCAAATTGAACTACACAAGGGCAGTTTAGGAATTAATGTAAGAAACGTATATGTGTAGTCATCCAGGTCATTCCATCCAAAATTAGTTACTTCGAGGGCAATTGGACAGAAATAGAACAGCAAGAGAAGATACAATGTACCACAGGACCCAAGACGCAGCATATCTAGGACCCAAGATCCTGCCACAGGCTTCACAGGAGGCTACCATGAGCAAAGTCGAAAGGGAAGATCTCAAGTATAGACTTGAAAATAGAGACTGTATCTGCCCCCCTGGACTGGAGCTGGCAGGTGGTTCCTTAATAGAGGGGCTTGGTAGCTGAAGGGTTTTGCTCCAAAATTAGATTTAGAAATGCATGGATCCACAAAAAGGCCTGCAACCAAGGCATAGGATTTAATCAATTCCACCATATAGGAGGGTGCCAGACCATGAAGAGCCTTACAAGTAAGCATGAGGATTTTGAACTGAATTCTGAAATGTACTGGGAGCTAATGAAGAGGTGAAGGGCCAGGGATATATGATTTCTCTGCATAGTTTTAGTCAGAACACGAGCTGCTGCGTACTGGATAGGTTGCAGATTTTTTTGAGAAAAAAAATTCTTACAACCAATAATAAAAAGCCAGCAAGAGGTTTTTTCCGCTGCCTCCCCCAACCTGGTGAGCTGCAATTTGTCTTTCCCTCCCTGCCAGTCCGATGGCTGTGAACATTCTCCTCACCGACTGGGCAGGGAACCCTCGACAGCCGACCTTGACTGGGAACAGCCATGCCTGCCATCCCTTTCCCCTGCACTCGTGGAGAAGGTCTTGGTACTTGGCACTCTTCCTTTTATAAGCCTGCTCACACCTCTCTTCCCATGGGACAGTAAGTTCAATAAGAATGATTTTCTTAGCTTCTTCCACCCACAACACCACTTACGGCCTTGGGGATGTCTGGACGAACTGCAGGATCTTCAACCTTCGCCCCCAGGTCGACATTCATTTCCCAGAATTGGGCCTTATGCACCAGACTGGATTTTTCTGTGACTATGGTTGGTGGCTTTTCTCCCTCCCTTACAAACTGGATTACTGTTGTCTTCCTATGTTTTAGCCGTTTCTTCTTCCTCTCCTGCTCTCTGGTGTCAGCAAGTGTCATTTTCTTTCATTGGTCTACTGGCCATTGATTCATTCATTGGCCTTGCTCTACTGTTGGAAATGGGAGCCACAAAGCACCATTTAGTACAGACAGGTGAAAAAAATGTAACATTGCAAAATAAAATAAAATAAAAACGTAGGTAATGATGAAAAATAAGACTCAAAAGGGTTTAAATATATGTATAATGGGCATAGTTAAGAAAGGTATGAACAGGTAAGGGTGGCAGAGTTTTAAAGACGTATCTCAGAATTAAAAAAAAAAAAAAAAATCAGCATTTAAAAAAAAAAAAAAAAAACATTTCAACATTTTAAAAGTGTTTCAACATTTTAAAAGTGTTTCAACATTTTAAAAGCATTGCAGCATCTCTCGTTTTAAAGTGGCAGAGTAATAAAGTGGCAGGTGACAGACAAGGTAGGACCTTGTTTTGTCAAAAGTTCGCAGGTCTGTCTGTGGGTGTGTGTGTGTGTGTGTGTGTGTGTCCGTGAGTGTTGGCAGTCCGAATGGCCCAGGGAAAGAAGCTGTTTGTCAGTCTGGTGGTGTGGGACTTAACTGACCTGTAGCGTCTTCCAGAGGTGAGAGGGTGAAACAGGGAGTGGGCAGGGTGTGAGGGATCCGCTGTTATGGCTTTGATTTTCCTGCGGCAGGAGGATGTTGAAATTTGTTCTAGGGTGGGCAGGGAGCCACCAATGATTTTTTTTGAGGAAGTGTTTATAACCCTCTGGACCGCCTTCCTGTCCTCGGCTGTGGAGCCAGTGTACCAAACTCCCAGGCAGTGGGTGAGGACACTCTCTACGGAAGAGTGGTAGAAGGCCAACAGCAGCTTCCTGTCCAGGTTATTCTTGCTCATGGTGCGCAGGAAGTGTAGCCGCTGCTGAGCTTTTTTCACCAGGGCTTGGATGTTGTTGGTCCAGGAGTGGTATGCGGAGATGTGGGTGCCCAGGAACCTGAAGGTGGTGACGGTCTCCACTTGTTCTCCATTTATGAGGAGCAGAGTGTGGTCCTGGCTGTACTTCCTGAAGTACATGATTAGTTCTTTTGTCTTCAGAACATTTAGGGTCAGGTTGTTTCCTGTGCACCAGACTGACTGTTCTTTTACCTCAGCTCTGTACACTGTCTCGTCGCCATCGTGGATGAGTCCAACCAAGGTGGTGTCGTCCACATATTTTATAATGTGGTTGGTTGGGAAGGTCGGAGAGCAGTCGTGGATGTACAGGGTGTACAGCAGAGGACTCAGAACGCAGCCTTGGGGTGAACCGGTGTTGAGAGTGAGAGTGGAGGAGTGATGGGAACCTAGTCTCACTGTCTGTGGGCGACTGGTGAGGAAGTCTTTTATCCAGTTGCAGGTGGGGAGAGTGATCTGTAGTTGTGTAAGTTTGTTGACGAGAATGTCCGGGATGATTGTGTTAAAGGCGGAGCTGAAGTCCACAAAGATCATCCTCACGTAGCTCTTTTTGTTCTCCAGATGACTTAGCTGTGTAACGTGTCAGGGCGATGGCGTCCTCGGTGGACCTGTTTTCCCAGTATGCAAATTGGTGTGGGTCAAAGGATGGGGGGAGGCAGTCCTTAATGTGCTTGGACAGTGAACGTTCCAGGCATTTCATGATGACGGAGGTCCAGGCAATGGGTCTGTAGTCGTTCAGACTGTCTATGGAAGAGGTTTTGGGAATGGGAACAATGGTTGAAGCTTTGTGGCATGTCGGGACAGCAGCGTGTGTCAGGGAGAGGTTGAACAGTTTTGTCAGGATCCCAGACAGTTGGTAGGCGCATGCTTTGATGACTGCTCCATGGATCTGGGGATCCAGCAGCTTTCCTGGGGTTTATGGAACGCAGTTTTTTCCTCACCTCCTGCTCTGAGAAAGAGAGAGGTGGGGCTTGTATGTGGTGGTAGTCGTGTTCTTAAAACGGCTGAAGAATTTGTTAAGTTCCTCTGCCTCGTGCCACACTTGACATGCTGGTGGAATTTGGGTAGAACCGTCTTGAGGCTTGCCTTGTTGAAGTCTCCGGCTACGTTGTGTACGCCGTCCGGGTCAGCCTTCAGCTGTTTGTTGACTATGTGGTGGAGGTGGCCTAGTGCAGCGCTAACGTTGGCATCAGGTGGTATGTAAACAGCGGTCACAATAACAACCATTAGCTTGCGAGGAAGGTAGAATGGTCTGCACTGTATACACATTGCTTCCAAGTCCGGTGAGCAACAGATAATTCTGCTGTTCGAGCGCCAGTCATGAAGCACATACATGAAGCATGGGTCCGCAAAGTATTGAATACTTAAGCTTGTTGGTTAGCTTTCCATTCCTGATCACCATGCTGCGAGATTTCTTTGGGTTGAATTCTGTCTGGCCCATGTTGCCATTTGGTCCAGAACTGTTAGCACCCATATTGCTTCCACATGGGTTGTGGTGAATGCCATAAGGTCATCCATATAAACCCTTATTGGGGGTTGTCGAATGCCTGACTCCATCTCTGGGCCCTTTGTTTCCTTTGCTGCAGATGTTATCAGCAAGTTCATTCCCATGACAAACAAGATGGGGGAGATTGTACAGCCAGTCACAATGCCCTTTACTAGTCTGCCACACGGTTGTAAAATGGGTCGCCTTAAATCACAATTGGATTCCACTAAAGTAGCTGGTAATCAGTCCTTTGATGTGTTGAGGAATGTGGTAGTAATCAAGAGCTTTATTGATAAGAGCATGAGGGATAGATCCATATGCATTAGCTGGATTACTGTTAGGTTGCCATTTCTGTTCTTGGCTTTGCGGATCATCTGAGTGAGAACTCCGGTATGTTCCAGGCTTCCAAAAAAAACCTTGGAATCCCTCCTTTCTGGATAGCAGTGTTGATGTAGTTCTCGGTCATTCATTCATCTTCTTCTGCTTGTCCACTGCAGGGTCGCAGGGGCAGCTGGCGCCACCCAAATCATATTGCACCATACTGTGAGCCTTCCTGTGGGTAGTGAGCCCACAAGAAGAGATGTGGGTTGGGTCAGTGCTATGCTCAGAGCACCTCAGTGGCAACCTGGCAGCTGGTGGATTCGAACCGGGGACCTAAGTCCACTTCCTTACCCACTACGCCACCACTGCCACTACCAGTAAGTGACCATGACCATGTAAGGTTATTCTTTTGGCTAGTACAGAGAAGAAGATTTAACCTTCCACACATAACAGTGAGATGGTTCGGAATTGCTCAATGGTTGAGGAGTTCTCTTCCTTTGGCACAAAACATCCTTCTGCCTTTTTCCAGCAAGATGGAATGGCACCCTTTTTTCCAGATTCTTCGGAACAACCTCCACGTCCTCTGAAGGAGCATCGGGCACCATTTTTATATACCTTATATGGTATACTGCTTGGGCCAGGGGCAGATCCTGTTTTGGCCTTCTTCACTACGTCTTGGACTTCTCTTCTGGGGCCTTTACACAGCTGATGGCTGGGTTATCGTCCAGGGTTTAGTTCCTGTAGATGTAATTGTGGGTCTCCTTAAGGAACGTCTCCACATCTTCTTTCAGGCTAGTCAACTTACCTGATTTTGTCTCCCCTAGAAGTGTTCTAGTGAATCAGAAAGGGTCTTTGATTAACTGTTCCCGTTTCTTCTCTCTGTCCCTCCTTTTCTTCCGTGCACATTCTGCTCTTCTGAGTCTGCATAGCACTGAGACCGCTCTGGTCAGAGTCACTAATGATCTTCTGATGGCTTCAGACCAGGTTTCTCTCTCGGTGCTAGTATTGTTAGATCTAAACCCCAGCGCACACGGGGAGGATTTGGCGTGCGCAGATTGCTCAGCGCCATATTCTCACCGTGTGCGCCTGAATTTACGTGAGCAATTGGTCACTTGAGGCCGTGTGCAAAATATCGATCGTGCTCGATTTCTCTCGGCGCGAGTGAATAAAGTCTCATCGTGTGCGGGCTACGTGAGCATCTTTCTCACTACAAATGATTTGTGCGCATGTGTTACAATGACGCAACAAGATGGCAACTTCAACTTTATTTGTTTAAAGTGCCATATCACAACAACCGTTGTACCAAGGCACTTCACAGGAAAAAAGCCCCCTGCCCTTATAGACCCTCACACCGGCTGAGGAACAACTCCCAAAAAAACCCAGACAGGGAAAAAAGGAAGAAACCTCAGGGTGATCGACAGTGGAGGGGATCCTCACCCAGGACGGACATGCGGGCACTAAGGAGAAAAACTAATTTAATTTATCAATAACTAAGGCTATACACTATCCAAAGGCTCCTTAAAAGTCCTTGTAGAAATTATGGAGGTGAAGTTGTGGGTCAAAAAAAAAAAAAGCAGACCATAGGGTCTTAGAGAAGCTGGGCCAGGTTGTGGAGGCTAAGTCATTAGTCCAATCCACAGCCATAACATTATGTGGGGAGAACAGAGACTCCTTCTTCAGAGAGAGGCTTCACAGAGAGAAGCTGGGCCAAGTTGTGGAGGCTAAATCAAGAGTCCAATCCACGGCCATGGGATTCTAGGGGGGAGAACAGAGACTCCGGGGATATGAGATCCCCGGCAGAAATAATTAGCCCTTAAGTGATAAGGGAGATAAGACAGGAAATAAGGAAGGAATAAAGGAAAGAAAAGAGAAAGAGGGAGAGACAGAGAGGACAACAAGAAAAAATAAATAAATAAATAAAATTGTACAGTTGGGTCTACGGCCAAACCTACAGGCCACCATGGGCAATGTCAAAAAGGAACGTCTTCAATCTAGACTTGAAAATAGAGACTGCAACCAGCACGACTTGTTGAATGAAACGATACTTGAAGACAAATTCGTGGATCTTTGGCAAGACCTTCCTCATCTGTTTGATAATCGTCTTGGCGATTTTAAAGAAAAGGACAAGATCAAATAAAAAGTAGTCTTCAGCTGTGTTATGTTGCTCCAAATTAGTGTGATTAGTAAACATTATTATTCAACACACAAAGCAAGGAGGACACGCTGATTTCGGGTTCACCACTTCTTTATTACACACTTGAACTGGTGGTTACATTCAATACTGTATATCGATCTGTTCGGGTGGCGGTCTCTAGTGGTAACTTCTGGTAGTATACAACTAGGTTCATACATAACAAGCTGACTTATTAGTGAGAGGAGCAGAATCCTCCCCGTGTGCGCCAGGCTTACGTGGAGCATTTGATACACCGACCACCAGATTCAATTGATGAGGCTGGAGAACCTACTTGGAATCAGTGGCACTGCCTTAAAATGGTTTCGGTCATACTTAACTGATTGATATCAGTTCATATCTATAACACCCAGTCCCGCCAGCACCAGGATCAGCCTTTGTGTCCCGAAGGGATTAGTGCTTGATCCAATCTTGTTCACCCTCTATATCAGACCTGGGCAAACTAAGGTTCGGGGGCCGGATGCGGCCTGTTTTTAATCAGGCCCGCCAAACTTGTCTAATATATACTGTTAATTTAAATTAAAGTTATCCCTCTACTGTTTCCCTGCAAAGCCAGCATTTCCCCAATAGATGGTCTTAAAGAGGCTTAAAGCATTTCACCTTTATTCAATACTTTACTCATCATTTCTCTTAGTTCACGGAAAATACTCAGTCTTTCTGATCCTGATCTGGCCCTCGACTCACATAGGCAATGTCATCAGAAAACATTCAATTAACTTCCACTGTTATGTTAATGAACCTCAATTATAGTTATCAATTAAGGCTGGTAAACAAAATCATCTACAGCGCCTTAAATTCTGCGTAGATTACATTAAGACCTGGATGACCCGTAATTTTTTCTTGATAAATTCCGACAAAACTGAGTTACTGTTTCTACCAAAACATGTAAGGGACTCTATATCTGAAATAATAGCATCTGATAATAGTTTAACCACGGCCTCCAACGACTCTATTAAAAACTTAGATGTTATTTTTGACCAGGAGCTTTCTTTTAAATTCCACATGTGTCTAAGACTGCCTATTTTCATCTACGTAACATTAGGAAAGTTAAGCAGATACTTCCCTTAGATGCAGCTGAAAAGCTGGTCAATGCCTTTATTACTTCTATTGCAACTCTTTATTAGCCGGATGCGCAGCCGGTTCTGAGGACTCTGCAGCTTATCCAGAACACAGCAGCTCGTGTTCTAACCAAGACTAGGCAGAGAGACTGTACCTCCCTGGTCCTCGCCTCTCATCATTGGCTTCAAGTTCGCATTAGAATTCAGTTTAAAATCCTATTGCTTACCTTTAAGGCCCTCCATGGCCTGGCACCCTCCTAAATAGTGGAGTTGATACAACCCTATAAACCCACTAGAACTTTTCCTTCTTTAGGAGCTGGTCTTGTTGTGGCACAAATCTCCAAATCTAGATTTGGAGCCAAAGCTTTCTGCTATCAGGCCCCTCTACTCTGTAACCAGCTGCCAGTCCTAGTTCGGGAGGCCGACACAATCTCTACCTTCAAGATTGTATTGAATACTTTTCTATTTGACAGTGCTCATAATGGCTTACATATCCAGCCATAGGCCTCACATAGGGCTGTCCTCTATTTCTATCTTTTTCCCCCTCCTAATTCTTCAATGTCTCCTTATTCCTCTTTCAAACATCACAATAGACTTAAGTCTCTGTCTGTCCTATAGATTCCCATTGGCATGGGCCGGACTCACGACCGCACCCAACACCCCAAGGACCCTGCTCGCCGAGATCTGGACCCAGGACGTCATGGACTTAAGTCAGCGATGGAAGGACTTTATAAACTTAAAAGACTTAAACCAATGGAAGGACTTTATTATTATTATTCTCTGCCACTTTTTAGTTTACCCGCCTGCCCGTCTTGGGTGAGGATCCCCTCGATCAAACTGAGGTTTCTTCCTTTTTCCCTGTCTGGGTTTTTTCAGGATAGTTCCTCAGCCAAATGTGAGGGTCTATAACATACATATTTATTGAAAATTGTTGTTCTAATGTATGGTTGTTTTGTACAGTGCCTTGAGATAAGGCTGTGTTGTGATTTGGCACTTTAAATAAATAAAACTTGAAGTGTCTTTGCTGGTCCCCGAATGGCAAAAAACCTCCTCATTGCATTTATACAGCTTGAACTGTCCATATATTCAATTACTTCGATATGAACAGCGCGGGTGCCCATACAGGTAAACAACACGGCCCATTCTCTGCTCTGAGCTTGTCCTCCTCTGGTTCGGCGAGCAGTCACATTCCATGGGCCGAAAACATCAAGTCCAACATGGCTGAATGGTGGTGCATTACACAGACGTTCTTTAGGCAGATCTGCCATCTTCTGCTTCTCTGCGCTGCCACGAAGCTTTCTACAGGTGATGCACATATGTAGTACACTGCTTATCCACCTCTCCCCACCTACCAGCCACAGTCCTGCTGCACATACGGCTCCCTACGTAAATGCTCTTGGTGACTGACCTTCTCATGATGATGGGGGGATATGTGATGGCCACCAGGTAAGATAAACAGACGGTTCTCATCATTACCCATCTCTGCATTAGCCAGTCTGCCACCAACTCTCAACGTGCCTTCTTCATCCAAGAAAGGATTCAGTTTTGAAAGTGGACTGCTTTTAGACACCATACAACCTTGAGACCGTGCTTTTATCTCTTGAGGATAAACTACACCTTGCACAGACTGAATGATGGTTTTGTTTGCTTACAACAGCACTTCAGCTGTATGGCTGTATGACTACAGTGATGTCATCCTTTGCAATTTGCATCTTTCTTGGCAGAGGCGGACTTGAAAGAACGGGCAACATGAGTGAGAGATGCAGCAGCTCAGTCCATTGTGAGAATCTCTTAAAGCGTTCAGGCCTGAACTGCTTCAGGCTTGTTCGAGTAGCATTATGTAGCTGCCTTGGGACGGATCTCAGCATCATGGTGTGGGTCAATCAGCTGAAATGAGTCTGGCGATGCTGCGCTTAAATCGGTCTGCTTGCACAGAAAGACTGGTCCTGTCAACCACAAAGTGCATGTTAGTTACAATGCTGGGTTATGCTCAGTGGACACATAATGCCACTGCTCTAGTCTGGTGAATTGTCTTATCCCTTGCACTCTGTTGTGCACATACACATACAAGTGTTTAGTTTCATTGTAAATGTAACCTAGGGCAACTTTACTGTCAGAAGAAGTGTATAGCATCTGGCTCAATGTCAATCTCATCCACAATGGGTTTAGCCATTTCGACAGCGAGAACTGCGGCACACAATTCACGTTGTGGCACTGTAATGTCTATCTGAGACATCTTTCCTAGGACAAATCCAAGCTGGCAGGTCACATCCTCACTGATGGTCTTGAGGTAGGCCACAGCACCAATTGCTTTGGTGGATGCATCTGAAAATATGCAGATCTCTTTTCTTTTTGCTTTTGACAGGGACAGCAGTATATAGGCACGATGGATGTGGATTTTTTCAAGATTCTTTAGTGAGTGACGCCATGTCTCCCACTCCTTTTGTGTTCAGGCAGAGGCGAGTCCCATTCAGTGCTGTCCACAGAAAGTTTTCTGAGCAAAAGCCGTCCGCAGAGGATCACAGGTGCAGCAAAGCCAAGGGGATCATATAGGCTATTCACAGTAGACAGTAGGTCTTGTGTATGGCTTGTTGTCGTCTGACACTTGAAAGCTGAATGTGTCTGTAGTAATCTCCCACGTAAGCCCAAGGCTCTGCTGTATGTGTGGTGTTTCTCCCTCAAAATCAAGGTCATTTATGTCTTTAGCTTGATCCTCTTTGGGGAAGGACTTCAAGACGGACTGTTGGAGGCAATTTTGGACTCAGACAGCAAGGCCTGTGCGTCCTGAAGAAAACTAATGCTCAGGCTTCCGTGATCTGGTCAGACTTCTTGGGGTGGTAAACTTCAAATGTCGGAAGGTACCCTCGTTCCTGATGCTCTTTACGCAGTGGCGCGACCTCAGCATGGTCGTTTTTGCGTATTTTCTCCATGCAGCCAGTGAATTGTTCCTTCATAAGCAGTTTCCTCTCCAAAGCCTGGGTCTTATTGTTGGGAAGGCGTGGCCGTGGATGCCTGAACGGCAAAGGTGCCACACAGCTGTTCGCCTCATCTTGGTATGTGTTCATCCATAATTCTCAGAAATTTCTTGTCTTCTATTGAGAGAGCAAGTTGGTTGTTGTCCTTAGTTTTGCGAAAAAACTGACTTCCTAATTCCTTTTCTTTTGCTCTTCCTGTCTGTGTGTGAGATATATCTTTGATTTGTATGTGGCGAGGGCATGGAGTGAATAATGAGGGGTGTCCATTTTCCAGCACGTTAGCCTTTGCACAGTTGACCTGCTGCTTATTGTGCTGTTGGCGGTAGTCAGTTGCTCATCTCTCTCCCCGCTGTCCTGTACGGCTGGCTTGGCAGCCTTTGTTGACCAAGGGGGTTAGCCTGTGTGTAGAGCACTAATATGATGCTCGCTATCACACTCCACACACTTCAGAACAGCTTTGCACTCTTTTGCTAGATGTGAGCCTAAGGCACAACACTTAAGGCATATGCCTTGCTCCTTTAAAAGGGCCTTTCTTTCCTCCAGCGTTTTCGGTCTAAAGCCTTTACATTTCCTAAGGGGGTTTGGCTTATTGTGGATAGGGCAGTGCTTACCCATGTCAGGTTTCTGGCTGCTGTCAGCACCGTGATTAGTAGTGAACTTTACATCATCGTCTTATTTACAGCCACAGGTGTTTTGTACTTTATTTTTTGCTGCTGGCCTGTCATGCTGATTCAAACTGGTGCTGGTTAGAGCAAAGCTTGGGTTATTTCTTAATGGTGCATTAAGGCAGACAAATTCAGTGAAGTTGGAGAAAAGTGGAAAAGTAACATTATGCTCTATTTTGAAATTGAAGCCTTGGTAGATCAACTTTTCTTGTAGCCCGATAGACAGTTTCTCCATAATTGGATTAGTGCAACGGGCAGTGTCTAAGACTGTGACCCCAGGTAGATACCCATCTTCCTTTGCAGAGAGCCGTTCCATTAGAAGATCACCTAAGATTCAGATTCAGAAACTTTATTTATCCCCGTGGGGCAATTGAGAGTGAGTGCACGGAGTGGCTTTTTCAGTGCAAGAGGGAAGGAGTAAAGTAAAATAGAGAAATAAAAAAAAAAAATAAAATAAAAAACAATGTACAAAAGAAACAAGCGAGAGGGATGCGCTCAACTGGGGATAAGTACAAGGTGAATCACTATAATGTCACTATAATGTTATGAACAGAGAATATTTACATAATTTGCACTAACTCTCCTAACCTGCTTTGGTCCCTACTGGAAACTTTGGGAAAGCTGTCTAACTTCTTAAGAAGAGCCTGCTCAATAGCCTCTGGAGAGCAATAGACTTCACTAAGATGTGTCCACACCATCTGCAATGCTACAGCAGGATTTCCTATGTGGACAGATCTAAGCCTTCTGATGTACTGGGAGGATTCTTTACCAAGCCATTTTGTCAGCAGATCTAAATTTTCACTGGCCGTCAGGTCCAAGTCATGGATGGCATTTAAGAAAGGTGACTTCCAAGCCTTGTATGTGTCTGGATTATCATCAAATTGCTTGAGACCTGTACTGATGATTTCACTGCAAGCTAAATATCTGGCCATATTTAACATGTAGGCATGTAGGGAGAGTAGGGAAATGTAAGAGTTCCCTGTGGGATGCAGGGTTCTGTTTTGTAATGTGGTTGTCTTCTGTTGATACTAAGAGGCTTTGCAGGACTAGGAGTTTGTGTGTGTGAGTAAGAGTACATAAGCTGCTGTGGCAAGCTAGGACGAGGGGTGTAACATGCGTTGAGCATTGGCTGTCCAGCTTCTATGTGCCTTGAAGGTGCAGGCACCTGATCATTATTACTGAGAGGCTGTGGGTTCTGTGTTGGTACTGGTAACGAGTTTACATAGTCTTTTGTGCGCTCATCTGCACTTTTTGAGAAGAGAAGCTCTCTTATGTCATTGGCATGATCTTGGCTTATCAAGGGGTCTGACGATTCCTCATGTTAAAATCACATTCCTGACTTTTGCAAAGAGTTCTGTTTTCTGCTGTATATGATGCTCGTCTTAGACCTACAAAACTGTTAGGATAATACGGTCCACAATGAGTAGAAATATTTCATGTGGAAGACATAAGGAATTTCCCCTCATTATTGAATGAGCTGAACATCAAAGAGGAGATGTAAAAACACCAGCCTCAGCACCTGAATGGTACCAGCCTGTGCATTGAGCGGTAATTAACAATCAGATAACTTTTACATGGAAACCAATTTAGAGACACACGCGCACATCTAAACTTGGGAAGAACACTCACACTGAGATATGAGAGGAAACACCACACACACACACACACACACACACTCATATACATGAGAGGACACAAACACGCTTACATAGACAAGAACGAGTTGAAGCAGTATAAAAAACAGCAGCAGACAGAACACTGGGTTCTTGGGATGATGCTCTTACTGTAGACGTACAGACAGAGACACAAGATCCATTCGTGGTGAACGGCACCAAGATCCGGGAATTCCTGTAAGTCTATTTTCTTTCTTATATTTCAATAAACCATTTATTGTTTCTTTATTCTTCAAGATGTGTATGCCTGATTATTTCTAATCTCATTCGTCCTCCTCTGAACACCTGGGAGACGGAAGTCCCCTCCCGGAGTAAAAAAGACCCAAAAAGCGGACAAATTGGTGACCCCGACATGATTAAGTAAAGAAGGACGAATTGGTCCAACCAGGAGATTTCTGGAAACAATCGCTCAAAGTAATCCCCGGGGAGAAATAAATAAAGTTAAGCAGTTTCCTGTTTTATCAAAAACTGCAACATTGAATTTTATTCAAATTCAACTTTGAACAGTTGTAAGAAAGAAATTTCAAATTAATGAATTATAAAATTGAATACATTTTATGACATCTTGTGAATAAAGAAATAATTTGGTTAGTGTCTGGGACACAAGTGTACACAGCGTTTGGAACGCAGCGTTTGGAACGCAACATTTGGAATGCAGCGTTTGGAATGCAACATTTGGAACGCAGCGTTTGGAATGCAGTGTTTGGAACGCAATAGAAAAACGTCAGGGGCGTTAGTGTCTGGGACACAAGTGTACACAGCGTTTGGAACGCAATAGAAAAACGTCAGGGGCGTTAGTGTCTGGGACACAAGTGTACACAGCGTTTGGAAC
>JAFBJS010001046.1:329912-376785 GCA_016785265.1 Paraplagusia blochii | reverse complement strand
GTCCAGTCCAGAGTGGACGCGTCTTCATCACTTCCTAGTTGTTAGTGTTGATCTGGTCGTATCAGTGGTAGTGGTGATAGTTTAGCTAGTAATAGTTGAAGTGGATTAGTAGTAGAAACAACAACAGTTGAATCTCTTCTGGACTGTCAGTGGTCAGTGGTTTGAATCCTTCTAGAATCTTCTGTCATGACATCATTGACTTTCTCTTACAGGACTTCACTCTATGAAGTATTTTCACACTGGATCTTCTCAAGACTCAAACTTCCCAGAGTTTGTGTCTGTTGGTTATGTTGATGATGTTCAGATCAGTCACTACGACAGTAACACAAGGAGAGCAGAACCAAAACAGTCCTGGATGAAGGACAACACAGATCAACAGTACTGGGACGGACAGACTGAGAGAAGTTTGAATCACCAGCAGATCAACAAAGTCAACATAGAAATTGCAAAACAACGTTTCAACCAAACTGGAGGTTTGTTAATGTTTCACACAAACAACTGACTGTGACTTTGATCCACATGTTTATAATGAATGAAAAATAAAACTGTGATTTGAATGGATTGAAGTCTAAGTGTGTGTGTGTGTGTGTGTGTGTGTGTGTGTTCCTCAGGTGTCCACATGAATCAGGTGATGTACGGCTGTCAGTGGGATGATGAGACTGGAGAAGTTGATGGTTATGAACAGTATGGTTATAATGGAGAAGACTTCATAGTTTATGACCTGAAGACAGAGAGCTGGATCGCTGCATCACAACAGGCTGTGGCCACAAAGAACAAGTTAGAGAATAATGAAGGGTTAATGGCTCAGAGGAAACGCTACACCTCTGAGGACTGTCCTGATTGGCTGAAGAAGTTTGTGGAGTATGGGAGGAGCTCTCTGCTGAGAACAGGTGAAGTCACATGATCTGAATCAACATCATCTTCATCTTCAATCATCACTTTCATCTCTGTGATGTTGATGTCTTCACTGCTTTGATCTCACTCTGACCTTTTATCTTTGACAAAGAAAAACAACTCTGTAGTTCTACTGTGTTAGGGACTTCAGGTCTCCTCTCCTGACTTCTCCTCCCTCACCACCTCACACCTCCTCTCTCCTTCCTTTGAACTCATCTCCTTGTCCCACTGACCTTCTCTCGTCCTCCTCTCCTCCTGGTCTCCGGGTCCAGACCTCCCCTCGGTGTCCTTCCACCAGAGGTCTCCCTCCTCTCCAGTCACCTGCCACGCTACAGGTTTCTACCCCAGCGGAGCCGTGTTGTTCTGGACGAGAGACGGGGAAGAGCTTCACGAGGACGTGGAGCACGGAGAGACTCTGCCCAACCATGACGGAACCTTCCAGATCAGCTCTGAGCTGCGTCTTTCCTCCGTTCCTCCTGAGGACTGGGGGAAGTACGAATGTGTGTTTCAGCTCTCTGGTGTGAAGGAGGACCTGGTGACCAGACTGGATC
The DNA here is from genome assembly GCA_016785265.1 of Paraplagusia blochii. Lineage (NCBI taxonomy): Eukaryota > Metazoa > Chordata > Actinopteri > Pleuronectiformes > Cynoglossidae > Paraplagusia > Paraplagusia blochii. Next base: position 375,340 of record JAFBJS010001046.1, on the reverse strand, counting down.
CAGAGAAGATCTTATCTAACAGACGTGAGAGAGAGTGGAGAGACTCAGTAGACTGATCTTTACAGCAGGTCCTTCTCTGACCTTTTTCTCCTCAACAGCCAAGCCTCTTGACTCCATCACTATCCTATGTGCTGTTCTGGGTGTTGTTGCTGTGGTTTCTGCCATTGGTGTTGGATTCTTTTTGTCCAAAAAATGGAAGAAAGGTGAGATCCAGACAGACAGAGGTTTTATCTCCATCGTCCTCTTGTTCCAAACTCATTTTCTTCTTGTCTTTCTCCTGTAGACAAACCTTCTCCACCTTGTGAGTAAAACTTGTTTGTCTCTGAAGAGTTGATGTTTCTTCATCATATTTTCCCACCATTTCCACTGACCAACACTCTGACCCCTGTGTCTCTGTCTATAGCTGTGGTCAGCTCTGAGGAGGAGCAGCTCAAAGGAGACTCTGAGGAAACACCACCGTCCTGAAGAGGGACTTCTTCATCTGTTCAACTGTGTGTCCACAGTCAGACCATGTGACAGACGGATGCCGGGCCCGAACAGGAAGTGACATCACCCGCTGTCACATCAACCCTGGTTTCTCTTTGATGACTTTGATGATTGTTTTAGCTTCACAGTCATATATTTTGGCCTTTGATTTATTGCTGATGTGCTGCATTCAGGGAGTGCGGGAACTTTCTAAACAGTGACGACTGTAGATCAGTTTCAATCTGCTCCTTTCATGGTGATGATGTTGATTTGTCCTTTGATCTTTCACATTAAAGTCTGATCCAACAAACTTCTTGGACTGCTGGGCTGTTTTTATTGGGTTTCTTTGGGACAGAACCTTCATCCAGTGTCAGGACGGTCAAGCTTGGACCCAAATGCACAGGTTTCTGAGTCCATGGACAGAAAGTGTCCACTAACAGGGAAGATTTGTCTTCAAGGAGAAGCAATTAAACAAAGTGAGGTTGAACCAAAGCAGTAACGCCTGGAAAAGCTGAAGTGATGGTGGAGGTGGAGTTGACAAAGTCTCCACCTCTGCAGTCACAACAAAGTCCATCAAAAACTGAGTGAGTTCTGAAGAGCATGGGTATCAGCTGACTTCAGGACGAGACAGAATCAAAAGTTAATAAACACAGTGTTAATAAAGACAGACTTTGTGTCCAGAGTTGATCAGTGTCCAAATGAACTGATGTCCTATTTGTCTCAGGGACTGAAATATTCCTGAGAAACAGAAGCAAAAACTGTTTCCTTTTAGAACGTCATATGAAACCATTTCAAATGTGTTTGGTCCAATAGAATCAATGAACATGAAGAAATCAACAAGTTGATTCACTAGAATAGAACCTTCATCAGGTTGGACTTTGATCTGGACCAGGAACAAGTTACAGTTCAGTCACCAGAACAAAGTCACATCAACACACACACACACACACACTTCTTTATTATTCATCATAAAGTTTAATCAGTCAATGAAATAACAGGTGTGTCTCAATCCAGGTCTCAGGGTCCAAGTCAGAACATTCCCTTCCTGTAGCCCTGGATCAAGATCCAGTCGTCCTCCTGCAGGTGGTTCACTGTCAGACAGACACAGAGAGACAGACAGACCCATTGTCCCACTACTAACACTGATACTGGTCTCTGGAAGAACATGTTGGGGGTGGAGCTAAAATACTGATCAGTGGTGATGTCACAGTGATGTCACAGAGCCCTCCTCTGACCAGTCCTCAGGTTGGTTGTGGTTCTAACCCACTGTTCACCGTGCCACCAGAGTAGGCCTCCCTGTGGGTGTGGCCCAGCTCATAGTCCTCCTCCACCTTCATGTCTTCCCTGTAACTGCTGTCCATCAATCCGTAGGCGTAGCTGTTCCCACAGCCTGTGGAGAACATCCATCCAGATAATCCTAGTCCGTTAACAGAGGGTAACACCAGCAGAGGGAGACACTTCCTCACACCTGCTTCCACTAGTGTGGCTCAATATACGGCTGAAGACAGAGCAGGGACTGACCAGATCAGCAGTCCTGTTGGAAATGTCTGTAGCACTGACTGACCAAATGACTGACTGTCTGTGAACCTACTGACCAGTGATTTTACCCTAGAGGCAGTTCCTTGGGGCAGACGGTGTAGATTCTGTCCACCTTCTGGTCGCAGCCACAGACCATGGCCCACAGACAGACTCAGTCCTTGACCTGGTTGGCGTCTGTGGTCCAGGACAGACTCAGAAGACCGTTCCAGTCAAACATCTTGGTCCACTGACCACCTCCGTACATGAGTGGTGTCGGGCCGACGCCCTGGCGTCCACAGCCACCATGGCAACAGGAAACAGGAAACTCAGGAATTCACTCACTTTTATTTCACTTTTTATTTTGTCCAACAAAAAAAGGGTTGAAGAATAAATCCTTGATATTCTGAAGGAAATAAAACAAAACACAGAAAACTACCAACTTCCAAATTAAACAGTTTTAACCAGTTTTTGACCAAAATCATTCCAACCATATTTCAATGCTAATATTAACCTCAATGATCATTCAAATCAATAGGAATGTTATGTTACTGTGTCTGTAAGGTCACACATCTGTCTCATCATTGAATTACGGAGAAAGGAAAAAAGGTTTCCGCCATTTCGATCTCATATCGGAAAATAAATGTATATCCTTGTTGTTTGTCAAACTTTACCAGTTGTCCTTCCAATTTCCCAGCCTCATCTGTGCCCTGTGTGAGCGGGTGTTTTCTGCAATTGGTGAAGTAATAATAATAATAAAAAAAACTAACTTCAAGACGTAAGAGAAACTTCTTTTTTATGAATAAATAAAAAACAGTCCATAAGCATCTTTATTCACAACACGTTCACATTATTCAATGATTGCATCTGAAAATATTAAGTATTAAATAAATAAGTATTCTAAATGTGAATGTCAAAAAAGGATCAAATGAATTATTTTACATACTAAGACGTCATAGGAGCGTCAGTAAGGTTGCCTGTAGGGATTTATAAGGTCCAGCAGGTGTCAGTATTCAGTAACACAGTTTCGACACAGTATCGATGCAGTATCGACGAAGCCTCGTCGACCCACCACTAGTTTAGTTTAGTTTCAACTCTTTTATAACCAGATAAATATTCAAACAAACTCAAACTACTGCTGTAGACCAATATTTATTATAATATATAATAATTTCCAACCAGTTTCACGATAATTCCTGATTTGTCGTAATCTGTTCACTTTATATTCGGTCGACGTATATATTTACATTTATAAATCAGTCCAAACGTCGGTCACAGCCTTCCGTGTTAGCAGCTACAACTAGCCACAGCCGCGGGCTTCGACCGGAAGTCGTCGCCGGTCTCTATCTGAGAAGATTCTTACAGAGGACCGGAAGTTACTGAAGAGTCACTTTGTTGAAAATACAAAATAAGGAAAAAGATTAGATAGATTCGATAACTAACTATATAAATATATATAATTCGTTATATAAACACATTTTATTTCATAAAAGGTAAAAAAACAAATATTAACTTATTTGTTTTATTTCTCTAATAACTAACTCGCTGCTGTAAAAAGGCAATACTAATCACAGCGACATCTGCTGTTCGGTGAGTTTAACAACAGACAAAAGACAAGGAGCGAGATTTAAGATAATTACAAACCTTGAGTTTCAATTATTTATTTTAAAATAATATTCATTTGTATTGCAAATTACCGATCCCTAAATTCCTCATTATAAGATGTATTGTAATTTAGTGAATTTTTTAATGTTATTTTATGTAATAACCTTAATTTCCAAAGGGAGGGTTAATAAAGATTGAGCTTCGATCATTAAATGTTTGTGCTTTACTCAGTTCCAACCCAACTACGAGAAGAAAAACATTAGGCTGAAAATATGATTATTATTGAACACTTTATTTTCTACTCAATCCAAACCTATTTATACAAAACAAACATCTGTTCTCCAGACCTTCACTTGTAGATGAAGTCCACGCGCTGATTCTTCTCCACGAAGAGCTCAATGACCTGGTTGTAAAAGTCCTTCTTATTTTCCCGTAGTTTTGAGAGTCTCTCCGTCTCCATGGAGATCAGGACCAAAGACGACAGAGGTCTGTCATCACTTCTGTACGTCTTCAGTCTTTTTAGCGCAGACAGCGACCTCTCCTCTGACGCTCTGGTCGCCGGGAGAGTGAGAGCCAGCTGCAGTAACTTTGAAGCCTCTGGAACAGTCTGGAGCAGGTCCTTCTGGACCAAGAAGCTGAGAAGCTGCTCAGGCGACTTGCATACGTTCCTTAGTGCCTTTGAGCTATAGAGTCCGACCAGATCGGCTTTTAGTCGTACCAGGTCGAAGAATCTGGAATACTTGGACAGGCTCTGCAGTTTGGAGTCGTCGAATTGTTTTGACAGTTTATGGAACTTGGTGCAGTCGACCAATCCCAGGAAGGCCAGCTCATCGTAGTGGTCAAACAGAGCTCTGACCTGAGCGCTGACGCTGTCCAGAATGATCCAGTACATGCTCTTCTTCTCATCTCTGGACGTCTCTTTGCTGCCACCATCTGTCAGGCCCAGCTCATTGCACTTCTGTTGGAACTTCTCGTAGAACTCCCCAAACTCCTGCCTCATGCCTTCGAAGACCGACACCGTGTCGTAGATCTGGGCACAACAATAGTCCGTGTCCACCGCTCTGTTCCGCAGGACTTCAAGGGAGTCAATTTCCTTGAAGACGCCTTCGTAGACCATCAGTAAGAAGCAGGTGGAGGTTCTGGACAGCCAGCGTTCATACCCTGCAGCCATCATCAGACTCTCATGGTCCCAACTGTCAGGATTCTCACTTATAATCCGAAATACAGCCCTAAACTCTGACAGATGCGTGCTGACGACCTGCAGCAAACGGGATCTGGAGCTCCATCGTGGCGGCGATGCTTGTGGGGAGCGTTGCCTCACCACGTTGTCCAGTAGACCGCTACGTTTGGTGGACTTGCTAAAAAATTCACCCAGTCCCTCAACGGTTCTGAAGAAGGTTCTGACGTTAGGTATATAACCGGCCGACTGCATTAGCAGGAGGTCCAGGTCGTAAGTACGACATTGAGTGAACGTCACCTTGGGAACCTTCTCCGTCATCTTGGCCTGCGCTTGGTTGAGCTGTGATGACGTCACGGTGGCCCCGTCGTAGCTTTGAGCCACTAACTTCTCAGCGCAATTGTATTTTTCCAACACTCCCATGACGTAAACAGCGATGGCGGGGGCGGGGCCCTCGACGTTGACGTCACTCACACCCAGAAACGCCTCCTTGACTTCACAGGCTTTATCTTTGACGCACACATAGCGCAAAATGACCGCAATCCGGGCTTGGTTAGTGACGTCACGAGTCTCCACCACTTCCACGGCGACGAACGGGGCGGCAACAATCTCCTTTTTAATCTCCTGTCTGATCACATCGGCAACTGCTTCAATCAAATCCGTCTCCAACCCGGTGGACAGTTCGGAGAACACGGTGGACGTCTTCAGATATCGCGCTAACTTCTCGTCTCTCTCGGCGAAGGCATGTAGCACCTCCACAAAGTTGGAGCAGTTGAAGTTGAGCCTCTCACCGTCACCGTCGAACAGCAGCCACTGTGTGGCCAGGAAGCAAGTGGCGTTGATCAGGTCCTTCAACACCTCGCGGTTCTCCCTCACCGCAGAGTTGTGGACGCGAACGTCCAGTCTCCGCTGCTCGTCCAGAACCAGATCGATCCTCGGATTCCCGAACGTTTTCCAGGAAATCTGGCTCTGGATGTGCACGGCCGATCTCTCGTGCACGCACAGGCTTCTCTGGAGGTTCTTCCAGTCACAGTAACCGGAGTTGGTCCAGACGTTGTCGCAGGAGGAGAACAACAGACAGGGGAAGCAGTAGAGTCGGTTCCTGGTCGGACAGCCGCACAGCCAGTCCTTCCGTTTGTACCACTCGGTCTGGAACGAACGATTCCTCTGCCCCGGGACCTGAGGTATACCTTTGAGCTGCGGGGTCGGTCTGCCCTCGCTGATCACTGTCTGTTTGGACCGGAAGTCCAGTTTAGAGAACTGTTGTAGTCTGGAGAAACAGTCCTCCATGGTGGTACGGACCAAGAGGAGTTGAAAACAACAGAGCTCGGCTCTGACTTCCCGTTACTTCTGTTGAAGCCAAGAGTGTAGTTAGAAACAGCTCATCAATTTACGTACGCCCCCCTACGGCGAGGCGGAGTACTGGGCGCCTCACCAACTGACATCGACACTGACCACGGAGAGTCAGGCTAGAGGACAGACGTGTCTGTAGAGTTGATGCTGTCAAACAGAAACAATCAGGGGAGTCAGTGAATAATATTTACACGTATAATTTTATATATAGATTTTTTATTTTCATCTTCACTTGTGCACGTCACAGACAGACAGGCAGAGACACAGACAGGCAAAGACAAGACAGACAGATTTCTATATCTCCCACTGATGTTTCCTTCTCCGTGGAAACACCTGAAAAAAGGAAAAACCCAAAGGAGAAAAAGAAGATCCTCATCCTGCTGTCTGACTGTCCTGTCCACTGATCACCTGTCTCACACCTCCAATGTTCAATCACTCTGTTCCTGATGACGTCCACCGGCTAAAGACAAAAGACAACAGGATGTGATCCAGAGACAAAGTCTCTGAAGGCTCAGTTTGATGAATCAGTCTCGGATTTCTTTTTTTTTATTATGAACAAGTTGCAGTGACAAGAACGTCCAGCAGGGCACAGGTGGAGAGCAAAGTTCATCCTCCACCTGAGGAAGTGAGCGTAGAGCAACCTTTGATCTTAATAAAGGCACGGGAGAAAAGAAGGAAACAACGATCGACGGCTCGTAAACACAGTCTACTCTGGAACAACAGTGTGTGTCTGTGTCTGTGTGTGTGTGTGTGTGTGTGTCATGGTGTTCCTCAGGGGGACGAGGTCACTGTGCTGCCTGAAACTGTCGGCCATCTTGGCCCTGCTGGTCTTCATCAGCTCCCTGTGGCTACGTGAGTACCTCTGGTAACTTTCAGCTGTTTTGGCGCCACCACCAGGAGGGAACGTTCTTTAATTTTAAACTGATTTAAGACAAGTCAGGTGTTCAGAACTACGTCATTGAGGAGACACACACACAGAGATGTTACTGTAGACCACACATGGGCAAACTAAGGCCCGAGGGCCGATGAGGCCCATTCCACTCTGTAATCCGGCCCCCGAACTTTCCTATATATGTATATATATATATATATGGTGTATATATATATATATATATATATATACACTGTATATATGTAATTTATTTTGCATTGTCTTTATACTTCAGACTTTTCCCTGCAGTACCTAAGTTTTCTCAATAGATGGTGTAGAGACGTCCAAACATAGCACTTTAAGCTCGTATCCATGACGTGTCAAATATTATTTATATTATATATTATGTAATATTATATATTAAATATATGTGAAACTATTTTTTTTTTAGCTCAAGGTGGAAATAAAGACTGTGGAAACTCGTGGCAGCCATGTTTGAGTTTGTACCAACAAACGGTAGGATGTGAAAACACACACAAGGAAACGGCAAAATCAATGACCATTTTTAAAGCAGTGGTTCCCAACCCCAGGGTCACGGCCCGGCACTAGCACGTGGGTCACTTGGTGCTGGGTCGCACAGAAAGGATTCACGACCTATTACCTTATTACCTGGTAGTTTTTCAAAATAAAACATCTTCCAGAACCAGATTTTCTCCACTGCGTCTCTCACATTTCTGACCTCCATCCTCTACGGTCCTAAAAACTCTGCTTCAGCCGCTAACACACTAAGTTGAAGCCTCCAAGCTAGGGGACTGAAGAGAAAGCAAAGGAGTTTGGAAGGTTTCTGAGCTCAGGCTGAAAAATCAGATCAGTGATCAGATCTTTACTGAGGAGATGAAGCCTTAAAAACTGCTGCACCACTTGTTGTATTCATCTGCCACACCCTGAAGGCCAGTCCATGAAAAGATTGACAGATATGAGACGGAAGATCCTACGTCTTTAGAGAAGAAGAAAGTTGACTGTTAACAGACTGGAACGATAAAACTGATGTTGGACCCTAAACCAGTCCACAGCCCTGGGGTTGGGAACAGTTGATTTTCCTTTATAAAGAGATTCCGTCTCTCGTAGTCGGAACGTCCGCCGGCTGCTGTGAAGTGGGCGGGGTCTGACGAGGTCATCATAAAGGACTGTCCAGGTCAGGAGTTCCAAGCTCGTCTCCTGCTGAAGCATCTGAGGTCCAGTCTGTCCAAGAGCGGAGACGACGAAGACGACGTTCTGCTGGAGCCGTACCTCCAGAGCTGGGATCAGCTGCTCAGGTGATGTAGGAACGAGAAGACAAGAATAATGGCAATGATGGTCATCACAAAAAAGTAATAAACAAAAGGACAAAGACAAAAGAAGACAATATGAGAAAATGTCTCTTCAACGCTGAGATGATGTTTTCCTTCATTCGTCTACAGCTTCATGAACTCTTTAGGAACGATGGTCAGTTTCTTCTCGCAAAAAGTGAAGAATAAAGTTACACTAATTCAAGAGCTGTCTCTCAGACACGCTGCCGAGGCTGATGGGAAAAACCACGGTCCCCATTCTGGCCTGAAGACAGCTTCATCGTCTGGACCGAAAGACGGGGTGAGTGTTGATGTCGCCAAAAAACTTGTGTGTTTTTGATGACGCTGCTAATTCTGGGACGTTTCCACCTTCAGGCCTTTCGGTCAGTTCGATCCATGGTGGAGTCCGAGCTACGAGCGGGTGTGGTCAACTTCTCCCAACGCACGGATTCGGGCTGCAGGACGCTGCTGCGACTGCACCGCTCTCTGCTGTGGCTCAAACTGATGCTGGAGGGTTTGGCCGCAGGACCGGACGCCGATGGACGATACAAAACTCCGGGAGAACTGAGCAGGTGAGACAAGTTGTAAAAAGTTGTAAAAGTCCCAATCAGACAGACGAGTCAACAGCTGCCGTTCTGCAGGGACGCCTACCAGGTGGCGCTGGCCCCCTACCACCACTGGGTGCTGCGTCAGGCAGCAGAGTGGGTCTTCGTGGCTCTTCCCGATCGGCGGTACTTCCTGCAGCTGGTGTGTGTCCAGCACCAGGAGGAGGCCACACCCATCATGAACATCATCATTCAGGCCTTGACCGCCGTCCACCAGCGAACGCAGCACATCCTGGCCCAGAACAACATGTTGGAGCTGCCCTGAACGTCTCCTCGGGGTCAGTCAGGTGTCTTCACTGAAGACCCCCTGGTTTTTTTTTTTTTTGCACCAGGGACGAGTGTCTAAGGTGTGGGGGACAGAATGTTTCTACGCAGGCGGACGCTCAAATAAAATGACAAGAAAACAACGTTTTTGTTTAACACGATGATATTTGATGTTTATTTTGAAAAACATTATGGGCTGGACCACAGTGTTGGAGGGACGTGATAAACTGACGGAAACCAATAATGAAGCTACTGACATGATGTGTTTATCCTCATATCTGGCCAATGGTAATGGACGTCCAATAATATCGGACGTCCCTAGATGGTCCAACAGCCAGATGTGACCCATGGTCCACCAGGTGAAATCACTGCCGTTGAATATACCTGGTAAACTTGTTTAAAAATAAAATAAAAATCTAAACGTGTATAAACTAAAACCATTTAAAAATACAAAGTCAGAGCAGAACATTCTTGAACCCAAACTTCTCATCAACATCACGTTTTCCTCTTATAAGACAGAAGGTGATTTTTTTTTTTTTTTCAGAACTTCCTAAAGAACTTTCTGGTCCTGTTTAAATGAAGGAAGAATGTTCTGGGATTTTTTTTTCCAGTACAGCTGATAATACTGTCCCATGGTGTTCATGGTCAACGTGGTTGTTGCTACAGCGGTGACGGGGTCGGACCATCACAGACTCCTGTGGACGCAGTACTGACCTCAAAGGAGTGACCAGTCTCCACTTTGAAGGGACCTACTCCTTGCGATTGTTCTGCCTTTCCCGGCGTACCGGCCGTCCCAGTCGTGCTGCTGGACGTTGAGACCAGCTGGACTGTCCCTCTCCTGTCCTGGTCTCGCCGTGTGCCTTTGGTTGTGAGTTGGAGAGACCTGCGCTCACATTTCTGAAGTTTGACGTTGCAGTGGACGAGCATGTGGATCTTCAGGTCCTCGGAGTGGGTGAAGAGCACCTGGCAGATTGGACAATGGTGCGGTTTTTCTTCCAAGTGTCGGTCGATGTGTCCCCTGAGGCCGAGGACGGACAAGAAGGACTTCCCGCAGATGCTGCAACTGTGTGTTCTCTGGTGACTCTGAAGGTGGCGCCCTAGCTCCTCAGCAGAGTCGGAGCGTTCTCCGCAGACCCCGCAGAGCCGGTCTGGATGGTCCATGTGAGTCCAGCTGTGTTTGATCAACATGCTGATGGAGTTGCGCGGGAGTTTACAGACCACACAGGACTGAGGAGCAGGACTGTCTTTGCTGTTGGTCTGGATCTTCACCTTCTTGGTCTTCTTCACCGGGACGTCAGAATGGACTCTTCGCTTCTTGGTCGTGGTCTTCAGATCTTTTTTTGGCCTTCTTGCTGGTCTCCATTCTTCTCCGTCCTCCTCTTCCCCGTCGTCCGTTTCACTGCAGTACTTCAGCCTGTGCTCCACAGACCAGTGTGTGGGTGGACCTGAACCTTCAGGGTCCTCTTCAACCACACTGATGCCACCTTGATCCACATGGTTGCTGCAGACAAGAACCCAGCGAGGAGAGGGTTAAACACAAATGAACAATCCAAAGAAGTGACATTTCTTATAATTAAAAATGTTCTGGGTCCATCAACTGGATCAAACTTCTTTCAGAGGAGGAGGACACCTGAGTGGACAGGTTGGTCAAACTTTGTGCTCCAGCCCTTGGTGGAACACTTTGGACATGCCTGATGTAGACTCTTCTTCTGGGCTCAGAAACTTTCCAAACTCCCTTGTTTTTTTTTGTGACCCACTAAAGCATGTGTGTCAAACCCAAGGCCCGGGGGCCAAATGTGGCCCGGTTCTTCAGATGTGTATAAGAGACAGCGTAAGCACCGATCCGCGAACGTATACTGAGAAGAACGCACAAACAACGCTTCACACGTCAAAATACGTTTGTGAATTCTAAATTGTCGTGCTTTTAATTTGTGAAACTGCGCTCACACGTATGTGTATTTTTGGAGACCCTTCCTACCCGGACTAGATTCGCGTGCGTAATTTTGCTACGTCTGTCCGTCACCAGCCAATCAGAAGACTCACTTGTTTGCAGCCAATCACACGGCAGTGTCCCCACGAGGGTCCGTGTGTGACACGACTACACTTTGTCACGTGACTCCAAGTTTAAATTGAGCAGAGATAGCTTCTGGAAGCGCAACGTCGAGCATTTGGTTATAAAAAAAAAAAAAAAAAAAAAAAAAAGTTCAGGAGCTTAATTTTGCTAACGCTTTTTAAAAAATGTAACCCTGGTGTTACTGTAGAATGATGTTGTGTGATTGGCTGAAAACGAGCGAGACTTCTGATTGGCTGGTGACGGACTGACCTAGCAAAATTACGCTTGCGAATCTAGTTTCACAAATTAAAAGCATGATTTACACGCGCGTACGACAATTCGCAAACGTAGTTTGAAGAGTTGACGAACGTATTTTGACACGTTGTTTTGTATTTTGAAGCGTTGTTCGTGCGTTCTTCTCAGGACACGTTCGCGGATCCGTGCTTACGAGTGCGATTTTATTGGACCATTCTGGCTCCATATAAACACATTGACGACAAGTAAATCGTGAGTGGGGAGAAAACCAGTCACCAACAGGGGGCAGCATTGCCATTTGGTCACAAAACTAATGCAGTCACTGTCTACCTGAGACTCCTAACTAGGTTAGTCTGTCAACTAGTCAACATCTCCTGACCCCTGTAGAGGACAACTGTTTCAGACTTACTTAACAGAGATGGAAGGAGAATCCTCCATGGCGTCCACACTACTCTTGACATCGTCCTCGCACACACCGACTTGTTGGGATCCCTTTACGTTGGAACCAAGACGGAGAAACTTTGTGAGCAAACGGTGAAACTGACCCAGAAAGACCTGGTACCTTCAACAGAGCTAAGATACCTTCAGTCGGATGTAGAGGGATGAGAACCCGGTGGACCTGATGGCAGCCTGGATCTCCTCAGGTGTCAGGCTGTTCACCTCCAGAGGAAAGAGCCGCTTGGACCTTGAGGACGTGTAGAAATCGAAAGACACGTCAGGAGCCAACTGCGGAAACGTAGACCTTAGGAGATCCAGGAAGTCCGGCTCTCGCAGACCAGGTGGACACTTCAGGATGTGAGCCCGATACTTCCGATAGACTGAGAAGAAGAAGAAGGAGGAGGAGGAACAAGGTTACTACACCAGGAACAATCTTCGTAGTAATCTCTGAAACCAACGTCACCAAATGTTCAGCGGAATCTCCACCCGTAGGAAGGCGGACAGTATGGAGCAGTGTGATTTGGGTGGCAGTGGTGGAGACTGACGCCCGGAGAAAGGGTTGAAGATGAGGATAAATAAATAAATGTTAAAAAAGAAAGAAGGAAGGAAAGAAATCAAACTCCTTGTCGCTCTGACCCACCCCCACATTTCACCCATCACCACAGTGAACAGTGGGGGGCGCTGTCGTGCTCAGTGGACCTCAGTCATAACCTGGCAGCTGGTGGATTGCAACCTGGAACCCTACAGACCTAAGTCCAGTTCTTCAACCACTTGTCCACCACTGCCCCACGCAGGATTGACATATTCAGCCGTTTGTCCCCAAGAGTTGAGGTGGACATCTCAGCACCTGATGTGTGATTCCGGCAAATTTGACAAAAACGTCTTCCTGGTTGAAGACACTGATAACGATCTCACATGAAAACCATCTCTAAGCTCCACATATTTAACCATGAGTTGCCAACAGGCAGCAGAGTGGACGTACCTGCTGTGTTGAGGACATTGATCCGAGAGTCTTCCAGAATCCTGACTTTCAACTGAAGATCTTCTGCAGGGGGACTGTCAACACCTTCGACGTCAAGAGGCTAAAGGAGAGATTCGTACTGGAGTTTCACCCAATAAAGAGCAACTTCAACGGAATACACTGTCAATAATCTGGACGCAGTACCTTTGAACGCAGAAAGAGGGCGCAGCTGCCCCTGGACCTGATCTGACTCAGGATCTCCTCTGGCGTCACAGTATTCACTCGAAGAGGAAATATCTTCCTGCGTATGTCGGCCGTAAAAAACTCCAGAGGTCGCTCAGCCTGCAGCTCTGGGAAAACGGACCTCAGCAGTTCCAGGAAGTCCTTCTCTCCCAGACCAGCGGGACACTTCAAAATACGACCCGGGGACTCGTCGTACACTGGAGAACATCACAACCGGTTCTGGTACCATGTAGCAGAAAGACTGGTAAATCCACTAAAGACTGAAATACCTGTTGGTGGCAGAACATCCGAGGTTCTGGAGTTGGTCAGAAGGTGGATCCTGAGATCTATTTGGTCCGAAAAACCACTTTGCTGAAGGTTTAGCCAAGAATCTTTGGTGACATCACTGGTCTGTAAGAGACGACACCGATCAGTCTGGTCTTCACGCCACAACCAACGACCTTTCTCTTATTATCAAGGTCAGTGGTCGTCAACCGAAGACCTTCTACGATCGTTTGGTGGCCCCATACCCTCAGTCGGATGTAGAGAGCAGAGTGGCCGGGGAAATTCTTCAGGATCTCCAGAGGTGTCATTGACGTCAGCGTCAGAGGACGGAGAATTTTCTTCCTGTTGCACTTGAACAAGTCCAACGGTTTGTCGGCCCTCAGTTGCGGGAACTTGGACCTGAGGAGTTCCAGGAAGTCCTTTTCCGGGAGGTGACGAGGACACTTCAGCTTCTGCTCCGAATAATTCCTGAATACTGCGACACACGTGAGCAGACATACAGTCACCAGGAAGGTGGTGTAGAACTTACAGCATTACATTTTATCATTATCTGATTCTGGACAGCGTTTTATTTTGAAAAGGTACAGGTATCTCTTCAGCATTTAACCAGTGTGTGGCACAAAAAAGGGTTGGGGATCGTTGGTTTATAAAGAGTTTGATATCTATGGCTTCAGCTCAGGCGGTGTAGGTCCACTGCTGCCCCCAGTGGTCAGTTTTTGAACTGACACAAGTGCAGTTCTTGAATGATTCAGGTCTGAGCGAACCATCAAAGATCTTTCTAATGCGTTTTCACACTGGCACTTAATTCGGCATTGGCTGCGATGCGAAACCAGTTTCGCTCCCTGTTTGCGTTCACATTACAAACAAATGCGCAATCCACCTCTAGTCGGGGGTTTCAATAATACGGGTGTAAAGTGATAAAAAGTATAAGGGTTGTCGCTCCCCGCGTGTGTGTGAACACAACAACACCCGAATTAGTTTAACGAGCTCGTAAAATGCTACGGGAGCGGCTCATCTCCTTGTCAACCGCTAGATGTTGCTGCGTTATTAGGAACAGGATTACAAAACACATCCTCATATTTTCTCTCCTTATCTTCTTCATTCGTTCTTTGTGTCTCCTTCTCGTCGCCTTCATATGTCGCCTTGATCTTTCTCTAACCTGCTCCATTTATTCCTCAAAATTGCACGTGCATTTGACGACAGAATCCATGTTGAATAAAACCACATATTAACGAGATCTCGTCATATAACCACGTGATCAAATTGAAACTGGACCTTGGAACTGGACCATGAAACTGGACTTGTGCGCATCCGCTCCCTTATTGTGTGTGAATGCAAAGCGCATATCGAATGCGCAGCGAATACCAAATAAAATTGGATGTGAATGCAAAGTGAATCGAATGCGGATTAGTTAATACGGGATCGAAAACGGTGTATGTGTCTTTCTTCAATTCCTGCCAGTATATCAGGATCCACTTCAACTAAACAGGAGTACAATTTAAAGTACATTTAAACTACATTCACATGTACTGCTGTGAGATACATTTTTGTTCAATTTTGAACAGATTCTCTGTTTTTTTTTTTTTTTTGGTGAATTTGATACTGATTACATTGAGAATCAACTAATCTAGAATCGAAAATGAAATTGGAGAATTTAGTTTTGTTTGTATTAAATGTATGTATGTATGCATGTATAATTGTACGTACGACAATTTTGTAATGCTGAAATCAGTAATTTGTACATAATCCCTTGATTATTAAACTGATTTACAAATTTGGCTGCAATGCTGCCATCTAGTGACGTTCACTTTAATATGGAGCTATTTGTACATATTTTTGTGATACATATTACATATTAGAAATCAATTATGATCTTTGTTGATACCTGTTCCTGGGAACGCCGCTCCCTCGCAGTCTTCCAGGACCCGGATTTTGAAGATAACATGGTTGTGTTTTCGGACCTTCCTGCCGATGCTGTTCCTGTGATGTGGAGATGAGGAGCTGAGATCAGACCATGAAGACCAGCATTTCCTGATCTTCAAACACTGTTCCTCTGAGGTCACCTGGAGGACCGTTCACAGGTCTGTTCTGCGAGAAGATCCAGACCCTCGGACTCTGTCGGTTCCGGTCCTGCTGGTGCTGAGGATTCTCCTGTGGACTGAGTGCTGTACATAACAGTGTTGTCCTCAAAACCTGGAGAAAAGCAGAAACATGAGGACGATTCTAAGAACATCGATCTTCTTGTTTTGACTTGACGCCTTTGCCTCGTGACTCACTTGGTTCATATTTGAGCTGTTGCTCCTCTGGGGTAGTCTGGTCTCCTGCGTCTGCTTCTCCTCGCACCTCCTCATGTTGTGGCACCTGCAACTCTTCTTCTACAGCAGAGGAGGCCACAGAGTTCATTTTAAATCACAGCCATAATGAGAAATCTCAGATGATAAACAGTAGAGTTTCTGAAACAAATATTAACTATATTCACGTTTTTTTTATACACACTCATCACTCAAGTTGCCATGGTAACTCTGGGCCATGATTCTAAGAACTTTTTCAACCTGGTAACAAATGAAGAGGAGATTTCATTGGATAAAAACAACAGGAAGCAGCACAATAAATAGAAGAAAAAAAAGCCCTTCTTCTTCATTTCCCCCTGTCCTCTCCAACTTCTTCTCTGACTCCAACCACCTCCATGTCCTCCCTCAATGCATCCATCAATCTCCTCTTTGTCTCCTACCTGGTAGCTCCATCTCTAGGATCATTCTTCTACCAACGTGTATCCACTGTCCTTCCTCTGAACATGTCCAAACCATCTCCATCTGTCTTCTTAGCTTTTTCTCCAAACCTTCCTGTCTGTGTTGTCCCTCTAATCACCTCAGTTCTGATCCTGTCCATCATTGCCACAGTGAGTCAACATTTTTCCATCTCCTCCGTCCTCTTCATCCTCAACTCTGACTCCAACTACCTCCACAACCTCCCTCACTGCATGTCCAAACCATCTCAATCTGTCTTCTCTAGCTTTGTCTCCAAACCCAAACAAAGTCTGTGTTGTCCCTCTAATCACCTCATTCCTGATCCTGTCCATCCTTGTCTCTCCTAAAGAGAATCTCAGCAGCATCTTTCACTCCTCCACCTCCAGCTCTGTCTCCTGTCTATTCCTAGTGTCTCTAATCCATCCATCATGGCTGGTCTCTCCACCTGTCCCTCCACCTTAGCTGACTCTCTTCTATCTCAGATCACTCCTGACTCTTTTCTCCAGTTGTTCCATCCTGACTCCACTCTATTCTTCTCCTCAGTCTCCACTGCTCTGAACAGTTGATCATCAGTATCTAAACTCCTCCACCTTCTCCTCCTCTGCTCCTCTGTAACCTCACCATTCGCTCATGGACTCTGTCTACCATCGACCTTCTACCTCCACCTCTCTAGGTTCTCTTCTTGTTGTTGTCCACTCTTTCCTGCAGATCACAATCATCTTTAAACATCATTGTCCATGGAGACTCCTGTCTGACCTCATCTGTCAATCTGTCCATCACTATAGCAAACAAGAAGGGGCTCAGGGCTGATCCTTGATGAAGTCCCACCTCCACCTTAAAGTCTTCTGTCCTTCCAACAGCACACTTCACCACTGCTGTGCTGTTCTTATACATATCCTGCACCAATCTAACATACTTTTCTGCCACTCCTGACTTCCTCACACAAAACCACAGTTCCTCCCTTGTCTCCCTGTCATAGGCCTTTTCTAAATTTCCAAAACACAGTGGAGCTCCTTCTGACCTCTGTTCTTCTCCACCTCTCTCTGTAGTCATGAAACCAAACTGTAGTTGACAAATCTCCACTTCCTTCCAAATCTCCATCTTATGTCTCATCAACACCACCCTTTGTAGTTGTTGACAACAGATTTTTTTCCTTTTTTATCAACATTTTCCCTCTGTTTACTCCCTGAGCCCCGACTGTCAACACCGTCTCATCGTGTTCACACCCACAGAGGCCGAGGTGAGGGACACATGGAGCGGTGAAGACCGGGTCTCGGTGCGGACTCTAACCTGGAGACTCTGTTTTGATGAGGCGCGGCTCCAGTAGCAGCAGCTCCAGCTGCTTCTTCTGTCGCTCCACCTCCTCACGGAAGCCCGAGGCCTCCTCCTCGTACGAGGCCACGGTCCTCTCCACCGCGGCCATGATCTCCTGGGCGGCTGAGGTCAGTTTCTCCACCACCACCGCCCTCAGCATCTCCATCTTGGACAAGTTGGCGACGCTAAGCTCCTGCAGCAGCTCCATGTTGGAGGAAACGACGAGCGCGGAGTCTATAGTCAGGAACTTCCGGTCCGCGCGTCGAAACCGTCCGACCGGAAACAGTGACAGTCGGAAAGGACGTTCTCTGATTAAAAACAATCAGATGAAAAAACGATATTGATCACCATGATACTGTGATATCGGTGCAGAGACCAGGCATGATGGATGGATTAGAGACACTAGGAATAGACAGAAGACAGGAGACAGAGCTGGAGGTCGAGGAGTTAAAGATGCTGCTGAGATTCTCTTTAGGAGAGACAAGGATGGACAGGATCAGGAATGAGGTGATTAGAGGGACAACACAGTGGGAAGGTTTGGAGACAAAGCTGGAGAAGACAGATTGAGATCGTTTGGAGGAGGGACAGTGGATACCAGGTAGGAGACAAAGAGGAGATTGATGGAGGACATGGAGGTAGTTGTAGTCAGAGAGCCAGGCCTTCTTCACCAGTTGAGCTCAAAGTAACTAAGAACCTACAGACGAGTGAGAGAAGCCGTTGATGTCAACCTGGAACCTTAGCTTCAAACAGAGGGGGCGCTCAGACACCACCTAGAATGCTGGCCTTGGGTCTCTCCCCAGGAAGCACAGCCGCGGTGTCTCAGGTGTCCCCAAAGACCTCCACCCAGAAGACAGGAAGCCTGAGACTTCCCACCAAATTTATGGTATAATAGTTGTACAACATTTTAATACAATTTTTTAGAGGCCAGATTAAAATGCCAGACGTGCCACATCAGGCCCACGGGCCACAGTTTGCCCAGGTGTGATCTTGCGTAAAATGATGTCCATGAACTTTTAGAGTCAAATGTTTTATTTTGAAACCTTGAAAATACACTGTCTAACACATTTCTGTTGTTCCAGTGGACGTGAGATTTGTTTTTTTTTTTTTTTAGTAATACTTTAAAATAACTTAACTCACAAAATGACAACAGAACAAGAAACATTTGAAGTGACGACAACAAAACAACAGGGATCTTCTCCACTTCACTGACGGCACCAAATCCAATCACGTGGTCCCTGTATGACGGCCTTAGGAAGTTCGTTCTACCTTTATTATGTCCAAGAATTAAAATCCAACTAAAACAACAGTGGGAGGAGAGAACCGTTCTTTCTCCACCATCTTCTCTGATATTTCCCTCTGACCCTCGTGGACGCAGCAGTGATCCGTATCTCAAAGTTCCTTCACTGATGCTTCAGTCACTACTTCTTCTTCTTCTTCTTCAGTATTTACCAGGGGGTCACCTCATTCGTCCCGCCCTCCCTCCACTATCCTGTAGCGCTGCCTGCAGGACGACAGCAGCGGCACCGGCCACGAGAATTTGACGGGAACCGTCGTCTGGACGTTCTTTTCCAGGAAGTTGAAGATGGGGTTCCACCACGTCCTGGAGAGGAAGTTGTTTGGAGCCTGACGTAACGACTGATGAGGCAGAAAAACAAAGTGAAATTTTTTTAGAGTTTCATTTGCTTTTTTAAACAATTTTTCTTTCATTTATTAAGTTCTTTTGAGTGTCCATCACTTTTTTTTATTAATTCTGTTTACTTCTGTTTGTTTTAGTTTTTTAAAAGTCCCTTTTTATTATTTTTTTTTTAGGTCCCCATCTTTTTTCATCCCTTTTCTTCTTTTTTTTCTCCACTTTTTTCCAAAGTATTTTCTTAATTTTTTTTTTTTTTCTTTTCAGACTTCCTCCACTCACATGTGTGTTGGCCATGGTGTGGTAGGTCCAGAAGATGCGCGTGGTGACAAAGTAGGCGATGACCACGTCGATGCTGTAGTGTTCGTGACCCACCAAGATGCAGATGACGCCTGAGGCGGAGAGCAGCCAGCAGATGGCGTGATACCACCACAACCGACGAGAAGAATCTGGAAAATGTTAACGTCATCATAGTGATATTATCTGAGGAAACACTGCCACTGGCGCAGATGATCTGCCCTCTAGTGACTAAATTATGTCATTGACATAAAAAATGCGAGAGTTTGAGTTTTCCTCTGCCCAAAAAGTTGCGGCCAAGGTTATGTAGTGATTTATCAAGGTTAAAATACCTATGTATATATATATATATATATATATATTATACAGATATGGTGCTGCTTACGTTCAGCTGGTCCCTGAACGCAACACGAGTGTTAAATGCAGGGGCAAAAAAAAAAAAAAAAAAGGGGAAAAAAAAAAAAAAAAAAAAAAAGGAATGGAAACTGGAAACATTTGACACTTTGTTTGGAACCAGAATCAATTTTCTTAAAATAATGGTAAGTGGTTAGTGATTTCTTTATTTGGTTCTGTTAGAATCCTGTGGAGTCTACAGTCAAAGTCAATTGTCTCCTAAAAAAATAACAGGAACGAGATTTTTGGTTCAAACCAGTTCAGGAACTGGTTCTGGAGAATCCAGAACCAGAATTGTTAAAATACTGTTTCTGATAGGAACTGATTGCCAAAAAAAAAAAAGACATTTTAGGAGACGAATGACTCTGACTGGAGGCTACGCAGGATCGTTAAGGAACAAAACAAAACGTTACGCATTTCTGTTCAGGAACCAAATTTCAAGTTTCTGGTTTTTCTTTTGTTCTGCGTTGCTCGGTGTTTCTCCAAGAAAAGTCTCCAGGAGATGTAAGACAATATAACAGATGATAACCAAGTGGAGTCGCCCCCTTGTGGTGGAGTTGCTCCATTACACCACACTCTGATGCAATGTTATGTCCTCCCTCTACTCACACTCCTTGATGAAGAGGTAGGACAGCGTCAACATGACAGTGTGGCCGCTGTACAGGAAGTCTCCGCACATCAGGTGGGATCCCGTCATGGACAGACCTGCAGGAGGACAATACTGAGTGACATCTTTGACAAGAAGCCCTCAATGACTCAGGTTGTATCTCCATTCACCTCCTCCTGAGATCAGCCGGAGAATCCTCCAGATCTTCCCGGTGGAGTTGTTGTACAGCTGTGAACAACCAGACCACAGGGGTTAGCGGTCAGTGTGTGGGGGCGGAGCCAACAGGAAGAGTGTGTTCACCTTTGGGGCGCAGACCATGTGTTTTCCAGGCACGGGCAGAGTGGTGATGTACATGGTAACGCAGCGGTACATGTAGATGGTCCCGATGAGGAAGAAGCAGCGACGACCAATGATGGCTCTAGACCACAGAGGAGGAAGAGGAGGAGGACATTCATTCAGCTGACCTCTACAGCACTTACACAAGATTTGAACATCCAACCTGAAGGTCCAGATGTTCCTCAAACTCCCTACTGTGTTTCCAACGCTCACCTCTGTCTATAACTTACTGTTCTAATCATCTTCATCTTCCTCCACATCTGCTCATCATCTAAAGGTCAGTAGGACTGAAGAACTACAGAACTTCTCTGTTTCTATCTAAGACCTACTGTATCATCCTGGTCCTGAGTGGTTCTTCTGTCCTGTCGCTCAGTGTGGAGAGAACAGAACCTTCTGAGTAACAGTCTGATGATGTCTTCATCATCTTTTCTTTTCAGCTTGTCCCTTTTTCAGGGACAGGCCACTACGAGTCAACAATATCCATCACACCCTGTCCTCTGTATCCTCAACTCTAACTCCAACTACCTCCATCAATCTCATCTTTGTCTCCTACCTGGTAGCTCCATCTCTAGGATCATTCTTCTACCAATGTATCCACTGTCCCTCCTCTGAACATGTCCAAACCATCTCAATCTGTCTTTTCTAGCTTTGTCTCCAAACCTTCCTGTCTGTGTTGTCCCTCTAATCACCTCAGTCCTGATCCTGTCCATCCTTGTCTCTCCTAAAGAGAAGCTCAGCAGCATCTTTAACTCCTCCACCTCCAGCTCTGTCTCCTGTCTTCTGTCTATTCCTAGTGTCTCTAGTCCATCCATCATGGCTGGTCTCTCCACCGTCCCTCCACCTTAGCTGACTCTCTTCTATCTCAGATCACTCGTGACTCCACTCTATTCTTCTCCTCAGTCTCCTCCACAGTTGATCCTCAGGATCTAAACTCCTGCTCCTCCTTGTCCTCTGCTCCTTGTCACCTCTCCATTCCACTGTTCTCCCTGGTCGTGACGATGTCTAAAGATTTTTAATTGACAACATCCTTTCACTCATTTTCCACCGGGTCTCAGGGGCAGCAGTCTCCAACACCGTCACCCAGATCCGACTTGGCAGCTGCTGGATTAGAACCTGAGACCTTGTGGCTCTAAATCCACTTCCTTAACTGACAGGAAATGACAACACAATATCTTTTAATATGACAGGGTGGAGAGGAGGGGACGTACTTGTGTTCCAGACAGAGCCACTGGACGAACCAGAGTCCCACCAGAATCAGACCGTTGACCTCACAGACGGTGAAGGCCCATGGCACCCGGTCGATGTAGTCAAAGAACTTGTCCGGCAGCGGGGGGCTGATGGACTTGTCGGGGACCCTCTCGTGGATAACGGTGATGATGACGGTGGTGAAGAAGAGGTTGAAGAGGGCGTAAAGGAAAGACACGCCCGTCTTCCACCACTCGTTGGGGAGACTTTCGCTCTGCTCGTCTGGGATGCGGATCTTCATGTAGTCGCAGTGTCTCCGCAGTCGACTGCTAAACGTGTGGATCACCTGACTCTCCTGGAGGCGGGAGATCAGTTTGCTGCGCTCGTTCTTGTGTTTGTCATCGTGGTCGTCGGGACTGGTCTGCAAAAAGGATGAAAATGTACGGAAAATTGATCAAGGACAACAAAGTTGTGTCAAACTCAAGGCCCGCGGTCCAAATGTCGTCCATCCAGTCTTTTTCTGTGGCCCTCAGCAGCTTTTTCATCACAATAAAAAATGTATGGATATTAGGGGTGTGACGATTCACTCACATAACGATCCGATTCATATCTCGATTCACAGGCTACGATCCAATTCAGGCAAGAGTCATTAAAATATTAAACGATCGATCCAGTTTGATCCGATTTGGTTCAGTTTGATCCAAAATGATTAATTTGCACACCCCTAATATATATATACATACAGTATATATATATATATATATATGTATATATATATATATATATATACATACAGTATACATATATATACATATATACACATATATACACATATATATATAAATATATATATATATAGTGTATATTAGGGTTGTAACGATTCACTCACATAACAATCCAATTCATAACTCGATTCACAGGCTATGATCCGATTCATATCTCGATTCACAGGCTACGATCTGATTCAGGAACAATTCATAGAAACTATTAAACGATCGATACAGTTCGATCCAAACCGATCCAAAGCAATTAATTTGCACACCCCTAATGGATATAAAAACAGCAGTTTCTTTCCAATGAGGGGAAACCGCGTTGTGGATGCTGCCCCCTGGTGGTACTGAGTTTAAACACGACAAAACTGTGTAATTTTCTTACCCTGGTTGGGGTTGAAGACAAGCACTGGGATGGCCCTCCATTGGCCACCCTCTGAGGTGGTGAGGAGGGGCGGCTGGGCGTGGCCTTGGCTTCAAGGTACGGACGAACGCCATCCGCGTCTTGGATCAGTTCTGATGCTGCCATGGAGCGGAGACACCGGTGCAGTGATCAGAGAAGTCCAACCAACGGATGGTCACATGGATGGAAGCTGATTGGTCAGTCCTCAGTCCCTGCAGACAAAATGGGTGGAGAAAAATTTAAAGTTTTTCACTCGACAAACAAGCAAAATACTTAGAAAACTATAAAGAAGAATAAATCTATTATTTAATGTTGTTAAAATTGCAGTAGAACCTTCTTTAAAACAATATATGTTTTTTTGTGTTTGCGAGACATTTACTCCCGTCTGCTCCGTCACAACAGCAAACAAAGCTCTGTAGATGCCTCTGCCTCCTGGCAAATACCTCCAAGCACATTTCACACTGCAGTGTGTGTGTGTGTGTGTGTGTGTGTGTGTGTATATGTGTCACACACACACAAGTCAAGCAAACACTCTTTTAAATTGTCTTCAGTTCATGGGACAAACAGTTAAACATTTGAGCTGCACAGTCGACAACGTCTGGTTTTGTCTGTAATGACCTTCTTCATCCATGAGATCCAGAAAGAGTTCAGTCGTCACCAACTGGACTTCTTCTTCTTCTTCTTCTTGAGTTGAAAGACGTTTCATTTCTCAACTCAGGAACTGCATCAGTTTCTGGTTGATGTCAGAGGGAAACTGTAGTTTTACTCCCATAGTCCACTGTCTTCACCACTGGACAAAGGTGTGAAGTGTTGTTTCGGTCTCCTCACCTTTTTAGACAGAAACTGCACCTGATGTTAATGAGCAGCAAAACACTGTCCAGTGGTGAAGAGAGTGTTCTAGACCTGTCTTCTCCAACCTTTTCTGCGCCAGGGACCGGTTAAATGTCTCGTACTATTTTCACGGACCGGTCGTTAAGTTGTGGCAGATAAATACCCCTTATTAAAAGTCAACTTCCAGTGTTCTGAAATATTTTCCTACCTATAAAATCCTCCTACCCTAATTACCTGTGCATGGGCACAACAAGGATTCCACAGGTGCACACAGCCTATAATTTTCTCCTACCAGACCAGATAAACAAGGTTAGAGTTTATTGTTGTTGTCTTCACTGAGAAAATATTTCCTCATCAAATATAGTTGCATTATTGATGATGGAATCCTAGCCATTCTATTGGTCAGTTCTTTTGTTGATATGGGTATGGATCAAGTGGAAGGAATAGACAGATGGGGACAAAAGGAAACAATATTTCTCTGCGGTCCGGCACCAATTCACCTACGGACCGGTACTGGTCCACGACCCAGTGGTTGGGGACAACTGGTCTGGAGGAGTAGAACTAGAGTTCCCTCTGACATCAACCAGAAACTGATGAAGTTCCAGTTGAGAAATGAAACGTCTTTCAACTCCAAGAAGAAGTCCAGTTGGTGACGACTGAACTCTTCTTCAACATCTGGTCTTCATCTTAATTTTTCACAAACCACAGGACTCCACCGATCTCCTCAACACAGACTTCGTTACATCGTAGCTACGGGTGGAAAAAAAAAGATCGATTAACATTTGAAAAATAAAAAAAAATCATAAAGAAATTGAATTAAAACTCGCTATCCCAATAGATGGCGCCATCTGGTGGAAGCATCAATAACCTGCCTTCAGTTTTGCCTGAGTTTATTCATTTGAGTAACCACTCGAGGTTGATGTTGACCTGCAGTTGATTCTGTTTTTCTTCTTGTCCATGAACTGCAGTCATATTAGGAAGTAACTCATTTCTTCCCTTTAAAAGTTACAGCCAGTTACACTGGTTACACCGAGTCCACTTGTGAATTTTCCCAGTTCATGGTTGGTCTTTGAATGCATCAACCAGAACAGGACAGTAAAATAACAAAATACATATATTTCGCAGATTTTCAACATGGACTTTTGCTGCCCCTACTGGATGGTTTTGTGCAGTTCACCGTGGCTCCTCGGTGCAACCATGTGAAACTACTCCTGTTTGCACAGACGTCTCAGTACAGATGTCTCAGTACAGACGCTGACGTTGGACAAAAGTCCAAGTTGTGGTCGATGCGAGGGCTTTTTGTGCCACGTCCTGTTTACAGACAGAGTTAAACCTAATCAGGTTAAAACCATGAGAATTCAATTTCCCCCAAATTAGAGCTGATTCATGGACACATGGTGGACGTGGAGCTGCAGCGAGACAACCCTCCATGTCCAACTGACTGCATTCAGTAAAGAGACACTTCTCTTCACCAGTTCATCAGACAAAGTTGTTAAACTCCAGAACTGAAATAGTTTCACCTGTGACTCGTGAAAATGATTTAACTGATTCTTCTGTCTCATTTCTGACATAGAGTTCATGGATCGCCATTAAAGGAGTGGCAGAAAAATACAACGAGTGGTGCAGGCTTCATCTCCTCAGAGATCTGTTATTAACTGGTGACCATTATTTTTACACAGGCACGTGTGTTCCAGAGCAACAACAACAAATGTCAGTTGAGCAATGTTTCTTTGCGGCCCCGCACCAACTGACCTGTGGACCGGTGTTGGTCTGCAGCCCAGAGGTTGGGGATCACTGATGTAGAGCAGTGGTTCTCAACTGGTCTCCCTCTGGGATGACCACACTTTCCTGTGGTCACTAAGTCACGACCAACTCTCATAGAATTCAAACCAAGCAAATTAATATTCTAAAAAAAAAACAAACAAAAATACCTTTGATCACATCTTTTAAGATACTCATTTTATTCCGCAGAGTATGGCTTTCAAAATAAGAGATTTTAATATATGAGACCACATCAAATGTATACGTAAGTTGACCGCGGTTGACCATCAGGCAAACTACAGGCCTAAAACAAAACTTTGATCACTTTTTTTAAGATACTTGTTTTATTCCCCAGAGTATGCCTTTCAAAATAAGAGAATTTCTCAAATAAAACAAACGCTCAACCGCAGATTCACATTATTTAGCTGATTTTTGACCAGCTGTTTATGGGACGTAAACAGCTGGTCAAAACCAGTTGAAAACCACTGGTGTAAAGTATATTAAGAGGGGATTTTCTTTAAGTTCAACAGCTGGTACAGAGACAATAGTTAACAGTGAGGAAAATACTGAGGTCTCTCAGTATTTTCCTCTCTCGGTAATACTAAACTATACTAAACAATACTCAGACACTGTAAGGACGTTCAACCCGTGCGCGAGTAAAACTTTCTGAAAATAATCGAAAACAGTTTTGGTTTTTACACTTCCGGTCCGTCTAATATTACAGATATATATTATTTTACCTTTAAATATCGTCGCTTGAACTAAGGTAGAATCCACTTCAGAAACTTTTTTTTAACGCAGCGACGTCAAACGCACCTGTGACACAGCGCGTCACCGTCAGACACGTTTCCGTGTCCAACCTGTAAAACAGGTAAAAGTCGAGGACAAACTCGCGAAGTTTCCATCCCGAGCAGCGGGAAAAAAAGAGCAGAACTCACCGGCCTCCGCTCCACAGTTTCTCCGCTTCACGGTCAAAAACAACAAACTTTGTTTTTCTCTCCTCCTTCCACTTCTCGTCCTCCTCTCTCACCGCCGTGCGCGTGCTCAGACTGTCTGCCCGGGAACGGGATCGCCAAGTCTGACGGCACGTGCACGCCCCCGCCTCCGGGTCCTCGCCACAGGTTTTTCCACTAAAGGAAATGACTTCCGGCCTCTGGCCCCGCCCCTTGAGAATCACCTTCGAAATGACAACGATGACGAAGAGGAAACGACAGTAAAATAGAGACAGTCAAATGACGATAATTAAAATAGAAACTAAATAAAATATATAATATTGACCTGTTGTAATATTATATATACACACTATATATATATATATATATATATTTTTCATGTTTTCATGTGTAAACAAACTTCAGCTTTGAAGAAAGAAACAACAACAACAATAAAATATATCTGTGCTATTACATGAGTGAGAGTACTCCACTAATACTACTAACCCTGTCACTATATCTATACTGGTTGCCAACATATATGTGATTTGGTCTCATGGGCCGAATATATATATAATAAAAAACGTGGGCCAGATTTGGTTCCCGGGCCTGAGGTTGGCTGTTCCTGGAGACGGAGACTGAGTTAAAATCACTGGCGTCATCAGACCAAGAGTGATTTATCATATTTAGCGCCACCTAGGAAGAGTGTACCTGGCATAAAACAATATTGACACATATGTGGAAGTTGCCTCTTTAGCGCCACCTGGCACAGATCGTTTCGGTGAATCCAGATGGAGAACTTTAAAAAGTCCAAATGATAAATAAAGTCTTTTTATAATGACCAGACAGAAATCTCCACACTGTATGAGCCACTATTAAACTCCACTAGGGGGTGCGCTTTTCACAAAAACATATTTCTTCACCAAAGAGACGTGAAAATGAAAATTTCCTGTGGAAAAAAAGAGTAAAATCAAAAGCTGACATTTCAATAAACACACCCGGGTTTGGAACCTAAATATCAGTCTTGATGTTTTTCATGTTATAAAACACACCCATCTGACTCACCGCACAGACATAGGTTGGGCTTATTGTTTTGTGTCAGGAACACTACTCCTGGGTGGCGCTATAATTAATCAATTCTTAAATCTGAGGGAGCCAGGGATTTTAGAACATTCTCTGTCTTCAAAAACTCAGGCCCGGGGACCAAATCTGGCCCACATTTTTATTATATTTGGCCCATGAGACCATATCAAATGTATACTGAAGTTGACCGCTGTTGACCATCAGGCAAACTACGGCCCGGGGGCCAGATGCAGCTCGTATGGCTTTTTAATCTGGTCCTACAAATCTGTCCAAGTGATGCTACTAATCTATGTCCTTGTTATTCTACTTTATTATCTGGCTTTGACAAGATATCTACAAATATAAATTTAGGTCTAGACTTTGACCCAGTTTTTAATGTTAAACCACAATTGTAAAGGCCTGAAAAAATTCTATACAATTGGGTCAGAAGTTCTAAAACCATGGTACTGTACGTGTACCATCTATGGTGTTTTGGCACCCTAGTGGTAGGATTTGGAGAGCTCTTTCAGCAGCTTGTAGACAATGGCTTCCTACTGGGAGTGACCCAATTAAGAACCAGTTGTCACAATGGTCCATTTAACTGTTTGTCTTTGTCCAATAAATAGTTCATGGATGAAATCACTACTTCACACACTATACTCACCGCCTGTTGGTCACTGGCGGTACTACAGAGAAGAATGTTAGAAATGGTTTAACAAGTAGAATTAACACAACAGTGTAATTCTACTTTTGATGGACCTGAAGACCACAGGTCACGTTGTCCCTGTTCCCTCATCGCAGGGGTCTCAGAAAACGTTAGGAGGATTTTCAACCAGGACCAGATTCCAGCAGGTCCCGCCCCGGGACAGAAACTGGTTCATCCAAAAGACAAATCCAGGACAGCAGCTGGACAACCTGATTTATTCCAAACAGTATTGATGTGTGGACTGACCTCCACACTGGGGAGACCAAAGCAAACAACATGGACATGAACACAGGAGTGAAGGTCAACTCAGGACAGGACTCAGCCGTCCACCTACACCTGAAGGACAAAGAACACTCATCTGAGGAGGACCATGGACTGGAAAAGAAGGCAATTTCGCTGAACAGAGCGGTGGTTTGAGACAAAACTGATAACTCACATACAGCGCCCCCTTCAGGCCAGCATACACTGTGGGATTTTGTTACGATTTATCAGTTGTACGAATATCAAGGGTCAGGCCAGATTTTTGGCTCAGTCATGTGACGTACACGGGATTACGACGAGTGAGAATCAAACATGTCTTAAATCCTGCTGATTTGTCCAAAAGATCTGTCCACCAGGGAGGACTACTGAATCTTTCTTCTCACTGACAGTCTTTGAGCCTCTCTTTACTCTCCCACTTACAGTCAAAAGTGAAGAATCTACAGAATTGCATATGATGTCAAGTAGAAACGTTGTTTGACGTCATTTCCTGCTGCAGCGCCACCCTGAGGGGAGGAGCCAGGTTTGACATTTGACATGTGAGTGCAGATGGAAGCTGACAGCTGATGGGGGGGCACTGGATGGGGGTCTCAGCTGAGTGTCTCAGAGGGTGAGAGTGGAGGACCAGCACAGTGGACCAGATGGACAAGATGGACAAGATGGACACCAGTAGCCTCTTCAACCCCAGGTACGGGACACACCAGAGAGCTGATTTTAATAATTAGTTCAATACTAATAAAAAAGAAGAATAATTGTAATCTATGGTGAACGGCCAGTAGGGGGCTGTGAGAGTCCATCCTGTCTCAGCTGAGTCGGGGACATCTGTGACTTCCATGATATTTCAGATTATTATTGCAGAGTTTTTTTCTTTTCTCTTGGTCGTTGTGTTGTTGTTGACACTTGTTGTTGACTGCTGCATACATATATATGTATATATATGTATATATATATATATACACATATATATTTACTTTAATAATCAAAGAATTTTTTGATATTGTTTTTAACTTTTGCCCGAAGGTTAGTTTGCAATGATATGATTGAAGACATTGAGACACAACTGTTTGTGTGTGTGTGTGTGTGTGAGATAGTGTGTGTTATTTATAGTTGAAGCTGTGTCTGCAGCTGTTGGATCTCTTCAGCAGCTGTTGGTCCAACACAGGGTTAACCCAAAATTACAAATATAACATTATATTTTCTTCGACTCATACAACTCAATACATCAGATACGGCAAAAAGATTGTATACAAACAATATATCAGGAAACAAGAAAAAAGCATGCCATGAAATATGCTGTGAAACACTGAAAATATTAATCTGGATTATACAGATTAACGTGTTGTTGATACCTGACCTGCCCATTATTGTCCAATTCCGATTTCAATATCAACCGATACCGATATAGATCTGCTTATATTCTATTTATGTATTTGTACAAATCAGTGTGTGTTAGAGATCCGTCATATTAACTGACTTTGTCCAAACCTTAACCTTAATTTTCCGATGTCGATATAAACGATATATCAATATTAGTAATATTTAAGAATATTACTTCCAATTCCAATATCAACCAATACTGATATAGATCTGGTAATATTTATTTATTTATCTTTACAAGTTACGGTAGGGGTATGTGATTATTTTAATGAGATGCAATGCTGCCCTCTAGCGGCTTTCAAACATACAGCCTGACATTTATTAATTTGTTAACTCAGGTATTGCGTTATCAGGTTTTTACTATGAGAAAAATAATACTGATATAATCGGACATTATTACTATAATAATAATTATTAAGTTCATGTGGAACAAACATTGCATCCCAGCTTGTTGTCTTTGTCCCTTTAACCCAACTTGTCCAGAATCCTCGGCGCTGAAGGTGTCTGTGTTTGTCCCTCAGTTTGGCAGCAGCTGTGATGAAGCTGGACCCCGAGGACGGAGAACAGATTCTGGATTATTTCAGAACTCAGGCCCTGCTGACACGGGAAAAAGCACGTACGAAGTTTTCTGTTTTAACGTATGTTTTTGTACGTGAATCCGATGATACGCCGATGACGCTCACTGTTTGTGTGTGTGGTTCTGTGTCAGTGCTGCAGGCGTCAGTCAGGGAACAGAAGAAGCTGCTGGTGGAGAACGCCAAACTGAAGACAGACATCGAGCAGCTGAAGCTTCAGTTGCAGGAGAAGCAGAGGAGACGCACAGGTCAGTGTCCTTCAGTCACTAGTGATATCTGCTGCTGTTTGCACCAAATGTTGAGTCTTCAAACCCTATGTCTCCTACAAGGTTGACAAAATGAAGTGGTTTATGAAGTGGACTGGTTTAGGAAGTGGACTGTCCTCAAGGCGTCAGGTCACAAGTCCAAACCTGGACTAAGATGACAAAATAATGCTAATATTGGGTCGAGATTTTCCCTTATTCTTCTTCAGGTGTTTCCACAGTGAATCATCTCCCCCTGTTCTCTCCAATTTTTACTAACTCCAACTACCTCCATGTCCTCCCTCAATGCATCCATCAATCTCCTCTTTGTCTCCTACCGGGTAGCTCCATCTCTAGGATCATTCTTCTACCAATGTATCCACTGTCCCTCCTCTGAACATGTCCAAACCATCTCAATCTGTCTTCCTGTCTCTTATACACATCTAGATGTGTATAAGAGACAGGATGTGGGACAGTGTCCCACTATGATCTATCTCAGATCACTCCTGACTCTTTTCTCCAGTTGTTCCATCCTGACTCCACTCTATTCTTCTCATATCTTCCTCAGTCTCCACCTCAGTATCTAAACTCCTCCACCTTCTCCTCCTCTGCTCCTTGTAACCTCACCATTCCACATGGACTCTGTCCACGACTGATCTTCATTCTTCTTCTCTCTTGTCCAAACCTCCACCTCTCCAGGTTCTCTTCTAGTTGTTTCCTACTCTTACTGCAGATCACAATGTCCTCTTCAAACATCATGGTCCATAGAGACTCCTGTCTGACCTGATCTGTCAATCTGTCCATCACTAAAGCAAACAAGAAGGTTCTCAGGGCTGATCCTTCCAGATCTTCCACCTCTGTTGGACTGTTCTCATACATATCCCGCACCAATCTAACATACTTCTCTGCCACTCCTGACTTCCTCAGACAAAACCACAATTCCTCACTTATCTCCCTGCCATAGGACTTTTTTACACACTTTTTTGAATATCACCCTCTGAATATTTCGCCAAGTTCCAGTTATTACAGTAGACGTTAAAAAAAGTTAAGATCATCAAGAGTTTGAAGAGTTTGGGGAAAAAGTCTGAGTCGAGAATCACAGCCTCAAAAGAAAGAAAAACTCACAGTGAAGTAGAGTTCAAGGACTCGACTCTGAGGTCAGGTCCTTCTTCCAGATCACGAAACATTCAGTTAAAAAAAGTCTTGAACTTTAACAAAACATCACATTTTAATTTAGTGTATTTTGTAGATTAATATCGTTGAAGCTCGAGGCGAGTCTGAGTCGTTTCAACTCTGAGTCCAGGTCCTTGTCGACCCCGAGTCTCCGTGGAAAACATTAGTTAGAGTCGACGGTGATCTGACTTTGAGATCTCCACTTGTCAAAAGTGTTGAATAAACATCAAGAGACCTGGATCGTGGTTGGTCCAGAGAAAAGGACAACTCTGATCCTCCATCCAACCCTGGAGGAAATCATCTTTTCAGCCATGGAAGACGATTGAAAGCAGCTGCAGTTGGAGTGGATTCTCCTCCATCTGGATCAGATTAAAGCCTGATTAGAGTCTGTTTTTCTTTGAGATCCAATTGGAAATCTATGAAGTCGAGATCTTTTGGAGTTCAAGCCAAAAGATAAATGTTGGATAAACAGCATGTGATCTTTAATGAAATTCCTGCGACTTTTATTTGTTTGTTTTTTACGAAGGTCATTGCGAGAGTGAAACCAAACACATCTGTGTCTCCGTGTCTTCTCTCATCCTCAGCTAAAGCTCTGCACTCGTCAAAGACTGCAAGCCCGGTCTCTACGACACCTGTCAATCAACCGTCCCATCACGCCGGGGCGACGGCTGCTGCCGCTCCTCCTTCTGCCGCTCCTGCACCACATGATCGGCGAGAGAAGCAAGGCAGAAGGAGACGAGGAGACAGAAAAGGTGAGAGAAAAAGGAGAAAGTGGAGCAAACACTTGTTCAGGAGCATAAACTCGGTCCCCCATTATTATATATAGGTATTAGTTGTTAGAAGTTGCGTCATCTGACCACAGGAGGCAGCAGTGGGTCAACACCTATCGTTCACCAGTGAACTAAGAATACGGATTTTCTCGACAGACTTGCGATGTGAGTAAGGAATGTTCAATAGAATTAGTTGCATCATTAGTTGATATTATCGGCACCGTATTAGTTAAGCTGAGTAATATCGATAACATCCCCCAAAAAAACTGGCTGTGACACATTGCTATGTATATGTATATGTATATGTATATGTATATGTATATGTATATGTATATGTATATGTATATGTATATTCAGATTTAGATTCAGATTCAGAAAAACTTTATTTGTCCCTGAGGGCCAATTCAAGATATGTACATGTATATGTATATGTATATGTATATGTATATGTATATGTATATGTATATGTGTATGTGTATGTATGTATGTATGTGTGCATGTATATGTATGTATGTATGTATGTGTGTATGTATGTGTGTATGTATATGTATATATGTGTGTATATCTATATGTATGTATGTATGTATGTATGTATGTATGTACTGTACAGTATGTATGTATGTGTATATGTATGTATGTGTGTATGTATGTATGTATGTGTGTATGTGTGTATGTGTATGTATGTGTATATATACATATACAATAATAAACATGTTCTCCTTACTTTTGTGCAATGTTCACATTGACAATATTAGCCAACCAGTACTAGCGCAACATATTTTCATTATTATATTCTCTCATATAATTTAAAAAATAATAATTTTAATCTGAATAAATGCCAGGCTGGTGGCAGAAGAAAGCCTCTAGGTGTCACTATTGCATCTCGTTCAGCGGATCTCCTAACCCTACA
The DNA here is from genome assembly GCA_016785265.1 of Paraplagusia blochii. NCBI lineage: Eukaryota > Metazoa > Chordata > Actinopteri > Pleuronectiformes > Cynoglossidae > Paraplagusia > Paraplagusia blochii. The sequence continues at coordinate 341,664 of JAFBJS010001046.1, read as the reverse complement.
CTTACGTTTGTACAGATAATAAACATCAGCAGATCGATATCGCTATTGGTTGATACCAAGAATCGGAAACGGGACAATAACAACAAACCAGGTTTCAGGAAAAGACCAATATGGAGATCCAGGTCAATTATATCCGGATCAATAACTCACTCTATTTTTTAATTGGGGACGTGCAGGTATGGCAGGGAGGACAGAAGGACAATGATAATATAAATTAGAAGTATGATTTGGACGAGTTTGGCGGGCCAGAATAAAAGCCCTAAAGGGGCCAGATCGAGCCCTCTGGCCTTAACCTTGACCTACTGCACACCATCGACCCTGGAGCCAGTGTTCTGGGGTCGGTGTGATCACTTCACATTAAAACAGGAAGTACAACAGTTTCCCTCTTCCTGTCTGATCATCCAGCTTGTCAAATCCTCGACGCTCTGTCCCTGGACGCCGAGCCTCGGGTGGACGCATCTCGTCTTGACCTGAGGGTCGGACGAGTCATCAGTGCGAGGCGCCACCCGCTGTCGGACTCCATGTCCATCCAGGAAGTGGATGTGGGAGAAAATGCACCGCGAACGGTCGTCAGCAAGCTGGGCGCAAAAATACAGCTGGAGGAGGTAAGAGAGGAAACCAAAATATGGCAAAAATCCGCCTCAAAAGTCTGCTTTTTCGTTAGATTTTTGATAGCGTGCTAGTGAGCTTTGATCGGAACCATAAGTTGCGAAGAATCGGCCGCTGACGTTATTCCTTCTGCCGCAGCTAGAGGGCAGTCTGGTTGTACTGCTGTGTAACCTGAAAGCCTGCAAACTGAAGGGCGTGGTTTCTCGGGGTCGCATTCTCTGTTGCTCCTCCTCCGATGACTCCATAGAACTCCTAGCCCCGCCCACAGGCTCCGCCCCTGGTGACAGAGTCACCTTCCTGAACTACCCAGGTAAACACGAACACAAACTGTTGTGTTTATCACTTTCTTTTCTCTTTACATTCTGAGCTTGATTTCAATCTGACGCCCCCTGCTGGCATTTGTTTAGGTGAGCCTGACCGGGAGCTGCCCCCTAAGCAAAGGATCTGGGAACGTCTCCATGCCGACCTGCAGGTGGACAACAAGGGTGTTGCCAACTATAAAGGCTGTGGCTTTGAGGTGAAGGGGAAAGGTCTGTGTAGAGCGCCCTCTCTGACCAACTGTGGCATCAGATAAATGAAGGATTGTTGAAATCAGACGTTAGAGCTAGCTGCTAACAGAGATGATTAAAACGTGTCACAGAAACAAAGACAAGTGTTTTCCTGGTTTTTATTTCCCCGTTTTTTTAACGTCTTTTCTTTTTCACAGGAACTAGGTTTTTTTTCCTTCCTGTGATTCAATGTAAGAAATTTCAAAAATCTATTTTTTCACATTCGTAATGTAATTCAAACAACTGTAAAAATTATTTCATCTTGAATCAGGAAAAAATTAAAAACATTTCGACACATACAGAAATTTAGAATTTAAGTGTTTGGTTTGTGAAGTACACTGTTCCCTCTTGTTGTCGAATTTTGTTTCGAGAGACAGCGGCAGGCGCCAACTAGAGGCAAGAACGTTCTTCTATTATCTCTGAATATTTTTCCCCTCTATTCGGCACGATCTTCTGTGCTCACCACCAGCGCAATTTTGGCATCTCACCACCAGGGGGCGCCCAAGATACCAATTAAACACCAAAATTTAGGGAGACCCCAAGACACCTGTAGGCCCCGGCCAATTCAGGTGTCTCGCCTACAGGTGCGCCAACGATACCTGTTAATCCCATGCAATTCTAACATCTTGCCACCGGGGAGAGATGCAGGTGCATATTTAGCAGATTTCTAACAGTAGTTGGAGAATGGAAATATCAGACAGAAATATTAGCCCCAACCCTGCAAAACATTAGAAATGATGAACATGTCTGTAGTCACTAGATGGCAGCATTGTAGCTTACTTTTTGACTGTCTGTGAATTGCAGAATTATTTCGCATCGTGTTAGCCAATAGTCTTCTGTGTACGATATGTTGTATAAGTGAAACAATCGTATGAATAGCAAAAATTTTGTTGGATTGGAACACTATGTTTCAATTGGTCTTGCGATCGTCAGATTGCTACTTCCGACCTAACCTCTATAGTTCTATGTTGGTTCTGGGCGGAGAGGCGGAGAACTCTATCTCTCATTGGCTGACCAGTCACCAACGGCCAATCAGAGCTGTTGTCCAGGAACAAGACTCGGCCTTTCACCTGGTTTACCAGTGACGTAAGCCAATCAGAAGCCTGGGTGAGGAAGACTGACTGATGAAGACCAGCCTTCTTCAGAGAGTCGGCGTGAGTTAGGACGAGGAGGGCGTGGCCACGCCATCCTGCACCGAAGAGGAGCTGAAGAAGAAGAAGCAAACACACACACACAATGAGGATACAGTGCGACAGTGCGACAGTGTGTGTGTGTGTGTGTGTGTGTGTGTGTGTGTGTGTGTGTACCTGCAGCTGTTGTTCCAGGTGTGTGTGTTCAGCTGTGGCGTCCACTCTCACCACTAGCACCACCACGTGCACGCCCTCAGGACAGAGCTGTCGCACGCTCTCGGCGCAGAGTGACACCAGAGGGGGCGTGTCCATCACTCTGAAGGTGAGGTCGCACTCCGCCCCCTGCCGTCTGAAGAATCCTGGGAAGTTACGACTGAGGACCTGGTACTGCGTCGTCATGGAAACACCTGAGATCAGAGGAGCTGTGGGGAATTCATGTCCACCTGGACAGACGAAAAAAAATAACAAAGAAATAAATTTTAAAAATTAAATATTTTTTTTACTCATGAGAAAAAGAAAGAATTTTCTGACCAATCAGGGCATTTCCCACGGAGCTCCGCCCACTCTGTTTATCACCTAGCAACAGCACATTCAACGTCAACAAGTTCCTCTCCCTGTCGTCGTGGTGACTTCTCCAAAGACCCAGAACATCCACGGGACGGTGGACACGGGGACGAAGTCCAGACGTGGAGTCCATGTCAGGACCAGTGTGAGCTGGAGTCTCCTCTCTGAAGTCTGGGACCTGGAATCTGGTTTTTAGACTTTTTGACAAAACAAGTCCTTTCATTTCCAGTGAGCTGCTGTTGGATTTCTAATGTTCTGCCTCGATTCAACAACTGATCTGAGTTCAGCTCTTACCTGAGGTTGTCTTCTCCACTGCAGACTGACCCAGGTGTGTGTGTGTGTGTGTGTGTCTCAGGTTAAAGTGTAACCAGTGACCGCCTCGCTGCACTTTTATGAGTCCATAAACGTGTCAAATGTCCTGTGGGTCTGAGGTTTGGACGCTTCACGTCTCAATTCATCCGCGTTTACATCCTTTTTTATTTATTGTTTCACAAATGAATGCTCGGTATATAGATCTGTGATGACTGAGTGGTTAAGGAAGTGGACTTGGGTCCACAAGGCCTCGGGTTCTAATCCACCAGCTGCCAGGTTCCCACTGAGCTGCTCTGATCACAGCACCGTCCAAACCCACAGAACCTCCAGTGGACTCTCCACCCACAGGAAGGCTGACAGGATGGACCAGTGTGATCCATGGTCTTTTGGGTCAAGTCTGTTGATCCGATTAGAACCTGAAGGCACGCCCGACACAAGGCTACTTCCAGAACCACCAGGCCAACACTGATATAATGTAATGTAAATAAAAAAAAAAACATTTTTTCATCTTTGACTGTCAAGATAAAGTGTTGTTGTCACCGTTCTGAAATATTTTCCAACCCATAATATTTTGCTACCCTGTGGTTAAAAAGTGGTAGCATATTTTTATGGATGATGAAAAACCAATCCAACACATTTAAAGGAGAGGGTACAGAGACATTATGGGTGTTTGAAGTAAAATTTATTTAAGTCACTTGATGTCAGCAACCTGAAACCCTCCCGATAAACAAGCCTCTAGTCACTAGATGGCAGCATTTTAGCTTGCTTTTTGATTGTCTGTGAATTGTCAGCAATATTATTTCGCATCGTGTTGACCTTTATAGTTCTATGTTGGTTTCGGGCGGCGAGGCGGAGAACTCCATCTCTCATTGGCTGACCAGTCGTCAACGGCCAATCAGAGCTGTTGTCCAGAAACCAGACTCTACCTGGTTCACCAGTGATGTAAGCCAATCCAATGTTCTAAGGAACCTTAGACCGAGGTCAGCGGTTCCGGGTGTTGTCTCTGGTGTCCACACAGAAACCGGTCTTGGACAGAAGTCCTTGTCTGGATGAAGTGGTGAAGATGGAAGATCTCCCAGTGTGGACAAGGTCAAGAAGACCTGTCCTGTCTTGATGGGTCAGACTAACTTCAGAGTTTTAAATTATCTTAATGTTTTTTGTTTGTTTATTGTCTGAATCTTCGTAAGATTGAAGTGAAATTGGTATAAATGGACTATGTGCGTTAATTTAAGTCACTTGATATAAGCAAACCTGAAGCCCCCCCGATGAACAAGCCTCTAGTCACTAGATGGCAGCATTGTAGCTTGCTTTTTGATTGTCTGTGAATTATCAGCAGAATTATTTTGCATCGTGTTAGCCAATAGTCTTCTGTGTATTCCTACTTCCATCCTGACCTTTATAGTTCTATGTTGGTTCTGGGCGGAGAGGCGGAGAACTCCATCTCCCATTGGCTGACCAGTCGTCAACGGCCAATCAGCCTGGGTGAGGAAGACTGACGGATGAAGACTCGCCTTCTTCAGGAGGGCATGGCCACGCAGACCTGCACTGAAGAGGAGCTGAAGAAGAAGAAGAAACAAACACACACTGAGGTGACAGTGCGACTACTTCCACTGATTTAAGTCACTTGATGTTAGCAACCTGAAGCCCACCCAATGAACAACCCTCTAGTCACTAGATGGCAGCATTGTAGCTTACTTTTTTGATTGTCTGTGAATTGTCAGCAGAATTATTTTGCATTGTGTTTGCCAAAAGCCCCCCCTGATGGCCCAGGGCTGAACAGCAGTTAGTCACATGACTATGAAAAATCGTAGCTTCGTTGGCTCAGCGAACACCAACTTGACGTTCTGGACCATCAGCAGTTCAAGGACATCCACATCAGAACAGAGCGACCACATTCATGAACCAGAGCACAGACGAGGCCCAGGAAAATAAAGGCAATGTCACACATGCGAAAAAAAAAGGGCGAACCCTCTTATCTTTGAAAAAAAAAAAAGCGTGCAAATGTGTTCCAGTGGAGGCCGACGGCTGTGACATCAAAGATGGAACTCACGCATCTGAAAACATCTGAAAAAAAAAGTGCCAGTGTGTTCCATCAAATCGTTTCTCCTCCGAACACGGTGGTCCACAAACGATTCTGCACCACAGACGGGTTAACGGTACGAAATTCTTCTATCGCAGACCGCTCTTTGAGGTTTGTCGGATAAATCCAAGTGAATTAACCGTCATCCAAACTGGTCTTTTCTCATCTAATAATCCAGATTAATCCACTGTGAATAAACGACCCGGTAACATGGTCCTGTCATTTCCTGCATTACACAAGGTCTCCAGGTGGTGGAGCACTTTTGAATACTTCATCTCCTTTATCAGCGCAGACTTGGTGGGTGGGAACTACCTGTCAATCAATCCATATTTCAACAGACTGAAGACGTATTTTACTCTTCTGTCTCACATCTGAGACCAGCCTTTTAGGAGTGGCAGATGAATATAACAAGCGGTTTTGAAGGCTTCATCTCCTCAGTAGAGATCTGATCACCGCATGTTGGACTCTTGTTCTGTCTCCTCTCTGGATTTTTGACCCTGAGCTCAGAAACTTTCCAAACTACTTGGGTTTCTCTTCAGTCTCCCGACTTGGAGGTTTCAACTTAGTGCTAATGCATGGATCGGATTCAGAGCAAATAAAACATCATTCCCTCCACAGATCGGTGCCAGCCGCAACCCGGGGGTTGAGCATCAAAGTCTTGACACATACAGTTTGTTGTATCTGTAGTCGTTGGTTGAATCCATTGATAAAGTCTTGGTTCGATGTTTTTAACATCTTGCTCAGACCTGACATAGTAACAACAACTGACCACAGGGGGCAGCATAGATTCAGCACTTAACTGCGGACTGTTCGAGAAAAAAAAAACACATTTTTGTTGAAATCCACAAATGATTTTATTGAAAACCACATCTTTCTTTTCAAATACTTATAAACAATATTTACAACAACTTTACATTCTCTCGTTTCTCTGAGAGCAGGAAGAGTGCGTTGAATGGACGAGGGAGACGTCTCCACATGTCCAGGTTGGACTGGATGTCCCAGTCTGGAATGGTCCAATGTTCTAAGGAACCTTAGACCAAGGTCGCCTGTTCCAGGTGTTGTCTCTGGTGTCCACACAGGAACCAGTCTTGGACAGAAGTCCCTGTCTGGATGAAGTGGTGAAGATGGAAGATCTCCCAGTGTGGACAAGGTCAAGAAGACCTGTCCTGTCTTGACGGGTTAGACTAACCTCAGAGTTTTAAATTATCTTAATGTTTTTTTGTTTGTTTATTGTCTGAATCTTCAGCCTGAGACAGCGTCTCCCTGTGGACGAGCCTCTGAAATGTTCACTGTCAACCATCCACTCAGTGGAGACAAAGGGACAGGAGATGAAGATGAGCCTGGATTTCCTTTAGATCTAGGCAAGGAGGACGCTGGACGCGGACACAGATGCCGAGGACAGACTGAGGTCAGTTTCTCTGGCACATGTGGAGTCTGGCTTTTGACGTCACTGGCGAAGACTTCGCTGAAGGACTCAGAGGAGACAGAAGGTCCGACGGGGAAGGAGACGAGGAGGTGAACTTGGACTTTGCTGCGGCCATCAGCAGTGAAGAGGAGGACGATGAAGACGACACCACGGACCTTTTTGAGGATGAGGGAGCTCTGGGTTCTCGGACCGTCCTGCAGCTCAGTCCGTCCCCGCAGGGACACCGCTGGAAAAGTTCCAGGCCGTGGTTACCCTTCTTGCGGTGGCGTGTACAAACCTGTCCCTCCTGTAAGACGGGTTTACAGATGCGAGTCCAGAAGTGACGAGCGCAGCACAGGCCGTCCAGACAGTCTGAGGAGCGGAGACAGGGGTCTCCCACCTGACCTGAGCACAACAGGACAAAATAATCAGTTTAGACAAACACATAAGGATGTCCCATATTCTGTCCATATGGAGCAGGACCACATTGTCCAAACACTGAATTTCTGATAAAGACCTAGTAGCATTTGTTTATTTGTTGTTTGTGAGTTTGACATAAATTAAATGAGCTGAAATGCTGCCATCTAGTGACATTGTCTTGTTTTTTGCTTTTATTGTTGGACGAAAGCCAATAAGTTTTTTTTAGAGACATGACATATCCTGCTAATTTTGGGCTGAAAACACGATATTAATGGACATCCCTGAAAATATATTTAATTTTTCTGTTTTTTTAAACAAAAAAAATTAAAGGAACAAATATAAAATATTTAATGAAATGGTGTTCGAGAAATCGAACCCTTGACTTTTTTCCCAAAGTTGACACTCACCTTTACTGCTGAGCCCTCGGACCTCCACCCTCCCTCTCTTCCTCCACCCTCTCTCCTTCACACTCTGGGCTCCGTCAGAGTCTGGAATCTTCTGTGAGACAAAGCGTCCTCCGTCTGGGACACAGACATCTAACAGAAGAGGAAGAAGAGGAAAACGAGACGATTAAACAACAGTGTCTTCATCTTCGTCAGTTTTTCTCACAACAACAACCAGACTCACTGTTGCTGCAGCGGTTGCCCGGGCAACACATGCCGTCTCGATGGCAACGTCTCTTCCTTTTGCGGCAGCTCTGACACCTGGAATGGGCGGGGCCTTTGGAGGGGGCGTGGCAGTAGCTGCCCTCGCTGCACTCCAGGTCGCTCATGCACTGATACAACTGGACCAAGAAGAAGAACAAACAGGGTCAGAATCTTTATTTCTCCTACGGTCACTAAATGTACCACCTCAGGTTGGATTCCTGCGCCTGTGTCAGGAGCAGCAGTCGCCCCCTGCTGTCATTACGTAGACGCACATGTTGGGAATTTATTTATTTGATTCTTTTCTTTTTAAAATAATTAATTGTATTAATAAAAAATTTGATTAGAAATAAAAAAACAACGACACAGGGGGAGGATTTTACCATACCTTTGGAGGCAGAGACAGGGGGCGCTGCTGCCACAAATACACAGAAATTGTATAATTTGTGTAAACGTCTTTTGGGATTATTAACACTGTAAATGTTTTTATGTATATACATCGCCTAAGCATATTTATCCACATTGATTAGACTTATTTATATAAAATATAAGTATTATTCCCATATACATGATACTTTTATTTATATTTATAAAATATTGATTAAATAAGAAAAAAAATCATAAAAATTTGAAATACTTGTTATGATATAAAATCTTCTCTGAACTAATTCAGTTTTATAAATTTTGGGAAGTCTCCTTAACAAATTTTCATCTCTTTTTCAGCTAAATATTTTCATCTAATCCTGAAGTTTCCACTTTAGTGTCGGTGCAGCGCGGTGGTGCAGCGGGCGACCTCACCGTCAGACTGGGCTCCCAGCTGCTGCGGTTCACGGGCAGAGAGTGACCTTCCCTGAGGACCACCGTCCTGATGGAGTTGAGTCGGACCCGGGCCTCGCAGCAGACGCCGAGGCACAGGATGGTCAGCGTCGCCAGCGCCACCTGGTGGTCGATGGTCATGACTGAGGAGGACAAGAACATCAAGAGTTGGAGTTCAGTCAGAACTCTGAAGACAGTGAAGGGTTTGGAGTCAAAATCTATGTTTGACGTCACATTTTAATCTGAACCAAAAAAAAACAATTTTGACCAAAATTTAAAAAAGGTCTATTTTTTTTTTTAATCAAAATCACATTGAATGGATTATATTTAGTCTGAATCTGGGAATATAGAGTTTCACTGAGAAAACATTCCCAGCATTCCAACAATTAGAGATGTTTTAAATTAATTTATTACAGTGAAAAGAAAATATTTCAAACATTTACTTTTCTAACATTTATTTCTAAAAAAAACTATAAACAAATGTCAACAAACTCACAGGATTATTTTTTTCTAAAATAGAACAAAACTTCCTGAAATCCAGGATGAAGTAGAAAGTCTAGAGAAGGAAGTTTCTCATCACTTTCCAATATGACAGATTATTATTGTCAAAAATAAATACGTGTTTTCAAAATAAAACCCTCTTCTTACCTTCTTCTTGCTGCTTTACAACGACACTGGGTTGATTGAATTGATCCCGATTAGTTGCCCGCGGTTAGTCGACTCGTCAGTGATAGTCGATTTCCTGCAGTTTCCACGGTGTCGGTGAGAAATCCCCGATTTGCTGGAAAATCGAGAGAAAAGTGAAGGGAGTTTGGTCTGCAGGAGAATAAATAAACCGAGCGCGCTCTGGCCACGCGTCTGCAGCCCATGGCCCCGCCCACCGGTGGCGTCACTCACCGATACCCCCTGACGGTCAGGTACCTGCCCCCCACCCCACCCGTGTTTCACCCGGAGCCATCGATACGGGTGGATGTTGGTTGGAGCAGCAGCGGCTCAGACACAACATACAAAAGTCCCATTGAAAAAAAAAACGGCCCGAAATTGTTTACTGCGCGTTTCGCCTTTTGTTTCAGGGTGAGAGCTGCTGAGTCACGTCCACCTGGACACAAAGACACCGACGGACACGCCGAAGACAAGGGCTCGTCCTCAACCACCGACAACAGGTGCAAAACAGAGAGACAAACACCTGAAGGAAACGTCAGGACTGAGGGAAGTCAAAATCAGCATTTTTATCAACGAGGTTCGGTTAGGAGTTCAGGAGCTTCTTCTTTATGACGTCATATTATTTATGTTTTATGGTCAAGGTCAATATTCTTATAAATAATAAAATATAACATCTAAATTATGATATGGGTTAGAGTTGATTTACCACATATTAACAATTACTTATTATAGTTGGAATTTAATGATAATCAATAAGAAATAAATAGAAATCAATGAATAATTTGTTGTTTTTTGTCCATAGACTCTGTGTGTGTGTGTGTGTGTGTGTGTGTGTGTGTCGTCCTTGTTTATTGTTGTGTGTGTTTCTCACACACCCACACACCCACACACACCAACAATCGGTGCATTCACAGATCATTTTACTCATGTTGCCTTCAGGTTCCTCCTCCTTGTTCTCATACAGAGACTCTGAACTGAACTGGACCCCGGTCTCCACCTGACCCTGGTCCTGGACCCCGGTCTCCACCTGACTCTGCTTCACGGTGGTTTCAACCGCTCAGTCCGACCTGTTTCCTCTCTTTGATCTTGATCTTCAGACCAAAACCAGACGCCGGCGTCCAGACCCGCTCCAGGTCTTTGGGACCAGGACTGGTTCAGGATCCACATCCATTCACAGTTCAGGTTTTTCTCTCTTTTGAAGTGTGGCTGCAGGAAGTCCTGACTCTGGACACACCCGGGTGAGATAAAATCTGAGGAACACCAGGCTGAGACACCTGCCCCCGCAGAAAACCACCGTTTGCACCTCTGACAGTTGTCGGAACGAAACCCTGCAGTGGACGATCAGCGAGTCGAAACCAATACGATGTGTTCATTTTGTTGCAAATTCCATAAAGGAAATCAGTGTTTGTATCCATAAGAACACAGAAGCTCCCGGTCCACTGCTGCCCCCTGTGGACAGTTAGTGCCACTACAATAAATGTAATGGATTTTGATACAACCTTTTGTCCAAACGCTTAATATATGATTTTAATTTATCTACAGTGGTTTGTCCTTAAAACTGAGGTCAACGCCCCAGGACTCTTCCAGCAAATTTAGGATTTTCATCATTAAATATAACAATTTTAATGATATTACATGGCTATGCCCATAATACACAATAGAATTTGTCTACAGTTTTATTCCAGATAATATTTATCCATATGAACCACTGTGAGAGTTGCTGACAATCCCCGTTTATTAGAGTAGATGGAATGAGTTGCAATGCTGCCATCTAGTGGCGGAACTTTTCCACTCAGCTATTTATTCCCCAAATCTATTTTTAAGGCAGAGAAATCCCAGGCTTTGTGTGATCGAGTTTTTAGTATCGGGTGAAGATCTGATAACGATCTCGCCAACATTCACCACACAGTTATGTTAATATGGAGTTTGACGCTGGTGGTCCAAACTATTGATCCAAATATTCCAGGAAAGTCCAATAACATCGGTCAGTTACGAACTGTCTCAAAGTCTCGGTCAAACCTAATATTGATTGAAAAAAATCAGTTGTTCCTGTTTTCCATTTCTCCTGATCTGTGATTGAGAATAGTTGAATTCCTAATAAATTAGAAATAAAACCCACATCTGTGGGAAGAGTCTCTTGATCTTTGGTCTTTCTAGTGGAAATCTTTTTTTTTTCTCAGACCAACAACAAAGAGGAGAAGAGAAGGAGAGAGTGGCCGACAGACCAGGGGAGATGATGAGTGAGGTCTGAGCCAATCAGAGAGAGGGACAGAAGAGCAGGACCAGTTGGACAGTACAGTGGACAATAGGATTAGGTTCAGGTCAGAGAACGTTGTCATCGAGTCAACATTGTCATATGTTTAGTATTTTGCCAGATGGGATTAAAAATACATTTGTGCCCCCAGCCACTAGGGGGCACCAGCTGGTAAATGGCAAGGGTTGCGTCTGGAAAAGCATCCGGCAGCAACACAGACAGGAAGGTTTGGAGAAAAAGCTAGAGAAGACAGATTGAGATGGTTTGGACATGTTCAGAGGAGGGACAGTGGATACATTGGTAGAAG
>JAFBJS010001046.1:291576-310341 GCA_016785265.1 Paraplagusia blochii | reverse complement strand
GCTGAAGACAGTCCAAATGTTTACTGAAGACAGTCTTAGTGTCAGCTGCAGTCTAAGCGTTCTCTGAAGACAGTCTAAGTGTTAGTTGAAGACAGTCTAAGTGTTAGCTGAAGACAGCCCAAATGTTCACTGAAGACAGTCTCAGTATTAGCTAAAGACAGCTGAAGTGTTAGCTAAAGACATTCTTAGTGTTAGATGAAGACAGTCTTAGAGTTAGCTAAAGACAGTCTTAGTGTTAGCTAAAGACAGTCCTAGTGTTAGCTGAAGACAGTCTTAGTGTTTGCTGAAGACACTCTTAGTGTTAGTTGAAGACAGTCTAAGTGTTCTCTGAAGACTGTCTAAGTGTTAGCTGAAGACAGTCTTAGTGTTAGCTAAAGACAGTCTAAGTGTTCTCTGAAGACAGTCTAAGTGTTAGCTGAAGACAGTCTAAGTGTACGCTAAGGACAGTTTTAGTGTTAGCTGAACCCAGTCTTATTGTTAGCTGAAGACAGTCTAAGACTTAGACAGCCGAAGTCTGTTAGCTAAAGACAGTGTAAGACTTAAACTGTCTTCAGCTAACACTAGGACTGTCTTCAGCTTACACAAAGACTGTCTCCATCTAATACTTATATAGTCTTCAGCTTAGACTGTCTTTAGCGAACACTATGACCACTAAGACTGTCTTCGCTAACACTAACACTCCAAGTGTTCACTGAAGACAGTCTTAGTGTCTAAAAGAAAATATTGGAAAAATCTGATATTGACAAATGTTAATGTGAGACAACTGTAGGACGTTAAAAGAAAAGTTCATATGAAACTGGATGTGTAAAAACATTATTAAAATGTATATATAAAAAACATTTTCGTACAGTTTTTCATTCTTTTTGCTGGAACCTCATGCTTTTATTTTGGTGACTCATCGACTCATTCCTACAGGAAGGACTGAACTGACAAACATTCATCCTATTCCTGGTGTTTTCAACAGCAGAGACCGAGACAAATGTGTTAATCTTCAACTGTGTGTCAATAAAAAAAATTTCAGCATCGTTCTTTCACAACTCTGTACACAACAAACACACAAAGGTCCCGCCAGAAGATGGCCTCCAACCAACCTCCACACACGACAATGGTTGGATGAAGAACCCTGCTCTGAGGAGGACCGTGGTCACAGTTGGACCAGGGAAGACGGATGGAGGAGAAGAAGACGTTTTAGTCAAACCATCTCTCAACAGAGGAGGTGATTTGAGACACAAGTGATCACCAACGTACAAAAAAAATAAAACTTTATAGAAAAAAGGGGCGTGGCAGTCGTGGTTCGTGATTGGTTCATATTTAATGATTCACTCAGACTGAGGACAACAGTGATGTTAATGCCAGAAGATCAATAAATTCAATAATAACTCATTACAATCATATATTGACTTTTATAGGTATAAACATTTCCAGAATCCAAACACATATATATATATATATTTTTTTTTTTTGAAAACATAAAATAAACTGTGACAAAACATTCAATGAAAAGATTTTGGTTTCGACCAGAATAAAAAAAAAATTTAAAGGTTTCGTTAGTATTTTGTCAACTCATTCTCTTAGCTCCTCCCCCCAACGACCGATCAGAGACCGATCTCTACAGCATCGCAATCTCTTGTGCATTTTTTTCAGTCAGAATAACAACTTCCACGGTTCCCGAAAGGCAGCGCGCGGAAACGTGATGGCTTTGAAGGTTATCGTACACCTGATGATCTGGGGCTAGGCATTTTTTTTAGTGTTTATTGCATTGTGATGCAACCAGGACATCTGGTCAAAGAGACCGGTTGTCTGTATCGTGAGTGCATTTGGTCCTCATCAAAAATCAGGGACGTTTTTCTTACCATCGTCTCAGTTAAGAATGCGACAACTTTGTTCACGCTGTTGTTGAGGTCAACGCTTGTCGCATGAAAATATTTTTTTTGATCCAATCAGAACTTGTTCAGTTGCTTTTCTTAGCGTTTTACCACAAATTTCGCTTTGTTACACAAACTATTAGCTCAAGACTGCCCCCACTGGTGTTCTTTTGTCTGGATTAGGCTAGGATCCCTTCAAATCAAGGATTAATGAAACAATAGTTGAAAAATTCACTTCAGTTTTTGTAACATTTGCTCTTTTGTTGACTTAATCTACAGCAGGGGACACCAAACTGATGTCCAGAGGCACCTGGTACGCAACATGGTCCACCCAAGTTGCCCGTGGGGTGTTTTACAAAAAATAAAACTAGTCCAAAAAGGGTAATAATGGTTCTGTTCCTGTGCTGTTAGAACAGAGGACACCGACAGTGATGTCCTAACGGGTTCTATAATTTGGTCACTACTGTCTGTCCCAGTGAAGCTTTATTTAACTGAGTGTCCTTGAAGTGGTCCCCTGGTCGAGAGTTCAAAACCGTACGTCAACATTTGTTCTCTGAGTCGTCTCCACGTTTACAGTTCCATATTTTGGGATGCAGTTTACGATTTTCCAAAAAAAATGTTCATAAATTAATTATAACTTGGCTAATTCATCATCTACGCGGCACAACGTAAACAAACAAACAACCAAAACAGAGGAAACAATGAGGTTTCAAAAGTAAAAGCAACAACATGAACTGGAAACAGGAGAAATAAAATGAACAAAAAAAACATTATTTCAACCCTGTGGATTTTTTTGCGTTACCTGAAGCACAAAATATCGGGAAATATTGTTTCCTTCAGTAAAAAAACAGAGTCGACCTTCATCCTCAGACACGTAACGTGAGGAAAACAACAAATGTAGCAGAAATAAAGTTGTTATTAATTAAGACACTGACAAAAAAAGGTCAATACGACGGATAAAAACAGTTTTTCTTCTCAACTTTTACATCAAAATTTACCATCGTGTAAACTAGAGGCAGCTGTTGGTATTACACTTCTGTGTGACTTGACGCTAGCAGTGATACCATCATGCTAACATGTAACTACGCAGAGTCTGATGCTGCGATAAACTTTATTGCTCTTCTTCATCTTTTCGCCAACAAGAAAAAAATGAAACACTAAAAAGTCAAATCGGGACTTTTATTTTGAAGAAGTCCGATAAAGCTGCGTTACATTAAAGACAGGAAACCAAAGTCTGAGCTATCAGAATCAGTCGATATTGGAAATTCAGCAAAATTGGTTAGCCACAAAAAGTTAATATCCCTGGCTGTGTTGTGTTCAGGGTCATCAAGTAAAATCAGTCGTCTCATATTAGTGGCCCGATATTAGCATTATAATGTTTTTTTTTACCCAATCAGAACTTGTTCAGTTACTTTTCTTAGCGTTTTACCACAAATTGGTTCTGGTTGACCAGCCGTTTTTTTCCCCACTAAAACCCAAACATTATACTTTGTCAAACTTACTACTAGCTCAAGTCTGCCCCCCCTGGTGTTCTTAAGTCTACTTTTGTCTAGAAAATCCCATAATATAATTTCTATGTCGTTGGAATCACACATGAGGCCTTAGATATTTCCTCAGTTTTGGGGCGCAAACGGCTGCCGTTATCAGAATCAGTTGATATCGGAAATTAAATTTGTGAACAATATCGGCAAAAATGGGTAGCTGCAAAAAGTTAATTTCCCTGGTTTTGTTGTATTCAGGGAGGTTTGATATATTGATATTAGCATCAATGTTATAATGTTATTTCCTCCCATTATGATCATCTAATTATCCAATTCCTGTGTTTTGGCTAATTTGCTGGAACCGCCCATCGGGTCGATAATCAGATGATCATAATCCGATAAATTTTTTTGGTTTGGGTTTTGACCTCAGTTTTGGGGGCAAAAAAAATATTGAAAAGAATATATACAGTATTAGTATCGGTATTTAGTATTTAGTGTTTGGACAATATCGATAAATCGGATCACGGCTCAGATCGGATATCCTTAAACAACAAAATTCTTAATGTTTCCAGATAAAACAAAGGGCTTTGATACAGTCATATCATTAAAATAGATGGAAGCTAATGAAAACACGATAACGTCCAATGAGATCGTAGAATGATGACCTCAAGATGTTGACGAGCAACGTTAGGGCGAGTGAAGCAGGTTGCGTAGATAATAACGCTTCAGTCTTAACTTCTCTCATTGACACGTTCTTATTGCACAGGTACGTCGACCTGCTGTTTTATCGTAACCATTTTTTGCGATTTTCTTTGCGGAAAAACTGTAAATATTGACCAATCTCAGACTTATTGCATCCACATTTCAGACGAATCACTTCAAGGCACGAACTCATACAGAGAGAAACTGGACGGATGTCAATATTCGTTTGGTCTTCGAGGTCGTACATTCATCGGAGAAGTAGGGGCTACGATGTCATCGACACCGCCGCGAGTCGCCTTGACCGGCTGTTCGGAAATGATTCGGAAGAGAAAGTCGTGACGGTGACACCGTCGTACAAATATTATCTTTTATCAAAGCTTTGATAAAAGTTTTACCCCGGATTTGTTCGCATCATCATTTTTGGAAAAGTTGATCGTTAAAAAAATCGTGACAACTTTTTACACAGAATAAAAAAAAACGTTTCAGTAAAACAGTTCAGATTGGTGCCGTAAATGTTCGGACGGTTTATCGGACGACAGTTTGTGCTTCTTCGTTAACAAATAAATTATCAGGTCAGTAACAACTTTAGTTGCTGGATGTGCAGGTTCCAAAGGTCGGAACGGAGTGGATTCTCATTCACACCAGATTAGATTCTAATCAGATTAGATTCTAATCAGATTACATTCTAATCAGATTACATTCTAATCAAAATGGAGGGTTTCTTCTCAGTGAATGTTGGTGTGAACGTCGCTGCTGCGTCTTTAGTGTTTATTGTTGTTTCAATAAATAAATACCTTATTTATTTTAACATTTTGAACCAAACAAATAAATAAAGATGGAAGAAAAAACAGCGACTGAACGGACGTGAAGTTTCAGTCAACTCCTCAGGAACATCTCTGAGGTCCCAGCTTCTCCGCATCATTCCCAAGTTCCAACCTCAGCCTGGGAATACCGGCCGAGGCGTTCCCACCGCTGACCCTCACCTGGGAATGACGGTCACGGCGTTCCGACGGGAGACCCTCTCAGACTGTTCATGGCAGCGTGGATCCTGAAGTGAAGCCTGGACTCCATGGAGTAGTCCTTGTAGTTGGTCCTGGTGGAGAAGAGACCAGAGCAGAGCAGAGCGTTGGACCCACAACCATGGACGGTCACAGTACCAATACCAGTGTGTGGTACCAGTTCTCCTCTGATCCATGAGGATAAATTCATCTCTGGAAAGTGTGTGAAGGGATCAGGATTGGGATTGGGATTAGGACGTGTGGGTGATGAAGGTGAGGAAGATAATGATGATGAGGAGGACCGTGATGAAGGTGAGGATAACGATCCTTATCCTCACCTTCATCATTATCTTCGACATCGTCATTTTTAAGATGATGATGATGAGGAAGATAATGATGAAGGTGATGAAAATGGCTAATGATGAAGGTGAGGATAATGATGAAGAGGAGGACTGCAATGATGTCAAAGATAATGATGAAGGTGAGCTTAATGATGAAGAGGAGGATAACGATGAAGGTGAGGATCATGATGATGAAGAGGATAATGGTGAAGATGAGGATACTGATGGTGATGAGGATCATGATGAAGAGGAGAAATGTGATGATGTCAAAGATAATGATGAAGGTGAGGATCATGATCCTTACCCTCACCTTCATCATTATCTTCGACATCCTCATTTTTATGATAATGAGGAGGAAGATAATGATGAAGGTGATAAAAATGATTATGGGGCTAATGATGAGGGTGAGGATACTGATGAAGAGGAGGATACTGATGAAGATGAGAATAATGATGAAGAGGAGGATAATGATGGAGGTGAGGATCATGATGATGAAGAGGATAATGATGGTGGTTAGGATAATGATGAAGAGGAGGATAAAGATGAAGGAGGATAATGATGAAGGTGATAAAAATGATGATGAGGAAGATAATGATGAAGATGAGGATACTGATGGTGATGAGGTTCATGATGAAGAGGAGGATGATGCTGGAGAGAAAGGTCATGATGAAGGTGAAGATAATGATGATGAGGAGGAAAATGATTATGAGGCTAATGATGAAGGTGAGGATCATGATGATGAAGAGGATATTGATGGAGGTTAGGATAACGATGAAGAGGAGGATAATGATGAAGATGATATAAATGATGATGAGGAAGATAATGACGATGATGAAGATACTGATGGTGATGAGGATCATGATGAAGAGGAGGATGATGCTGAAGAGAAAGATAATGATGAAGGTGAGGATCATGGTCCTTATCCTCACCTTCATCGTTATCTTTGAAATCATCATTTTTATGATGATGAAGAGGAAGATAATGATGAAGGTGATGGTGAGGATACTGATGGTGATGAGGAGGAGGATGAAAGTGAGGACCATGATGAAGAGGAAGATAATGATGGAGGTGAGGGTGTTGATGGTGACGAGGATGAAGGTGGGGATCATGATGGAGAAGGTGAGGATGACAGTGATGAAGGTGAGGATACTGATGATGAAGATGGTGATGAAGGTGTGGATGCTGATGGTGAAGATGATGGTGAAGAGACACACACACACACAGACAAACACAGACACACACACACACAGACAAACACAGACACACACACACACAGACAAACACAGACACACACACACACAGACAAACACAGACACACACACACACAGACAAACACAGACACACACACACACAGACAAACACAGACACACACACACACAGACAAACACAGACACACACACACACAGACAAACACAGACACACACACACACAGACAAACACAGACACACACACACACAGACAAACACAGACACACACACACACAGACAAACACAGACACACACACACACAGACAAACACAGACACACACACACACAGACAAACACAGACACACACACACACAGACAAACACAGACACACACACACACAGACAAACACAGACACACACACACACAGACAAACACAGACACACACACACACAGACAAACACAGACACACACACACACAGACAAACACAGACACACACACACACAGACAAACACAGACACACACACACACAGACAAACACAGACACACACACACACAGACAAACACAGACACACACACACACAGACAAACACAGACACACACACACACAGACAAACACAGACACACACACACACAGACAAACACAGACACACACACACACAGACAAACACAGACACACACACACACAGACAAACACAGACACACACACACACAGACAAACACAGACACACACACACACAGACAAACACAGACACACACACACACAGACAAACACAGACACACACACACACAGACAAACACAGACACACACACACACAGACAAACACAGACACACACACACACAGACAAACACAGACACACACACACACAGACAAACACAGACACACACACACACAGACAAACACAGACACACACACACACAGACAAACACAGACACACACACACACAGACAAACACAGACACACACACACACAGACAAACACAGACACACACACACACAGACAAACACAGACACACACACACACAGACAAACACAGACACACACACACACAGACAAACACAGACACACACACACACAGACAAACACAGACACACACACACACAGACAAACACAGACACACACACACACAGACAAACACAGACACACACACACACAGACAAACACAGACACACACACACACAGACAAACACAGACACACACACACACAGACAAACACAGACACACACACACACAGACAAACACAGACACACACACACACAGACAAACACAGACACACACACACACAGACAAACACAGACACACACACACACAGACAAACACAGACACACACACAGACACACACAGACACACAGGCACACACACAAACAGAGACATGCACAGACACACACACACACAGACAAACACAGACACACACACACACAGACAAACACAGACACACACACAGACACACACAGACACACAGGCACACACACAAACAGAGACATGCACAGACACACACACACACAGAGACACAGACACACACGCAGACACACAAACACACGCACAGAGACACAGACACAGACACACACACACACAAAGAGACACAGACACACACACAAACACACACACACAGACACAGACACACATACACACACAGACAAACACACACAAAAACACACACAAAAACACACACACACACACGCACACACACACACAGACATAGACACACACACACGCACAGACACACACGCACACACACACACACACACACACAGACACACACGCACAGACACACACACAAACAGAGACATGCACAGACACACACACGCACACACAAACACACACGCACACACAAACACACAGAGACATAGACACACACGCACAGACACACGCACAGACACACACACACACAGACACACACACACGCACACACAGAGACACAGACACACACACAAACAAAGACACACACACAGGGACACAACACACACACACACACAGAGACACACACACAAACAGACACACACACACAGGGACACAGATGCACACACAAACAGAGAGAGACACACACACACACACACATACACAGACACACACTGGTGTCGGTCCAGTGAAGACCGACAGGAAGTGTTTCTGATTGGTTCCAGTGAAGTGTGACACCTGACCTGAAGAGGAGGACCACGTCTTCTCCTGTCCTCCTCAGCTCCTCCTCTGACATCATACTGAGGATGGCGGCCTTCTGGTACACGTAGATGGCCTGGAGGAGACCACAGTTACTGGTACTCATTGTGGGGAACGACAACTACAGACGTCCCAGAGTCAGTGTCTCTGTCAGTGGTCTGGAACTGGACCAGGGTTGTCCTCCTCCTGGACCAGATCTTCTCCTGGTCAGTGGGGTTTGAGTGATGAAAAGATGAAGATGAATGGATGGAACACGTGACTGTACCATGAACTATCCATGGTACCAGGATCCCAGGACTGGACAAGACGTGTCCACTGCGAGAAGTTCCACTTCCAGAGATGTTGCCAAGTATTAAAAACAAGAACTAGTATGGTCTGGATCTAGTTTTCACTTCTGGTATCTAACTTTTCTACCATGGTCTCTGTTCCAAAGAGGACTGTAGAACCAAAGGGTCTTCAAAGGACCAGTAGGAGTACCCTACTGGTCCAGATTCACACCACTGACATTGAGACATTGACTCTTGAAACCCAACGTAGCGAACCAAAGATCTACGCCACCTGGTGGCGGTGTCTTCAGTTTCAGAAACCGTACCTTGGACCAGCGGCTCTCCCGACACAGCAGCTCAGCGTAGTGATAGGCCTGCTGCCACTGCTGCTGGTACGAGTGTGTCCACATCAGCTCCCAGTAACACAGATGGTGGATCTGCCTCCACTCCTGCTGACTGCTGATGCACTCCTCGTATCTGCTCCGAGCCTGCAACGGCAACAAGGGCAACGTCGAAATCAACATCAGCAGCAACAGCAACAACGTCAATGTCAACACTTTTGGAAGGAGAGCTAACGTCCAAAACCAAAATCGTGGACTTGGTCTTCAAAGTGAAAGAATGACCATTGACTGGTCCTACTTTCATGGTACTAAAGTGTTTGAACCAGTTCTCTCTAGAACTGAACACACAACACAGCAAGACGCACCCATGACACCTTGTGGTTTAATGAGGTCATTACACTAACATTGATTATTTAACCCAGGGTTCCCCAACCTTTTTTGCGCCACGGACCATTTAAATGTCTCGTACTATTTTCACGGGATGGTCGTTAAGTTGTGGCAGATAAATAACCCTTAAAAAAAATGTAATTTCCGGTGTTCTGAAGTATTTTCCTACCTATAAAATCTTCCTACCCCAATTAACTTTGCATGGACACAAAAAGGATTTCTCAAGTGCACAGAGCCTATAATTTTCTGCTACCAGAACGGTATAAAAAGTTAGAATCTTGTGTCATTTTGAGTTTATTGTTGTTGTCGTCACTGAGAAAATATTGGTGTTCCCCAACATTTTTTGCGCCACGGACCGATTTAATGTCTCAAACAATTTGCACGGACCGATCGCTAAGTAGTGGCATGTAGATACCCCTTAATAAAATTCAATTTCTGGTGTTACTTTCCGACCTATAAAATCTTCCTACCTTAATTGACTGAGCATGGGCACAACAAGGGGTTTTCAAGTAATATAACTTCCTGCTTCCATCAATGACTGCGTCATTTTGAGTTTATTGTTGTTGTCGTCGCTGAGAAAATATTTCCTAATCAAATATAGTTGCATTATTGATGTTGGAATCCTAGCCATTCTATTGGTCAGTTCTTTTGTTGATATGGGTATGGATCAAGTGGAAGTAATGGACAAATGGGGACAAAAGGAAACATTATTTCTCTGCGGCCCGGCACCAATTCACCCACGGACCGGTACTGGTCCCCGGCCCAGTGGTTGGGGACCACTGGTTTAAAGCATTCAGAAGATGTGTTTACAGACACTACGGAGATTATACTGATATTTACAACTAGGGAGGACATATAATGAAGGACAGTCAATATTCAGGACAATTGTGACTTTTTCAAAGACCTTCTCGAAGTTTCCTCTCAGCGTGGCGATGCGGGCGGAGTAGAAGAGGATGATGGAGCCCTGGAGACAGAAGAGAGGAGACAACAGTCTGAGTAGAAACCAGTCCTCAGTGCCGGTGGGTGAAGTCGTCCACGTACTTTGGGATATTTGTGCTGATACGGCTCCAACAGAGCTTCAGCCTCCGTCAGGTTTCCTTCTCCAGTTCCTGGACAAACACAGAGGGAACGTCTTCAGGGGACGAGTCCACCATCGTGGAGACACTTTTTAAGTCATATATTTCTTACCAAGTATGAGTGAAACATAAGTGTGGTAAAAAAGCAGGGTGAGGGAACAGAGAATGGACCGGAGACTGTGACTGGAGGCTCCTTCTCTCAACATGGACAAACCAAAACCCTGCAAACACCAGAAGAAGAACCAACATCAGGACCAGGAGGTTCGTCTTCTCCACGAGGAAAAGGAAACAAGAGTAAGACATTAAACTCACCCGGTTTCCTGAGAATCCAATGAACTCCAGTAACCTGAGAATCCTCTGAGGAAGCAGCGACAACATCTGTGGATCATCACAGACACAGTTGTTACTCAGCTCCGTGGTGAAGATATTGTTCCAAACTTTCCACAATCAACCAGTGGTTTTCTTCTGGAGATGTTGATTTATTCATCAGTACAAACAACAACGTCAGATTCAGACCATCACCAGATTATCTATTCTTCTTCTTCTTCTTCATTTTTTAATTCCACATTCTCTTCCTCTTCCTCCTTTTCTTCTTCTTCCTCCTCCTCTTCTTCTCCTTCCACTTCCTCCTTTTCTTCTTCTCCCACTTCCTCCTCCTCTTCTTCTTCTCCTTCCACTTCCTCCTTTTCTTCTTCTTCCACTTCCTCCTCTTCTTCTTCCATATTCTCTTTTTCCTCTTCTTCTTCCTATTTTTCTTCTTCCCCTACTTCTTCTTCTTCATCTTCCTTTTCTTCTCTTTCTTCTTCTTCTTCCACCTCTTCATCCTCTCCTTCCACTTCCTCCTCTTTTTCTTCTTCCGCTTCCTCTTCCACTTTCTCCTTTTCTTCTTCTTCTTCCACCTACTCCTCTACTTCTTTCCATTTCCTCCAATTTCTTCCTCCTCTTCTTCTTCTTCATTTTTTTCTTCCACCTTCTCTTCTTCCTCCACTTCCTCCTCTTCTTCTTCTTCCCCTACTTCTTCTTCTTTATCTTCCTTTTCTTCTTCTTCTTGCACTTCCTCCTTTTCTTCTTCTTCCACTTCCTCCTCTTCTTCTTCCACATTCTCTTTTTCCTCTTCTTCTCCTTCCCCTACTTCTTCTTCTTTATCTTCCTTTTCTTCTCTTTCTTCTTCTTCCACCTCTTCATCCTCTCCTTCTACTTCCTCCTCTTTTTCTTCTTCCACCTTTTCCTCTTCTTCCGCTTCCTCTTCCTCTACTCCTTCCACTCCCTCCTCTTCTTCTTCTTCTTCCACCTCTTCCTCTACTCCTTCCATTTCCTCCTCTTTTTCTTCCTCCTCTTCCTCTTCTTTTTCTTTTTCTGGTGTTTCCACAGCCAGTCAACAATTTCCATCTCCACCTGTTCTCTCCATCTTCTACTCTCATCAATCTCCTCTTTGTCTCCTACCTGGTAGCTCCATCTCTAGGATCATTCTTCTACCAATGTATCCACTGTCCCTCCTCTGAACATGTCCAAACCATCTCAATCTGTCTTTTCCAGCTTCCTGTCTCCAAACCTTCCTGTCTGTGTTGTCCCTCTAATCACCTCCTTCCTGATCCTGTCCATCCAGCTGTTTCAATACAACCATCCTGATTTCAGACTATTTCTATGAGTTACAAGGCTGCCATCTAGTGGCATTCACCGATACATGCAGCCAAGACTATAATGAGGACAGATCATTTAGAGTCCAGACAAAACCAAGTCAAGTTCCTATTGTTGGAGGAAGAAATTCCATCGATATATAATATTTTGTCTTTTACTTTGAAGAATTACAATATATTGACAACAAATGTTTCTTTGTTAAAAACTAAGATCCAGTAACGACTGCTTCACAGACTTGACGTTCAAAGGCTGAACATTGTACAAAACAAACGTTTTATTTCATATATAATTTAATAAAAAAGGGAGACTCACGAGGTTGAAGGAGCCAATGCCCAGCTTGACTCCACCCTCAAACTGTGCAAATGAATCTGATTGGTTGGCCTGGTCCTGAGTGGCATTCAGAACAGTCTGGCAGTCCCTGAAGTACACACCAAGGAAGAAGAAAAGAGCAGAAGGTTTAAGGAAAATCTGACAGAAGAAGAAGTTTTTATTGTATTGAGACAAATGACGCTGTGTTTAATGGTTGATGTCTGACGGTCCATATGGACCTGGACAAGGACCTGGAGATAAAGTCAGTTTGACTCAAGGAACAACAACAACATAAAGAAACAATTACTGTGGATTATTAGGCAAAGAGGACTGATAACATTGGACAAACAGCTGTCAACATGGTCACATGGTCAACACAGTCACATGGTCAACTTGTTTAACACGGTCACATGGTCAACTTGGTCAACATGGTCACATGGTCAACTTAGTCAATTTGGTCATCATGGTCACATTGTCAACTTAGTCAACACGGTCACATGGTCAACATGGTCAAATTGTCAACTTGGTTACCATGGCCAATTTGGTTAACTTGGTCAACTTGGTCAATTTGGTCATCATGGTCACATTGTCAACTTGGTCACCATGGCCAATTTGGTTAACTTGGTCACATGGTCAACACGGTCACATTGTCAACATGATCAACATGGCCACCTTGTTGGTCAACATAATCACATGGTCATAATGGTCTACACAGTCACATGGTCAACACGGTCAACATTGGGACATATTCACATGGTGACATAGTCAACTTGGTCAACATGGCCATTTTGGTCAACATGGTCAACATGGTCAACACGGTCATCTTGTTTAAGACGATCAACACAGTCAACATGGTCACATGGTCAACACGGTCAAAATGGTGACATGGTCAACTTGGTCAACATAATCCCATGGTCAAAATGGTCAACTTGGTAAACAAGGTCAATACGGTCAACATTGATCCCATGGTCAACATGGTCACATAGTCAACATGGTCAACATCATCAACACCGTCACATGGTCAACTTGGTCACATGGTCAACTTAATCACATGGTCAACATCATCAACTCCATCACATGGTTACATGGTCACATGGTATTTGTCCTACTTGTAGATCTGGTAACTGGTCCTGATCTTGATTCCTCCTTTGATGAAACTGATCATGTTTTCATCCTGTAGGAACAAAGGGGACAGTGTTAGCCTAGTGGCCATGAGGGGAACTGCACTCAGCAGGTCCAGCAGGTGGCTCCACTGGTACCTGGACGAAGGTGAGCGTGGCTTTTTGCAGGAGACACTCGGCGTAACAGATCTCCGCGTGCATCTCCTCTGAAAACAAAAACACAACCACAACAATCAGACGGCGAGGCTCAAATGGTTGTCAAAGATGGGGGGCAGGACCCTGTTTGTGTTCATACCTTCCTGCCGGTTGGACTGTTTACTGAGGAGACTGGAAAGGGACCCGACCATGGAGTTCTTCTTCCTGAACCTGGACACAGTCACAGTAGGTTAGAAGGAAACTGGGAATAGGTAGAAGACAGGAGACGGAGATGGAAGTGGAGGAGTTAAAGATGATGCTGAGATTCTCTTAAGGAGAGACAAGGATGGACAGGATCAGGAATGAGGTGATTAGAGGGACAACACAGACAGGAAGGTTTGGAGAAAAGGCTAGAGAAGACAGATTGAGATGGTTTGGACATGTTCAAAGGAGGGACAGCTGATACACGTTGGTAGAAGAATGATCCTAGAGATGGAGCTACCAGGTAGGAGACAAAGAGGAGATTGATGGATGCAGTGAGGGAGGACATGGAGGTAGTTGGAGTCAGAATAGAAGATGGAGAGGACAGGGGGAGATGGAGAAGGATGGTTCACTGGTCCCTTAGACCAGAGGAGAAGGAGGAGACCCTGCAGCTCAGTCCTACTCTTGACACATCGTCCTCACCTCTGACAGGTGTTCAGAGCCTCCTTGATGGTTGCCATGGCAGCCTGAATGTCTCTGTGCTCAAAGGTCATGGTGGCCTGCATCACCAGGATGCTGCTGTATCCCAGGGCATGGTACATGCTGTCCTTCCACCTGGTACAACCCAAACGTACACATGGTATTACAGAGAGTATAATTCTCGGCTCCAACCACTGGAGGCAATGACAGCGACATTGAGTTCTACCATGGTTTCAGGAGGTCCAGAGCTTCAGAGAACCTGTTGTTGAGGACCAGGTTGAGAGCACACTGAGTCTCCTGGATGGAGGTGTGAAGGTCCATGTGACAAGCCCTGCACGACAGGAGCACAAGCAGGCATGAGCAATCCAACCACCATCAACAACACAACTGATGACGGAGGAGGGGGAGGAGTCAATGTAGCTTGATAAATTACAGGAAGTGATGTAGAACTGTGGCCCCACCCCTTTTTTTTTTTACACAAAACAGTTAAATATCTGATGATTGATTTATCCCCTAATAATCCCCTGGTTGTACATTAATTAATTGGCTGTAATGCTGCCATCTAGTGGCTTTCACCTGTATATGCAGCCCAAAAAAATTTAAGACACACCATTGATAACCAAAGCTTTAAGTTTAGAGATATTATGATGATGTAACACAATCCTAATTTCATCTTCAAATATTTAATAGAATCTTAATCTAAATCTGATAATCCAGGTTAATCCACCGTGGATTAACTTCATCAACTTCATCGGCTTCAGGCCGAGGTGGTGGATGAAGGTAAGACGTGTCGCCCAGTCAACCATCTTAACTTGTATCATGTATGAATCGTGGACAGATGAAGTAGAGAAGAACAGTATAACTAGTGCTGGACTGCGACCCACAGGTTGGGCATCACTGATGTAGAGTTAGTTTATTTCTCATACTCACGCTGGGATCTTGTCATAGGCGTCTTCAAAACAGTCCTGGGGAAAAAATAAAATGAAATGTTTAGAAAAATTATCATCAGTCAAATGTTTGACATTGAAACTGTGAAAATCACATGTTGAGGTTAAAGTTTTCATCATCATCAGTGATCGACACAACGGACTCGCTGGTTGGTGATGGTTTGACTCAGAATCAGTGTCTTCCTTCCTCCAGAGTCGCTTCATTTCATCACCATGATTCATATAGAACTGTTTCAACTAGAATTCATGTCCAATCACCTCCTCCTGAACACAAACAGTACTGTAATATTTCTGGTTCTTGGTGCCACCATAAAAATCAAATAAAAACAATCCTGGATCGGTTAAAACCATTCCTGAAATGGATAACGGCGTTCCTTGTCAGCTGTTTGACAAGTTTCATAACAATAGTTATATATACACGAGAGAAGAAGCAAGAGTAGGAGGAGGAGTAAGATAAGGAGTCGGAGTAAGAGTGGGAGTGGCAGTGTGAGTGGGCGAAGGAGTAAGAATAAGAGAAGGAGTAAGAGTAGGATTAAGACAAGGAGTATGAGTAAGAGTGGGAGTGGAAGGGTGAGAGAAGGAGTAAGAGTAAGAGTAAGAGAAGGAGATAGAGGAGTAAGAGTAAGAGTAGGAGAAGGAGTAGGAGGAGTAAAAGTATGAGTAAGAGTAGGAGTAAGACAAGGCGTAGAAGTAAGAGTAGGAGTAAGAGTAAGAGTAGGAGTAAGAGTAAGAGTAGGAGTAAGAGTAAGAGTAAGAGTAAGAGCAGGAGTAAAAGTAAGAGTACTGACTGCAAAGACTGCATTCAACCAATAGATGGCGTAGAAAAGGACAACAGCATTTTAGTCTCTGACATGTCATTTATATACGCCTCCAACAGCGGTTCTTAAATATTTTGTTATGCGCCCCCTAGGGGACAGGCGTTTAACTACAGCGCCCATTAAGAACCTGATGTGTATATTTTTATCTCTATAAACAATTGTAGGATGTTCTGCCCCCTAGAGGCCACAGGCTTGTTGTCATCCATCCACCTTCGTCCTCAGGTCTCCGTCTCAGCCAGACTGAGACCCAGACAAAAACATAAAATAAAAAAAAGACAAAAAAGGAAGATCATATATATGTATATGTATACTGTATGCTCATACAGATATATATTATTTATATATATATTTAATACTATGATACTGGCATAGTTATATAATCTGCTGCTGTACTTTAAAGTTCTAAAATATCAGATTATTACAAATTATGACTAGATCTAATTTCTGTCTCTTATACACATCTAGATGTGTATAAGAGACAGGAGTAAGAGTAAGAGTAAGAGTAGGGTTAGGAGTAGGAGTGAAAGTAGGTGTCGGAGAAGGAGTAAGAGTAAAAGGAGTAGGAATAAGAGTAAGAGTAGGTGT
Organism: Paraplagusia blochii; assembly: GCA_016785265.1. Taxonomy (NCBI): domain Eukaryota; kingdom Metazoa; phylum Chordata; class Actinopteri; order Pleuronectiformes; family Cynoglossidae; genus Paraplagusia; species Paraplagusia blochii. The sequence continues at coordinate 293,307 of JAFBJS010001046.1, read as the reverse complement.
AAGAGAAGAAGGAGGAGGAGTGGGAGTAGGACTACGTATAGGAGTAAGAGTAGGAGTAGAAGTAAGAAAAGGAGTGGGAGAAGGATTAAGAGTAGGGGTAGCAGTAGGAGTAAGAGTAAGAGTAAGAGTAAGAGTAAGAGTAAGAGTAAGAGTAAGAGTAGGAGTAAGAGCAGGAGTAAAAGTAAGAGTAATGAGTGCAAAGACTGCATTCAACCAATAGATGGCGTAGAAAAGGACAACAGCCTTTTAGTCTCGGACATGTCATTTATATACGCCTCCAACAGCGGTTCTTAAATATTTTGTTATGCGCCCCCTAGGGGACAGGCGTTTAACTACAGCGCCCATTAAGAACCTGATGTGTATATTTTTATCTCTATAAACAATTGTAGGATGTTCTGCCCCCTAGAGGCCACAGGCTTGTTGTCATCCATCCACCTTCGTCCTCAGGTCTCCGTCTCAGCCAGACTGAGACCCAGACAAACTTTGCAAGAATTGGACGGGTGTCAGTTTGTAAATCAGTGACCATCGGTGGTTGACTTTAGTCAGGACGGGATTCTTCCCATTCTTCCCAATGTCACATGTCAGGCTGATGTCACAGACTCTGCTAGAGTAAGAGTAGGAGTAAGAGTAAGAGTAAGAGTAGGAGTAGGAGTAAAAGTAAGAGTAAGAGTAAGAGTAGGAGTAGGAGTAAAAGTAAGAGTAAGAGTAAGACTAAGAGTAGGAGTAGGAGTAGGAGTAGGAGTAAAAGTAAGAGTAAGAGTAAGAGTAAGAGTAAGAGTAGGAGTAGGAGTAAAAGTAAGAGTAAGAGTGTGAGTAGGAATAGAAGGACTGACTGTCCAGAACACTAGAGCAAACAGAGCGATCAAAAAGCCACTGAAGACTGAAAACGTATCAATTAAAAGACCTAAACCGTGATCGTGTCAGCGTGGTGTGTTCAGGAACCCTCTGTAGTTTTACAGACTCCATCATTAACATGGACATTAATACATTGACATTGTGCGTGAGACTAACATTTCACAGATTGACAGACTCCCATATTGACCTCTAGTTGTTGCCTCTGAGATGTGTCAGTAATTGGTGGTCAGTCTGATGCTCCACCCACTCTGTCCATCCAATCAGTGAACAGACCAAGGACTTCGACCTGTTACTATTATTGTTTTGTTGCGTTCATTTCTGCTGTGGAACAAATTATATTGTTTCTGGTTTCGTTTGTGACTCCAAGCAAAATGGCAAAGGGTTTCTGGTTTCTGGTTTTCGTTTCCGTTCCTTAAACCGGTTCAAAGACAAACATGAGGAGAACTTCCTGAAGGTTCATGACCAGGAAAAAGACAACCCTCAATCACAGACGTCAGTCCAGATGTCGGTCCATTCTGATGTCTGTATTTGAGCTGAAAAGAAAAAGATCTGAACACACACACACACACACACACACACACACTCAACAGCTCTGGCCACTAAAGCTAATTATAGCCTTGCTTACATAATAGAGTGCAGCTGCCATGCACACGCACGCACGCACACGCACGCACGCACGCACGCACACACACACACACACACACACACACACACACACACACACACACACACTCTGGTGTCCATCACACTGTAGACTGGACTTCCTGATTCTTTAAACTGACAGAAAAATGAGACGAAACCACAGAAACAGAAACATGAACCGTGATAAAAAAAAAATGAAAAAAAAAAAAAAAAAAAAGTCACAGACAGATCATT
>JAFBJS010001046.1:277187-291483 GCA_016785265.1 Paraplagusia blochii | reverse complement strand
TGTATAAGAGACAGCATGAACTTTTTTTTCCTTAACAATAAAAAAAAACAACAACATAAAAAGACGATTACACAAATAATGCAGTATTCATTAAACCAAGGCACCTGAGACTGAAGGTCTTTGTGATGGGTTCACAAATGGGTCGCCGGCGGAAGAAAACTCTTCTAGATGTGTATAAGAGACAGCCCACGGGCCGCACCAAATGATTTTGTGGGCCAGATTTGGCCCCCGGGCCTTAAGTTCTAGTATGACCTAGACAAAAGGTGTCAAAATTATCTTTACTAGCGGGTCACATCGACAACAAAGTTTGCTTGAAGGGCCGGTTGTGAATGTAATACCGTACAGATGTAACTACTCCATAACGTATTAATACATGTTACTGCAGTTAATAATTACTCAATTATAGTTATAAGTAACAGTTATTGTTTGTATTGCTATTTAAAAAAAAAAAACACAAATTTTAATTCCAGGTAAATAAACTCTGCTCTATAGACAATTTAAAAAACCTTGTCAAGCTCCGGTGGGCCGCACCAAATGATTTTGTGTGCCACATTTGGCCCCCGGGCCTTGAGTTTGAGACATATGACCTAGACAAACACCCCACGAGGTCCAGACCTTGGTGGTAATGGTGTCTGATGACCTGCAGAGAGAAGCGACTGTCAAATATGACGAATCCTCCGAGTCTTGACAATGAGGACAGATGAGGAGAAGAAACAGAGGAGGAAGGACATCCACAAAGAGCAGTAGTATGATGATGATGATGAGTACAGTCCATTAGACTGGTCAGCTGACCAGGCATTAATTGACCACTGATTTACCAACACATGTTAATGTATCTCAGCTCCTGAAGGAAAAGTCCTGAACAAATGTTCCACTGTGAGCAGCTGAGATCTTTTTTTTTCCGTTTCCTTTTCTGTCTCTCTCTGTCTTTCCTGCTGCCTGTCTCTCTCTCATCTCTGCCCACCATGGTTGTCTCTCTGCCCGCTCCTGCTGCTTATATTTTATTGACCGGTGGTCTTCACTCTCTCCTTTGTTCAGTCCGACACCTCCACCACCGTCTCTGTGTTATCTGTATTAATCTTGGATGATTTTTTTTTCCTTCTCATTTCCTTTGACTAACATGACTCCAACTCTCTGAGGCTGTTTGTTTATTCTCATCTATTTCGATCTTAGATCTGCTCCAATCCTCCAACACTGGCTTTTCTTCCGCCAGCCCAGAGAAGGAAGTGCTTTATAAGGAATATAAAAAATAAAACATCAAGATGTGCAGAGGTTTTATTAAAGAGGGAGAGGATCAGCAGCAGGACGATCCACTCGGTGTAAATCACAAACCTTTGGCGCCTTGTGATTCAGAACCTTCTGATTTGTGACTCAGAGGTGATGCTCACAGTTGGCACCAGACAAGGAAAGGCCAGCCAGAGGGTGGAGGAGAAATTACTGTAGGTTTAGGTGTATTTGAAGCATTTGGATAAAATTTTATGATTTAAATTGTTTTTATATTTAATCAACCGTGATATTTCAAACAAACACGTTTTTAGCGAAGAGTGAGCTGTGGCAGACGAATACATGATGGTGGTGCTGGTATTGAACATAAAGAGAAGTACTTTGCTACTCCTTAAGACATCCTAAAAACCTGTAAGGAATTAAATTTGTTGTTGGTATTTGTACAGGTACCAGTCCCATAAACAAATACCCTTTAGTGGTTAGTATCTATCTATCTGTCTGTCTTTCTGTCTGTCTGTCTGTCTATCTAAGAGTGACAGGGAAACGTGCAGAATTTTTGTCATATTTTTAACAAAATAAGTTTGGACAGTTATGTCCAAGGTAATATTTCCAGCTGATAGAGATAATTCAGCCTGGCAGAGCGTAAAGTGACAGCATCCTGAGAAGGACAGTTGCCCTGGAAAAGGGAGACTTGAAGAAAAAGCCGTAATGGAAATTTTTATCCAGCGTGACAACTTCTGAAGGCAGTGGCTGCATAAAAAAAAAAAAGAAAAAGACTAAAAGAGAGACTACCGATGTGAGGATCTCCTACCTGTTGGACGCTGTAACACCCCAGTGGACCTTTGATGCCAGCCAAATAATTAACTCGGCCTTTAGGAGACCCGCTGCTTCTAATTACCGTCGTGCTAAATCAATATCCTAGATGTAGTGAAACCAATCGGGTGTCGTCGGACAAAAACGTCGGACAAAAACGTTGCTGTGACGTAAAATCAATTAAGTATTTTTCTGTTTGCGGCTCGTCCTGTGCCTTAAACAGTGTTCCACCCCTGAGCCCAACTTCCTCTGCCGCGGGGTTCTCTAATGAGATCAGTCGAGTTCCTGAACTAACGAGTCAACAGCACTGTAGCTCACACGCTCTGCTGCAACACAGTGTTTGGCCAGCAATTAGACAGAGACAGGGACGAGGGTGAGGAGGGGCAACATGTAAAATGTTCTATTTTCTGCACACGCAACACAACACGGTGATTTAGAAAAATCCCCGCTGTGTGTTTAATGTCCTCACACAGCTGTGGACCTGGACGCCAGGTGAAAGTCCAACTGCAGAGAATATTCTGATGGACCTTTCCTTCTCCTCACTATTGTCTTGACACCATGACATACCATCCTCCCACCCTGCAAACACCAGTGAGTGTATCCTTGTATATTTTCTTATTCCTGAAGCAAGGATAAAAAAAAAAGACACTGTTAAATGCGTTAACTCCACCTCTGCAGCCTAACAAACAACTTCGATGAATCGGCCCTTTCTTGACTACTGCTACTACAATCACTATCGCTGATGTAATCTGGTGACTCAGCATTTCATTAGGTGCTAATCTTGTCAGACTGTAACTGTAGTTTCATTATAAGGCAGAGTGGAATCTGCCCAGAATAGCTTCTTGTAATGGTTTCATTCTTTTTCCATCGGTAACCGATGCTGAGGAAACCGATCCAGCTCCTTATGGGCTGAGAAAATGGGGTGGAAGTCACTCAGGCAGAGATAATCCTGCTCTGGAATGAATGAGGAAATACACACTCTCGTACTTTAAGTTTTGGACTCGCAGAGATAATCAGAGCTCATTACGTCCCCAGTCTTTGTAAAGGAACAATCACGGTTCTGATCCGTTGTATCTCCTAGGATACATGACACCTTTAAGGGTAGAAAGACTCTGAGGGAAGAGTCAAGGTAACAAATTGTCACTTATTAGAATTCTTCTGCCACTGTTGTGTTCTGTCATTTCAGACAGGCTTTGTGAGGCAAACTGTCAGAACTCTATGTTTGACTCTGTAATTTCTTACACTTAAATGTATAAATGCAGGAAACTGGACAAAAACTGGCTTTATTGTCACTACATATTATACACCAGTGGTTCTAGAGTGTTCTGACTTCAGGGCCCACCATCACTGTCACAACCCAAGACACAAACTGTACTCTTAAAACTTGTTCTGGCAAAAAGAACTCTCATAAAAAATAATAATAATAATAATAAAAATGTTGTTATCAAACAAAAAACAACAAAAAAATATTTTTTTTGTTGACCCACTGAAAATGGGTTGCGGCCGAAAAGTGAGTGACCACCCACCAGTTGAGAATCACTGCTACAGTACAATTTTGAGGCTCACAAACTGTGGGTGGATGCTTACAAATAAAATAGTATTAACATTAATCAGTCAGTCATGTCGCTACACGGCGAGCGAAATATATAGAAATATATACATATATAAACATATACAGTATATATACAAACATATATACAGTATATATATGTAGAGTTTCGAGCTGGAGCAGCAGCAAACACTGTCTTTACACTACACGAATATATGTATATATACATATACATATGTGTATATATATATATACATATACATATATGTGTATATATATACGTGTATATATGTGTGTATATATGTATATATGTATATATATATAAACATATATATATACATACATATATACATTATATATGTAGAGTTTCGAGCTGGAGCAGCAGCAAACACTGTCTTTACACCTGTCTCTTATACACATCTAGATGTGTATAAGAGACAGGGGTTGAGGAGGGGCAATATGTAAAATGTTCTATTTTTTGCACACGCAACACAACACGGTGATTTAGAAAAATCCCCGCTGTGTGTTTAATGTCCTCACACAGCTGTGGACCTGGACGCCAGGTGAAAGTCCAACTGCAGAGAATATTCTGATGGACCTTTCCTTCTCCTCACTATTGTCTTGACACCATGACATACCATCCTCCCACCCTGCAAACACCAGTGAGTGTATCCTTGTATATTCTCTTATTCCTGAAGCAAGGATACAAATATAAATTATTGCCATATATATATATATATATATATATATATATATATATATATATATATAAACATACCTATATATGTATATGTATATATACGTATATATACGTATATCCGTGTAGTGTAAAGACAGTGTTTGCTGCTGCTCCAGCTCTAAACTCTGAAATGAATGACACAGGTAAATGTCTCAGAATCTCAGGGGAAGAGTCTGAACTGAAGTGCAGTATTAAACTGGGTTACACTCAGACACATGCACCGACCCTGAACTCTCAATCACACTCACTTGTGCTGTGACAAAGCCAGCTGCAAAATCATGGCAATTTTCTGAGCTAAACTACACTGTAACAATAATGACGGAAGTCTCAACACCCACTCTCTCTGCTGAAATCTTGTAAATAACGACTGTCAGTGTTTCTCCCCAGTTGGTTGTGAAAATACTTTCAAATGTTTCATTTGTCAGTTGTTTCACTGCTGCATGTTTCTTTTTTTTTTCTAGATAATTCATTTTTGGTTTTGGGCCATGATTCTGTTTATATTTAACTGATATTCCGATATTTGATGCAATAATAATAAATATATAACTGCACATATGCTCATAGGAAATTTCCATATGATATTCTTCTTCCTTTCAATTTGTCCATTTTTCAGGGGGTTCCACAGGGGGTTTCCATCTCCCCCTGTCCTCTGTATCTTCTACTCTGTCTCCAACTACCTCCATGTCCTCCATCAATCTCTTCTTTGTGTCCTACCTGGTAGCTCCATCTCTAGGATCATTTTTCTACCACTGTCCCTCCTCTGAACATGTCCACACCATCTCAATCTGTCTTCTCTAGCTTTGTCTCCAAACCTCCCTGTCTGTGTTGTCCCTCTAATCACCTCATTCCTGATCCAGTCCATCCTTGTCTCTCCTGAAGAGAACCTCAGCATCTTTAACTCCTCCACCTCCAGCTCTGTCTCCTGTCTTCTACCTATTCCTTGTGTCTCTAATCCATCCATCATGGCTGGTCTCACCACCGTCCTGTAAACCTTCTCCTCCACCTTAGTTGACTCTCTTCTATCTCAGATCTCTCCTGACTCTTTTCTCCAGTTGTTCCATCCTGACTTATCTTTACACTTCAATTTTTCAAATTTTCCCGATCTTTTAGCTTAATTTCCGAACAATCCAATCCAATATGTACCGTATTACAGACCTCCCAACCACACTTTGTTCTTAAAATGGACAAAGGAGGAAGTTTAGGAACTGATGGTTGTAGTGTTTGTTAGTGTAAGTCATGCTAAAATGCATTTATCCCTAATATATGAGGAAATGTTGACATTGCAAGGATATGGCATAAATATATCCACAATACAAACCAATTATATAATTTGGAAAAGTTCGATGGACCGGATTGCAAAGCTGAGCGAACCACACCTGGCCCCTGGGCCTTAGTTTGCTCATATCTGGGCATACAATGTTAGAAAACAGATGTAACAGGACTGGTTGGGTTTGTTGGACAGTGTCTTCGTCTGGTGGTTGAGTTCGTTTTGTTTGTATTATCGTAACATTAAAGATCTTAAATTAAATTGACAAATTGTCAGATTTTCCAGATAGCCAGACGATCACAGGGTTTTCTTTCTTTTTTTTTTTTTCAAGCTGTGTTTCAATGACCAAGCAGAGTCTGTTTGGAATTCCTCCACATGGTCCATTAGTTCACTTAGCCACTGTTCTGCCAGACGTGTGTTGCTGAATGAGGAGATAGCAGGGTTTGTTAACTCTCTCCTTCTCTCTGTCGTGCGACTGTTGTGGGGAGGAGCAGCTATAATGAGGTTAAAGCAGAGCGAGTGAAACCCATAGAAGAGCAGAAAGACACGTTTCTGGAAGCCAATAATAAACTGAGATGGTGAATCTGTCTGCTGGACCTGTCACACAAACTGAGCTGTTGCTGCTTGTTGTGGCAGCAGACAGCAGCCGAGGGAACCTCTCTGAACCGCTTTGGGTCTAATGACAGCAAACCGCTCCAGCAGGCACAGAATACAGTCTCCAGGTGAATCGTGAATCGTGAAAAAAAAGTCACTGTCAAGTGATAACATTTTGTCGAGATCTCGTTCGTGTCTGTACGTTTAAAAATGCCACACCATGTTATTTCCAAAGCCCTGTGTGTGAAAGTCAACGAGTCGGACCTGGGCTGAACTTTAAAGTGTGTGAAAAGGAAGCGGCGTTGACGTGTGTGTAAAAGTAAAATGCAAATAACTGTGTGGGAAAAGGAGAGTCTGAATGTTGGCCGGGAATAAGAAAGATATTTTTTTTTCCTCATCGACAGACTTTAGTGGAGATATGGGATATTATTTGACACAGGAAAAAAAATCAGGATCAGGAGGAGTAAATAAAGTCAGTGGGAGCTCAACAGCTAGACAAGGCGCTTCGTGTATCAAAGTTGCGTAAAATCTAAATTTTTGTGAGACATTTTTTTACAATCACTTTCAGCCCTCACAGGAAGGATCAAAGTATGGAGCAGTGTGATTTGGGTGGCAGTGGTGGAGACTGCTGCTATTTGTAAAGTATATTTACAAATATACCATATTTTCACGACTATCAGGCGCATATAAAAGTCTTAGATTTTCCTCAAAATGTACGGCGCCCCCTATAGTGGGAGGTGTGCCCTGTGTGTGTTGTTGTTGTTGTAAGGCGGACGTAGAGGACACTATGAGAACTTTAAAGGAGGAACTGTGGGCGTTGTTTTTGCTCTCGCTCTATTTTTAAATATGCACACTTGTATGTGTATGTGTTGTTGTTGTAAGGAGGACGTAGTAGAGGACACCATGAGAACTTTAAAGGGGGAAGTGTGGGCGTGGATTGTATATAAAACCTCATAATCAGGTGCGCCTTATGTTTGTGTTAAATATAGTAATGTCACACAAAACTGAGAGTCGTCTTTCAGTACGATGCGCCTTGCGGTCGTGAAAATGCGGTATACTAAAATACTCACCTTAGATTAAACAGGTTTTAAATACAAATTAACTCTTACCTGGGGTGAATTCATTCATTCTTATGTTTTTGGATGATTGTCCAAAAACATTGACTCTCTAGCGCCCCATCTGGTAAGATAGATAAGGTAATTGCTTTATCTCCTTTGTTGTAACTCATCTGTAACAAAAAAAATCAGAGTAGTTTTCTCTAAAAAAAAATTCAAATTTTAATGTATTTGACACCACTGTGGGTGTTCCGCCCCACAGTTTGGGCACCACTGCTTTATGAAAACTTTACATAGAAAGACCTGGTATCGACCCAATGACTTACACACTGCGTGGGAAGAAGACAAACCGCCTCCACCAGCGGGTGGTTGTGAATATTTTTAGAAACAGAAAATCGCCCTGCGTTTATCGTAAGTGGGTTATTGGTGGCAATTATACCTGCGCCACAGGGGAAAAATAACCACAGCGATCTCCCCGGGGGACGGGGTGTGAGTCGTGACATCATTTATTACAGCAGAAGACGCCATCATTTTCCCATTGAGTGAATCATGCATTGAGCAGATAATGGCAGGGCGTGATGTAGACGCTGTCTTCTCAGCCTCCGTCAGCTGATAGCAGCCGTCCTTTGCCGTCAATGTATCTCTTAACATCACGGTCACTAGTTGGCGCCCAGGTTTCTAAAGTAAGCCGAGGCTCGATCCTGAGCGGCTCGGATGTTTTCAAACACCGGACCCACGGAGGCCTCAGGTCAGGGTGCAGGGTGAAAAGAGGACTGAAAATATCAATAAAAGAAAGTAGATTCTCCAAAGCTTTCACATTGGAAGGTTGGTCAGACACAGAGTTACGGAGGTTTCACTGAAACAGGAGTAGAAGTTGATGTACTGAGGGGAAATCCATTTGCGGCAGTTACTGAAGCCTGACTTGATAAACTGCAGGGCGGTGCATGTATAAGCGTGGTGGCGCCGATGAGACCTGGACGCAACAGAATAATTTCATGGAGGCAGAGCGAGTCGTGATGTGCGTCCAAACTTTCCATGAAACGTCTTCCTGCTGCACCTAGTGTTTATTTATTATTTATTATTATTGTTTTCAGACAGTATTTTGAAAAAACTAATAATTTTCTGTCCCTCAGGGGTCCCTGCCCCAATTTTGAGAACCTACACAGTTACAGTAATCACTGTTTGTTAAATAAATAGCTTTTTGCTTCTACTTTTCTGCAGCTTTAACGTTAGAGAAGATCTCGGCTGCTGTACAGAACAACCGTACCATATTCATCAACTCAGGTTGAACCATTTTCATAATTCATGTCAGAAGATGAAATGTGATCTCACCGATCAGGGTTTGGTGCTGCTGCTGCTGCAGCTGCTGGTCTGAGAAGATCAGCTCCACTCCTCCTGAATCCATAATCTTCAGGAGGAGAGAGACGTCTGTTTTCCACTGGATATTGACCCTAAACACTGATTTAAATAAACACAGCTGCTGTGGTTCAGTCTACAGTACATTTTACTTTTAGCAAACATTATATAGTTTGGCATTAAGTACACGAAGTGAAAATGCAAACTCCTCCAGATCAGTTCACTCAGTTCAGAACCACAACCATATCAGAGTTGAGTACAATACTATATATGGACAAGAAGAGCTGCGGTTGCACAAATAATTTAGTGAAATAAAATACTTTTTCCAGTTGTTCAACACATTGGAACATTGTAATAAACCAAAAAACTTTATATTTGATCATATTTGGTCAAAACATTGAATTAAATGGGAAGATTGACACATGAGCGCTGAACAATTCATCCAATTCAGTTGTTGTTCCACTCTAAAGCAGTGATTACCAACAGATGGGTTGCGCCCCAGAAGTGGGTCACGGACTCATTTTCAATGGGTCGCAGGCAAATGTCTGGGCAAAAAAAAATTAATTATTTACATTTAATATTTATAAATGTTTCCATGCGTCATTCTTATTGCCAGTATTTCCTAAATATCCTTATTTTGAAAGTCTTGCTGAAAATATTATTACAAATGCAATGCAACATGAATAAAAACCAAAGAAACGCTAGTGTAATTTCAATATTTTTTCCACGCACTCTCATTAACGCAACGATGTTGATGAAAGAACTTAGACCGATGTAAGCTAACATTGTCTGTCTTTTATCGAATTAAAACACATGTTTCAATGTCAAAACATTCACAAAGTCAATAGACGCTACTTTAAAAACATTGTCCATAAATGAACATTAATGAGGATATTTCTCTATTGACTGATGAATTATTTAAGTTTAAAAAAACAAAAACAGTAATTTAAACAGCAAAAATGGCTATGAACTCCAAGAAGACCCAAAAAATATTTTTTTCAGCCCAGCTGAAAGTCGCAACCCAGTGTTTTTGAAACAATGCTCTAAAGCACAAGGGGTTATACACATTGTAATTTGTGCAACCTAGAAAAAAGTTTGGTTTTTGACAAATTTATGAAGCGCAATTCATGGTTAAAATTTCCTTTTTCTCTGCAACTTTTCAATTTTTTATTTTATCATTCAGTCACATTCACCTGCTGTAATTTGTCTCTCGTAGCCAGCGATATAAATAATATTTTAAATTAATTTTTAGTTACTAATATGACTTATAACTATTTGTTTTCAGCATAGTTAATCTGGATTAATCCACAGCTGCACTGTAATTCATCGGAACAAATAAATAACTTCATAACATTTAAAATCCTGGTGTTAAATAGTCCCAGAAATCCAACATGCAGGCAGTCACTGGCCTACTTTAAATTGAAATTTTACATGGATGTGAGCGCCGTCTATTTAATCCAAAACCAGATGATTTGGATGCGGTTGCCCAAGTGCACACTTTGAACAGACACGACACGACTGTGGGTTTTCTCAAATCTGTGTGTGACAGTCTCGCACCAGCGGCTGTGGGGGAATGTGGAAAGCACAGCTCCCTCCACTGACTGCTGATAATTCTGCTGGAATTCTTAACCACAGCTCATCATTCAACACTAAATGTATTCCAGCCAGAAAAGATCAACTGGAGAATGGCTGCGTTTTTACCGATACTCTACAAGTCAATTGTTTTTTTTTCTAAAATCATTGCATTTTTGTTTTATTTTAGCCTGTCCTACTTTTACCTATGCTCAGAATATTATTTCAAATGCAACGCAACGTGAAACAAACGAAATGTTATGGTATTTGTCATTTTTCCTTATACAGTCGCAAAAAAAAAATGTGACCACTCTTGTTTTCTTCAATTTCTTGTTCATTCTAATGCCTGGTTCCACTAAATGTATTGTATATTACCTGAAAAATACAATGAACATGGAAATAATAAATGGCTAAAATGGCTGTTTTTGTCAGTACAAGGACAAAGCTATTAATGTAAGAAAAACATGGATGTTATATTTGTCCAAAAACAATTACCTCTAGTGAAACCAGGCATTAAAACGAACAAGAAATTGAAGAAAAAAACATTTTTTTTTTTAGTGCCGAGGCATGTCAGCCAACATCCTTTTGCAGAAAATGGCCAACTGTTTATTCCAAAGTGGATTTTATTCTCATAATATTATGCAAGTTTAATTAATTTCTGACGGCTTCAGTTGAAGGTGTTCATTTAATGTCTAATAAAGGCAACGTTTTTCACAGCAGGGGAATGGACGGCAGTAGAAATCATTCCATTTAATTGTAATAAATGTTAATTGAGGTCTGCGTGTGTGGCCCAGCTGATATGTTCTTTAACTTATGGTTCTCAATAGCACCCGAGGAATTTCAATGGAAAATTAATTTTTTTGTTATTATTATATTGTTCCAAACAAATGCACCTTTAGTGGAACGGTGCATTACAATAAACGAGAAATTGAAGAAATCAAAATTGAAACACTTAATCTAAAGGTGTAGCGCTATTCAAAAAAAAAAAAAAAAAATAGAGCTACAGCAAGAGTCAATGTCTTTGGGATGAAACTAGGCAAGATCGACTCTCGATTGGGGCAGTTGGCGCCATCTAGTGGGTTGGCAATTTCCATGAAAATTCAAGAAGGGTGGACCAACCATTGTTCCCATGACTGTATCTCAGTATTACTGATCATATATTACTGCATTATGCCGACCATAGGTTGTGCATCAGCGATTGCCAGGCAACAGTTGTGTATCTTTGTATTCCTTTGTCTTGCTTTTTTAGACTGCAATAAATAAAGGCTGTTCAGGAAACCTTGCCTTTTGTTGCGGAGCCTTCACACAGCTTTCTGAGATAGCAGACTCAACAGAGTGTTTCTTCAGGAAGACCTCAGGGTTGATAAAAATTAGGAAAAGAACTATTTGTCTGCTGAAATCACTCCTTTTTTTTCTTCTTAGAATGACTAATAGTCGATGATGACAGCCTTTAGTGCGACCTGAAGCCGTTTCACACTTTCTACCTTGGCTGCGGCTCTGATGCTGTGAGAAACACTCAGTTTAAATTCTTTGTGTTGCTCTTTATATTTATCTGTGTGGGCAGTGAAATGCAACAGCCAATTTGCTGTGAAAAATAATGGACTTCGTTTCCGCCAAGTAGGAACATCACATTTAAATGCAACTTTTTCAAGTATGGAGTGAAGGACTGAAGGACTTGATTTACAATGATTACAGGGTTGTAGTGAAGGTGCTTTGCGGAAATTGGATACACTTGATCTAAAGGTATAGCTTTATTAAAAAAAATAGAGCTACAGGTAAAAAATGAGAAATTGCAGTTTTGCTTTAGAGCAAAATAAATATCTTTGGCGCCATCTAGTGGGTTGGCGATCTGCATGAACGTTCAAGGAGGGCGTTGTATGGACTGCTGCCCCTGGTCATAGTTTTTAGTTGTTGGATCATCTGGCCCAATTTTTTACATTTTTTACAAGAGATCCAAGGTTGCCATTTTCGCCCAACAATCTGATTGGATGAAGGTACGTTCACATGAATAAAAACACATACATTGAAACGTGGTCGTGAATCCACACTTGTGCTCTGACTCATCGGAACGTCTCTATATTCACGCATTGACAGACATTGAACCTTGACACATTCCGAGCACAGCCTGTCCTGACATGTGACATGTGAGACACGGGATGGCGCCATCAATGACGCACCTTTCAGTCATGTGATATAATCTGATATAATGTCAACACGTGAGCAGCATTTTGGTGATGATGAGTCTGAACAGAAGCTGTAAAAAAATATTATTGGTTTTGGTCATTTTCACCATTTTACTATTTTGGCCATGGAGCATTGTTTTCCACCAGTGGCGCCCTCCAGAGGATATATGCCTCAATCTTTGAAAAACCCCTGCCATGCTCGTGTTAATCACCCCTCGACTTCCATCACGATACGAGTGATTTTTCTGTGGAGTTCTTCTCAGTAGGTCAGTCTCTAACATCCTCGTTCAATAATATCTCTACATCGCTCATGAACTTCTCATCTCAGCCTCGCGTCTTTATCGTCTCCCAAATCTTTAAGGTCTTTTCAGCAAACGCTGCCATTCAAACCTTCAATTCTTCCACCTCTGGCTCAGCTTCTCTTCTGGATGTGAGCGTCTTTGAACTCAAACCCATTGTTTAGCCTTATATCCATCATCCAGTAGCCTCTTCAAGCTCTTAGAGTTAGCCTAGCTGCAACACACGTAGCTCAGTTGTGCGTTGCATCAAGAACGGGAGCGTTTGCTCTAAAGAGCGATAAAAACTGAATTTAAATGTGCTTAATTAGAGCACTACATGCTTATACTGCACGTTTGGTGGGTTTCTCACCTCCAGAGTGTAATGAATGCAAAGCTATTTTTAGCCTTGAGTCACTCCAACGGAAAAAGCGAACAATGGCTGAGGACCGTGTTGTGTAGGTGTAGGAAGTTCGGCTGTTGGGAACAAACTTTGACTATTTTGCTATTCAATCTGGTTCATCAAGCCGTGTGCAATAATCTGATTTAAACCAAACAACCGCCAAAATGCTTCAAAATTGAAGGTTTACGCCTTTAAAAAAAACGAGCAACGGGACAAAGCACATTGTGTGGCCGTGAGAACAACGCTGAATAAAACATCAGACTCTCAGTGAGGAGGCCTCGCCGATGTAACCTTCTCTTATCTCCAGCACTTTAGAAATTCCATGTCATCTCAATGAATCGCTTAGAACAGACGGGCTGCGTTATCTGGTAGAATACCTGCAGAGTTTGTTTGTGGCTCAGGTGCTGACCCTGGTGGCTAACTCGGATGATTGGTTGGATGAGTCAGTAAAGAAGAGTTTTGCAGGAGTACGGGTAGAACCTTCAACTCTGCACTTGGATTTATCTGCAGCCGACTTTGACATCTTATGTCATGGAAAAAAAATTGGTTATTAACAAATGACAGATCGCTTGTCAGTACTGCTTGCTTTACGAAATGAATTATTTTTTTCATGCAACAAGGAAGACGTTAAATACAGGTTTAATCCCACATGACTCAGCCATGGACATAGCTAATTAATGTCACCAACAGTGACAAGATAAGAGGTGGAAAAAGCCGGTATTGCATCGCAGGAGCGAGGCTGGATGTAATTTTTCTATAAAGGGACCCTAATTATGTCTCTGCAACAGAGAATGGAAGCGAGGCTCAGTGCGAGGCTTTTAGTATTTCAAAACAATGAAACAATAAAGATGATGGGCGATGATTAGAAGCGGTTTGGAGGAACCAGGTAGAGCCTCAGCTGGCGGCGCAGGATGGGGAAAGACATGTTTCCAAGAGATGTTTCCTGATGAGGGAGTGAAGACAAAGAGTGATCAGACTGACGTCCAAAGGGAGGGTCAACAATGGAAGGCTGAAAATCTCTTCACAAGGCGTAAGTAAAATCTTTATTTCTGCAAATAGAGGGTTGCAAGTGGAGGAGTTAAAGATGCTAAGATTCTCTTTGGGGAGAGACAAAGACGGACAGGATCGGGAATGAGGTGATTAGAGGGACAACACAGACAGAAAGGTTTGGAGAGAAGACAGATTGAGATGGTTTGGACATGTTCAGAGGAGGGACAGTGGATACATTGGTAGAAGAATGATCCTAGAGATGGAGCTACCAGGTAG
>JAFBJS010001046.1:237457-277178 GCA_016785265.1 Paraplagusia blochii | reverse complement strand
AGGAGACAAAGAGGAGATTGATGGATGCAGTGAGGGAGGACATGGAGGTAGTTGGAGTCAGAGTAGAAGATACAGAGGACAGGGGGAGATGGAAAAGGATGATTTGCTGTGGAAATGCTTGAAAAAGGCACCAGCCAAAAGGTGGAGGAGAAGTTATCTATTATTGAGAGAAAAAAAAGTTATTACCGCCCAGTTATACCTCAATTTAAATATCATTCATCATTTTGAAAAAGTAACTGCAGTTCTGCAAGCGGAGTTTTTACTGCGTCTTAAAAATATACTAAGATGTAGAGAATAAAACTCGAGCTACAGAGTAAAATGAGACTTAAACTGATGTATGTATTTCCCAAAGTGACGACAAATATCAGGCCTGCATTTGCTACATCAGTTGTCCCAACCCCTGGTCCGAGGACCAGCACCTGTCCTTGGGTCAGTTAGTAACGGGTCGCACAGAGAGAGTGGACAACTAATTATTATCTGATTCTAAACAATGTTTTATTTTGAAAAATTTGCTCGTTTCATAATTTATAACCGCTAAATTAAAAAGCCCTAAATGAAAGGAACAAAAAATAACATATTTGGAAATTTATTTATTTAAATATATATATTTATTCAAAAATATATTTATTGTGACAGAAATGTAAATATAAAGAAACTATATAATGAGAAGATTATCATATGTTACAGCTTTTCTTCTTTGTACTTCAACAACTTCATCTTTTACTTTATAAACATTTTTGCATCCTGTCACAGATATATTTCTCATCCTACGACAACATGCAGTTCCTGGTGTGATCATATTGTTAAAGAATACCAAAGAGCTTGCAGCATTTCATACAGACGCATTAAAATTCCCTTAGGATCACGTTGTGACTTCCTGGAGTTACTCGAACGCAACCCTCCCAGGGACGCGAGAGCTCTTACCACCCACTGTACAGAAGAAGGAAACAAGAAGAACAGCAGCAGATGTATTCCAGGGAGGAGAAGAAGGGAGGAAGAGGGAAATTTCTCCATTTGTTTTCTAATATATAATCTTTGAGAGAATCTGGTTCAGGCCTGTGACGCTGCTGTGCAGCTGCTGTTCTTTGTTCCCAAATCAGTGTCTGGATTTATCCTATTCCTCTAGACGTGAGCAGTCCAACCAAAGCCAACGCACTGTGGCATCAACGTTTATATTTTTTTCTTGTCAATATTTGGATTAAGGGTTTGGGGAACAAAAACAGACTTTTATTTTCAGGAACTTGGATAAAAATAATTGGATTTTAGCTGCTCTGTATATTAGATATCAGCTATATATGTACATATATAGGACTGAAGCTAAGACACGTATCATGATTTAAGCAGTTTCCTATGTGATGACTTAAACTAGTACAAATATGATGACTTAAGCTAGTACAGATATTAGACTTCAGCTGATGAATATATAATGATTTAAGCTAGTACATATATTGGACTGAAGCTGACACATATATCAAGATTTCAGCTGCTACATATATAATGCCTTATTCATGTACATACGTAATGACTTAAACTAGTACATATATTAGATTTAAGCCTTTACATATATAACGACTTAAGCTGGTATACATATATTAAAACCAAACTGACACACATATAAAGATTTGAGCTGCTACATATATAAAAATCTAAGCTAGTTCATATATTAGATTTAAGCATTTACATATACAACATCTTACTCAAATATACATATATTAGACATCAGCGGTTAAATATATAATGACTTAAGCTAGTACATATAGTACATATATAGACTCAAGCTGCCACATATATCAAGATTTAAACAGCTACATATACAACGACCTAATCTAGAACATATATTAAATTTAAGCTTTTACATATATATGTATGTATATATAACGACTTAATCTAAAATAAACATATAAGCTGCCAAATATATGATTTTAGCTAGTGAATATATTGTAATTTACTAGCTGTTACATATATAATGACTTAGGCTAGTACATATTTAATGATTGAAGCGTACATATATAGCAACTTAAGCTATTATATACTTCCGCTGCTACATATATATTGATTTAGACTTTTGCATATATAACAGCTTAAGCTAGTGCATTCATCAGACATAGGTTGCTACATATATGGTGACCAAAGTAAGTATATAGAAAGACTTAAGCTATAACATACATAACAACTAAAGGCAGTGCATAAACAACAACATAAACATTACATTTTTATGCAAGTTATGTAAAATGTAATATTTTGCAGTCATTATTTCACCTTGTCCATGGCTAAATCAAGATTTATCAAAACAAAATCAGACATTTTATGCCCGGTAACTAATACAGGCTTCATATTTGCTGAAAGCTCGCAATAGGTGGGAGTCATAACGCTGCTTCATCACTAAGTAACCGAGGCATGCCTCTGCAGTGCAGAGAATTCTACCACTTAGAATCCATTTATTTTCTACTTCCGACCTTGAGGTATTAGTTTTATTAAATCAAAGTCAATTTCTCGGCTATTCAAATCCAACATTTCCGCCTGCCGCGTCTCAAAGAATATCAGGGCACAGAGAGACCCTGACTTTGGCTCAAATAGGCAGATGTTTGCACACCTTCTATTCATCAAGGCCGCCATGAATCAGTTATTTTCTATTGGATTTCGCCGCCTCTCCTGCCAGTTGCCGTTACACATAAGCTCCCACATCACATCTGACTGAGCACATCTCACATCCACGGCTCACCCGGCCACTCCGCGTCCTAGAAGGGAATTTAAACATCATTCATCCATTTCATGGTAGAGACACAGTGACTGCTTATTTACATAACATGCGTCTAAATAAGCAGCAGTGAGCCTGACAGGCAGGTGAGATTGATGGGAAATGTAGCTCCACACCTACAACTTTACCCAGTAACACAGCCAAGCTCATTTATAACCACTTATTTTCCTGGTCTCTGATTACTGCCATTATCCAAACCCAAGACGTTCTGGTCGCTTCACAGCTTCGTTCAACTTTTACAACCTTTTTGTCAAGTCTGCACTAAACATTTCCAGATTTGACACTTTTTTTTCTATTTTAAAAAAAGGGGAATGTGCAAGTGTGAATATATTTGTTAATGTGAGAAGAGATTTTATAACTTGTACAGTCGCCAAAAATCCACACTGCTTTTTCTTGTCTTACAGGAAATAAAAAGAGTTTTTTTTTAAACTTTAACACAATCACTAGCGATAAAATGTGACCCAAAGAATCAGATTCAGACCTTCAAAACTTCTAGATTATGTTTTTGGCTCTTTTTCTACAATTTTGAAAGGAATGAATATTATCAGTCTGAAGTGCTGGAGTCGAGGGCAAATTACTTGATTTTGACTTTAAAAAAAAAGTATTTTGCACAAATCATTCTACTCTGTGACTTACTCTTTTGTACTTGGCCACAATCTAGAATTTTCTACTTCTACAAACCAAAATCGTTAAGGATTAAGGGGATGTTTTTATTAATTAATTAAAATGTTTCTATTAATTGACATTAATATTTAACCTCTGTCTTTTCCCTGCAATTCCCACATTTCACCAATAGAAGTAGAGATAGTGAATAGAATTTGAGCCCCAGTTCACGCCCACATGGGTCAAATACTAGAGAGAAAAGGAAGACGGGACTTAAGCCTCACTTGAGACATTCTATAACAACAAGAGTCCACGCTGCAATAGTTACCGGCACCTTAATGGGCCGTGCCCCCCATTTTGGGAATCACCACTCTCGAATGAGAGTGTTAACCATTCCTCCACTGGCCCATTCAATTAAAAAATAATTGTTATTTAGTAAAATATTTATAATTAATAATCTTATTATAATTCATTCATCTTCTGCTTGTCCGTTGCCGGGTGGCAGGGGTAGCTGGCGTCACCCAAGTCACATTGCACCATATTGTGAGCCTTCTAGTGGGTGGTGAGCCACTAGAGGGCCTCAGTGTCAACCTAGTAGCTGGCGGACTCGAACCTGAAACCCTACGGCCCCAAGTCTGCTTCCTTAACTACTAGGCCACCACTGCCGACTAGTTGTAATTACAATAATAATTATACAACATTCACGTGAGTTATCTAACGCTCTATCTACTATCTGTGGCTATACATGTATCATATTTTAGAATTGTTTGTGGCCCGTAGTCACAGTATTTGCCCAGGTCATCTAGAAAGAAAAGGAAGATTAGACTTAAACCTCACTTGAGGCATTCTATGACAACCTGAGTCCATGCTGCAATAGTTACTGACCACCTAACGGGCCGTGCCCCCCATTTTGGGAACCTGTGAGAGTGATAACCATTCCTCCACTGGCTCATTCAAGAAAATAATAACGATTTAGTGACATATTCTGCATTATTTATTATATAATTAATGTAAAAATATATAGGAATATAACATCATCGTGTTTTTACTTTAATTTAGCTGCTTGTCAGGTGTCTAACGCTCTATCTACTGTCTGTGGCTTGGATACGCGCTCCCGTGGGCGCGCCACTGATACTCTCTCTCTGTCTCAGTCTCTCTCGGTGTCTCTCTCCCATTCTCTCTATCCCCAGCCTCTCGGAGAAAACCGGGTGTGAGCGTCGCTGTGCTGTGAATGAACCGTAGTGGTGGGGAATGTAATATCCTCCGGTCTCCCGCCGCTCGGGCTCCCGTGTCTCTCCATCTCTGAGTCTTCGTCCCCGGTGAGTTCAGTTTCTGTTGCTACATCATTTAGTTCCACACATTACGTAGTTTGTCAATTCTTGAAGTTGTTACCAACGCGGGGTTAGTGAATAATCTGCTAACTTCCAGCCTTAAGGAAAACACTGCGGTAATTAATGACGTTTCCGGTCATTTTGTCTTCCCAACTGTTGTGATTCTAAAATGGCCAAAAGTCTGAGTTTGATCGTGTTGACCAATTCAACCGTGACACCTGTGTAGAGTAGATGACGGTCACTGGCTAATTATGTAAGAGCTGTAGGTGTCATGGTGGGAGTGGATTTTTCCCGCCGTTAGTGGACTGTGTGGAGTGATTATTTACTTGACTCTTCCCTGGATGTTAGAGCAGAACTGTCTCAACCAGAGGGAACGCAGAGGGAGAGACAGGTCTATCTGTCTGTCTGCCTGTCTGGGGATACCCAATATTTTTGTTTTTATCTCACTTAGCAAAAAAAAAGAGAAAAAGAACTAGACATCTTACTTTACAGTAGCGCCCTAATACATGTGGAATTACACTGGTGATGACTTTTCCTGCAGTGACAAGATGTGAGGTCTTTTGAGGAAGCTGTGATGGACACACACACACAGTGCATCAAACACACATCATCAACCTTGTGTGTGTGTGTGTGTGTGTGTGTGTGTGTGTGTAGCTGTGTTACTCCTGCAGTCCGGGGTGTTCTGGTGTGATAAAAGACAGTGAGGAGCTCACAGGGTTGGTTGAACGGCAGGATTTTTGCGTGTGCGTCCATGACTGAGCATTTTCGCACATTCAACTGTGGGCAAATGTCTTTTTCTGTGCCATCACACAACAATGCTGATTTTTTTCTTCTTCTTTGGAGCATTAAATTCTTGCACGGGGAGGACATGGTGATGGTTCCACTGAGTTTTTAGGGCGGACGGCTGAAGAAAGCCTCTGGTTCCGGGTACATGGAAATGACTGGTTTAGTGCATGAGCGTGTCTATCAGCCAACGACCTCGCTCTGAAAATAACAAACTGTTTGTTTTTTGTGTGGATTTTTTTTGGCACAATATTCTGCCAATTCAAAAAAACTACCTAGAATTTCAAGTTTTTGACCACAAAGTTTTATTGCAAATTTCGCTCAGTATTTTCGTATACATCACATAAGTTTGTTATAGTTCTGTGTTTAACCTTTCTGGAAGGTTAAGTAAAACTATGGAGGCAGCCATATTGTTGGATTGTTGGCATCAATCAGCTACTGGATTGGTCTGGCACCATCATATGTTGAACTGCGCTAGCCCTCGTGAACCAAAATTTTATTACTCCCAAAGAAGTTAGTGCTGGTTAAGATTATTGGCATAAAGAATCATTAGGTTTTTTTGCATCAAACTCTTTGCTATTAACTAAACGTAACTCTTTCTCTGGAAAATTAAATTGAATTTGTGTCTATCAGCCAACGTCCTTGCTCTGAAAATAGCAAACTGTTTGGTTTTTGTGTGGATTTTTTTGGCATAATATTTTGCCAATTCAAAGAAGCCAACTAAAAAATAGTGTGTTATCAGTAATCCAACTTACTGAGAATTTCCTTGTCAAACTTGCTGACCACAAAGTTTTATTACAGATTTCTCTCAATATTTTAGTGTAAGCCACACAAGTTTGTAATAGTTCTTTGTTTACGATCTATTTGGCCCACTTTGGAAGACTTTCGGAAGAATTCCACTTATTCGGAAAGGTTAAGTAAACCCATTGGTCTAGCACCATCATATGTTGAACTGCGCTGGTGCTCGTGAACCAAAATCTTATTACGCCCCGAAGAAGTCAGTGATGCTTAAGATAATCGCCATAAAGGATTTTTTGCGTCAAACTCTTTGCCGTTAACTTAACGTAACTCTTTCTTTGGAAAAAGAAATGAAATTTGTGCAGTTTGGAGATGTAAGTGTGAGGAGAAACGATATATGATTTCATGTTATGCCCTGGGCACAGCCATCTCGTCCAAAACATAACTCAAACTCTTGAGACCAGAAACACCTTCGGCTTTAGTTAAAGGTTTTAATTTAATGTCTAATACAGCCATCGTCTTCACAGCAGACAGATGGATAACAGTGGAAATTATTCCATTGAATTGTGTATAATGTTAATTAAGGTCTCCATGCGTCGCTTTCTGTGGCCCAGGTGATACTTTATCTCATGGTATTAATGGCAGCAAAGAAATTTCGTTCAGAAATAATGGACAACGTTGATGACTGACAGAGTCAGAGGAAGGACACATCCTGGTTGTTAACGATATGAGACCAGGGAGCAGGAGCTCAATCTGTGCTTTTAGCCAAGTGGGCTTTTATATTAAAGCAGTTGAAAAGTGGAGCGTTAAGAAGATGCTGACCTTTAGCTGAGTTAGTCGTTAGCTTATTGTCAAAGTTTTAAAGTAACTAAGAGAATAAAATTCTCTACAAGCTATTTAAAACATGCAATCCATCTATCTATCTATCTATCTATCTATCTATCTATCTATCTATCTATCTATTGGTGTCCACATTGTTTACAGATGCCACTTTCCTTTGGCATGTGTTTACATACATACAGTATAGACTGCCAAAACAGTCTTTGTTGCAGACTGCAGTGGATCAGCCAAGTTTGGGTTTATATTCAAGATTTTTAATAGCACTACTGATTCTAAAAGAAAGAAGTCAAATGAAATACTAATGGGAAAATCCAATTACCGCTGCAGACGGAAGAGTATGAATGACTATAAACCAGGACACGAGGGATAAACTTTTTTGGAAGAGACTGAATCAGAAAATCTCTCCTTTCCTCAGAGACAGAGGGAAGGAAAAAGCGTCTAACCTATTACTTTACTGATGCAGCAGGCACCATACTAAAGACATATCTCCATCGTCATTTTTCATCCATTCTCAGACAAAGGTTTGAATGTTACTCAGGATTTATACATTTTAATAAGTCGTAATCAAATGTAACCTGACAGCCTCCTCATCTGATCATCATCCTCAGTAATGAACTAATCAGTCTGAGTGTTTGGGCATGACGTGCATAAGATGTCTGAAGCAGTGACTTGTGCTTCGTCTGTGAAAAAAAAAAAAACAAACAATAAGTGACATTGACATTTTTCACTTTAGGTTTTTGGGAAACAGCGATCAATATTTCATAGCACTTAGGAAATAATTTACAGAGATCTCGATGATGTAAAAAATAGATGTGGCTTTTGTTATAATCTTTCCCTTTATGCAAAAGTGTGTCCTTGTAAAAAAGAATGTTCTTTACAAGTTAACACACCACACAGAGCTAGAGGTACAAATGCAAACGTCACATGTCTGCAGTAGATTTTCATTAACTTTCCCCCAGAGTATCCTGTAAGTGCAAGTGAGGGGAAGATAAAAGCATCACATTTTCCTGCATTAGTTCCATAAATTGTGCATTTTATGTTAAAGGGAACATATTATGCTTCTTTTATGCAAATGAATATGGTTCCTGGATGTCAAAGTTAGATGTCATAAAGTTTGGTGAGGAAAATGATTTGAGCGCTGAGCGCCACCTGTGTTGTGTCTCTATTTATATATGTGCTGACAGACAAGGTAGAACTTATTTTAGTAAAACACAAAAAATGTACATTTTCCTCACCCAGTAACAGAGACAAGAGCATAAAACTGACTTGTAGAAACTGACATTTAACTAGTTTCACCTGGTTGATACTGGACTTGGAGCAGTGTGTTGAGGTGTTTTGCTTGGTTTATGCCTTTGGGATGTCAGTAGTAACTTGTGAAGATATTGATCCTAAATAGAGAAAGAAAAACATCACTGACTGGACTCGATCAGACCGGCGCTTTTTAGCAAAATAGGTAAAAGTACTGCAAATAGAATTACAGAAATCTTTGAGTCTAAAGATTTTTGTAAGCGATGTTGTTCCTTATTGTGGTTTATTGATCTGAGATGTAATTGGTTTGAATGTCAGGAGGGATAAAAAGCCTATAGCTCATCTGATTGGTACATGTATACACCATGGTAAATAAGAACCCTTGTTGGTATTTTCTAAGTTGACGTCAGGGAGACGTCTGTCAAGTGTGTGAGCTGGTCATTCTATCAAGCTATGTCCCTGTTACCTGTAGAGAACCTCTGTCTTTGATTGGATGAGTTCCGGGTTCTTGTTGGACTTGCTGTTCTCTTAAATCAGAGTCCGACCTTTCCTGAAGCAGCGCTGCCTTGATATCAGAGCTCAGAAAAACACAGTGAATCCCAAATTCCTCTCTTTTTAGACCTGGTGCATGGCTGATTCAGATGATTTTTGTTTTTTTTTTCATGAAAATGTGGCTCATTTGAGGACAACATTCAAAGTGACCTTGACGTCTCCCTGTTCTGCCTGCGGCTTTTAATAAAACACCGCCAGTTATCAGATATACCGCGTCTCACTGACATGTCCCGGAGGTCAGAGCAGCAGAAACAGTCGATGAGATGAGAGGGGGTCATTTCCCACCCTTCATTTCTCTCGTGTTTGCACCTCAAGGGTAAAAAAACTGCATTTGGATGCTTCACCACTATGTGAAAAAAGCACAACGCCCTCAGGAACCAGTGTTTAATTAATTGTCACCAATCCATGACAGATGAGAATAAAAATAAGCGGTTATTGTGCCAACAGTAGCTGCCAATAGTGTGCAAATGTTGTACAGAGCGAGTTGTTTTCTCCCTAGACCAGTGGTCCCCAACCACTGAATAGGTGCCGGGCTGCAGAGAAATAATGTTTCCTTTGGTTGTAAGTAGTCTGGATACTAGTCACTTACTTACACTCGATCCATACCTATAAAGAACTTTTAGGTATGGATCGAAACTATATTTTATTACGAAATAAATATCAGCATTCACATTGAAGAAAACAACAATAAACTCAAAATGACGCAGTCACTGATACAAGATTCTAACTTTTTATACCGGTCTGGTAGCAGAAAGTTATAGGCTGTGTGGACTTGAGAAGTCCTTGTTGTGCTCATACATAGATAATTAAGGTAGGAAGATTTTATAGGTAGGAAAATATTTCAGAACACCAGAAATTTTATTAAGGAGTATTTATATGCCACAACTTAACGACCAGGTGCTGAAAATAGACTTTTAGCCGGTCCAAGATTGGGGAACACTGCCCTAGACGACTGCAGAGACAGGGGTCTTCAACTGAGATATGTTGTTTTGTCTTTCCTCATGTATGTGTTTACCTCGCAGCAGGACGGATGGGCGGCCATCTGCTTATTGGCAGGTGTCTTGTTAGGAGATATAGATGCCAAGAATATTCAATAATTCACCATGCAAAGGTTTTAAATGTCCACGAGCCCATTTCACCTGAGGGGGACCTGAGGAGATCATCCATCACGTCGATTAGACTCAGGCTCAGTCTGAGAGATGGACTCTCCTCCTCCAGCCTTTTTATATAAAATTGACGTTTTATGTTGTGAGAGTAAAAGCCTGAACCCCCCTAGAGTCAAACCCAGGGACTCCACTGTTCTGGCAGTCTGTGAGTCGAGCTTTAGCGTGAATCACTGGTCATGGTTATTGTTTACAGCTGCACTGTCTGAGTAAATTATTTTAGTGTGGATATAAACATGAGTATGCATCATTAACTTATTATTGAAAACGGTATTCTTAAATATGTCTTTTTATTTGTGACTCATTACTTATTTATTGTTTATGATGTTAATCAATAATGAATGATTAATTTATTATTCATTTGGAAAAATGGCAGGAAAATATACAAAATATTTTCTTCAAAGTGATAGATTTTGGTCATTGATGTGCTCCTTCTTTGACATATAATTCTCTACTTTTTTCCATTGCAAAATAATTTCTTTCTCTTTTTTTTTTGTCCCACCAAAAGCATGAACTAGATTTTATTGCAATGGAAATAAAATTTTTGTTTCCATACTGTATATTATGCCTCAGTTCATATGAGTTTAGGGAAATCAGAAGGCTGCTTAACCACACAGATGCCTGTGTGTGGGAGGTACAGATGTTCTTGTGGATCTTTAACGGTGTTCATTTTAGAAAATATAATTGTTAGATTGGAGGTGTTAAGGGAAGATGCACTTTAGAGTTGGTATTGGTATTACATGGTTAGGTTCTGTATGTGCATGTTTCTTTTATTACTGATTGTACAAGTTATAAAATACAGGTTATAAAATAAAATTAATTAGAGCAGTGGTCCCCAACCACTGGGCCGGGGACCGGGACCGGTCCGTGGGTGAATTGGTGCCGGGTCACAGAGAAATTATGTTTCCTTTTGGCCCCATCTGTCTATTACTTCCACTTGATCCATACCCATATCAACAAAAGAACTGACCAATAGAATGGATTTCATCATAAATAATGCAACTATATTTGATTAGGAAATATTTTCTCAGTGAAGACAACAACAATAAACTCAAAATGACACAGAGTCATTGATACAAGATTCTAACTTTTTATACTGGTCTGGTAGCAGAAAGTTAAAGGCTGTGTGCACTTGAGAAATCCATGTTGTACCCATGTAGAGTTAATTTGGTTAGGAAGATTTTATAGGTAGGAAAATATTTCAGGAAGGAAACTGATGAAGTTCCTCAGTTGAGGAATAATATGTCTTTCAACTCCAAGAAGAAGTCCAGTTGCTTACAACTAAACCCTTTTTGGATATTTCAGAACAGAAATAAAATTTTATCTGCCACAACTTAACAATCGGTCCCGGTAACTATTATGAGACATTTAGCTAATCCGTGGTGCAGAAAAAGGTTGTGGAACACTGAGTTAAAGTAAAACATTTGTCCTTATTCACAAGTTTTTCTAATCACGATATTTAAATGACTATAACAGGTGTTATGATAAAAAAAAAATATTGCAGTGTTTATGTCACCCCCTACAGGACAGGTAAGGGAACCACAGGGCCAAAAAAAAATTTGTTGAAGAATTATCTCTGACGACTCTCTCTCTTACTTTTGCAGATGTTGTTTGACTGCAGCCATATTGATAGTAATAGAAAAAAGTTTAAATATTTGCATTTAAATGACATCTGCACGGGGCATATCTGCAGAAAGCTATAACAGGAAATATGACAGCTAACCACCAAGGCATCACCGAGTGTTGTTTGAAGATAAAACTACTCTGAAATTCCACACACTGGATTTCCATGCTATGCCATGTGGATTTTGTGTTTTTCCAGCATCTGTTGGGCGTTCATTCAGGAGCTGTCACTTTCTGTCTGTTCTGTTTTGTTCTGTCACACTGGGGTCTTTTCTTCCTGGAGACCAGGCCAACGGTACTGTATACCTTTGCTGCTGCTGCAAATAACAATATAAAAGAATCATGTCCTAGACTAGGGTAGAAATCTCAGTGACATGTCAGTGAGCAGTCACCATATGATTAACATTTCAACGTGTCTTCAGAGAGTGAACGTAGGTCTCTGGGTTCACACCTGTGACGGCTACTCTATCTGTAACTTTCTGTTATATTTGTCAGTGCCACAAGTAAATAACATGTGTTGAGTGGCTGCTGTAAGGCGCTGTGTTTGTGTCTCCATCCCGGGCAAATCTTAGTGGCATCGCTGTCATCAGATTACAGGGCTTTTACGTGGTAAATATCATTGGAGTTTAATGTATTTCACTCTGCATGCATCATTTCCAAACTCTGCATTATGATAAACTTGACACCACCAAGATATGAAATTCCACCTTTCATTCTATGATTGAAAATGACTCTGTGGTCGGGGCTTTTCCCAGTGTAATATCACCCTGGCTGATTCTCTGAAGGGTTTGTGATTACTTTTATGTTTGTGCTGCTCTCTATATAAACAGGGCCCACTGTCGCAAACACAAAACAGCCAGCGCTTATTTTTTAAATGTGTGAAACGGGTCAGAGATCAAAGAGAATTTGTTATGCTGTTGCCTAGTGAATGGGGAATAAAAGACAGAACTCGGAGAGACGCTGTAGGAGGTGCAGCCTTAAACGGTTGCTCTGAAGAAACCACATTGTAAAAAAAAAAAAGGAAAACATTTTGTCTATTTGATTGTTGCTGTGGTTTTTCACAGTGGAACTTATTAATCTGTGAAAGTCCAAGGACAAAGAAATAAGTCTGATGAAAGGTTCTTATTATTATTACCATACAATATGAGTGATGAGTCAAGTAGGATGAGTTTGAAAACTTTAACCATGAGAAGTAATGGACAATGTGGAGAAGGGACAGAGAAGAAGAATAGTGGTGTTAGCTGAGGATTATGGTTGGTATTGAGCAGGAGTGTCAAGGTGTCAAGGACCAGTTGGAACTGGAAGTCTTTATGGACATAACTACTTATGTATTAATACTTGTTATTCATCAAAATTCCATTACTATGTAATAAAAAAAAAAAACGGCATCACGTTAAAAAGTCCGGCAGCACTTTCTCTTAATGCTTAAGCTTTCACAGTCCATACACATTAGGAGTTTGACACATGTGGGGTAGAAGGAACCTGGACCAAGATGAAAATGTGGACTGAAGACTATATTTGTGACAGGAGGTGTCAGAAAAGTTACCACAGGGATATCTGGCTTGTGGCGGCCAAACGTTCATAGCGACGTCGTGTTATGATCCTTCGATGTCGACTCTTCCTATCATTGTGAAGCAGAATTCACCAACGTTGGATTGTTCCCCCACCAATAGGGAATGTGAGCTGGGTTTAAAACGTCGTGAGACAGTTTAGTTTTACCCTACTGATGATGTGTCGTCGTGCACCAGCCAACTGTTGCTCACGAGCACATCCAACATGACCTTTTGTAATTTCTTTCCCTTCACCGTCCCTCCCTACAGGGTGCCTTTTTATCGTCCAAACTAAAAGAAGTTTGTCTTTTGAGCAAACACTAATGGACCGAGGGTTGGTTCCAGTGTTTAATACCTGCTGCAAATGAGCTCTGGAAGTCAGAGTGGCGTGTCAGCCCTCGCCTGTCAACCTGCATGTGATTCAGTCAAGCTGTGCAGTTGTGAAAGTCAAGCCTAAGCAGCATGTAGTTCCGTTGGCTCCTGCATGCAAGGCTTTTTGTCCTGCCTTGCAGGTTCTAATCGTTCTAATCTGTTTCTCTGGTGACTGTGCAGCTTCAGCAGCCTATCCGAAGAACACACTAATTAAATTTGGCTTTCATATCTAGACTTTCAAGGGTTTATCACGTTTGCCATCAACATATACAGAAAAATGTAAGTTGCAAGTGCTAATACTTTGGAAAGTTCTCCACAATCCTTGCAGAAAAAAAGACTCAGAATGTAGTGAATACCTGAATCTCTGGCCCTGACTTGACCGGAATGTGGGACATTTCTTTTAATCTTTTTAGTTTTTGACGTCTCAAGGACAATTTGATCTGCCAGCTCTGTGAGAACCCAACCTGAAACATCCCAGTGTTCTTTCGTATTGTGATGATGTAATCAGAAAGTTGAAATGAAATTGCATGCCATTGGTGGATGTGTATTGAAGATGCACTGATTTATTCTAATGGGTAAGAATAATGCATTGATTTATAAACTGATAACTTCCTGTGGGCTCACCACCCACAGGAAGGCTCACAATATGGTGACATGTGATTTGGGTGGTGCTAGCTGCCCCGGCGACCGGGCAACTGACTAACGAAGAAGATGAATGAATGAATAAAAAAACTGATAAACTGAAGGAAAAAATATCTTTTTTTTACGCAACATATGACAAGAGGGTTTGGAGAAAAAGCTAGAGAAGACACATTGAGATGGTTTGGACATGTTCAGAGGAGGGACAGTGGATACATTTGTAGAAGAATGATCCTAGAGATGGAGCTACCAGGTAGGAGACAAAGAGGAGATTGATGGATGCAGTGAGGGAGGACATGGAGGTAGTTGGAGTTAAAATAGAGGATACAGAGGACAGGGTGAAATGGAAAATGTTGAAAGGAAAAGAAGAAGGAGATATCACAGGGTTCCTCTGATCACATGATTAGCCATGTTGAAATGAGGCCCAAAAACTTGAGCTGCTGTAGGTTAGGGAACCATTCATTTAATCACGTAAACTAATGGTGTCTGTATAACATTGTGATTGAACTACGAGATCAGGGATTCCCAGACTGTGAAGCTGCCACTAGGGGGTGTGAGATATGAAATGTGATTAAAAAAAATAAATCAGTTAGAATAAAGGGAGGGATGTGTTTGGGAACCGATGGACTAGATAAACAAACCAAAAATATCAGTAAACTCAGTTGTTCCCTAATGGATACATAGACAATATTGCACATTTAATTTCCCTATCCGATCAATATATATATATTAGATTGAACTGAATTTAATCCAGATTATAAATTAAAAACGTGTGCCTTTTCCAAGAATAAGATTAACATTCATACCTCGTCAACTCCCAACACCTCCAAACTGCATGATTTTGGACCTTCAGAGGAGGTACCATCCCTCACCACCGGGGTGCAATCCTGTGATCTAGGGCGCTGGACTTCATGTGGCCCAGAGGATGCACTCTGGATAAAAAGATATCCAATTTTCCATTAGAGAGATAAGATGATTGTCCACAGTGACGACTGAAAAAGTTGGCGTTCCTTCCCCGAAGCCTGGGGAACTGACTGTAGTGGAAAACACCGAATGATTCACGACATGTTTTCGCCTGGATCTGTGTCGAGGGCACATTTGGCAACACATTTTTAGTTTGTCAAACAAACTAATTAGTTAAATATTTGTCACTGTTTGTGTGTCTGCATGTGTTGATGTTTCTCACAAGCCAAATGAGTCACAGTTGAATTAAACTTTTCCGACTCCTGAGTCTTTTCCCTCAGACAGTGTTTCCTCACCGAGACTGGTGTTATTTTATTTTTATTTTTTTTTACCTTTTTTCATTATCTGCGCTTAAACTTGATAATGATTAACACTAACAGCTGTGACATTTCAGTAATAGGCTGTTTGTAACATCAAACTAAGTATGCGTTTTAATTCACCTCATATTTTCACATGCCTCCGTAACCTTTATTGGAAACGATGTGATAATTAAGTGTTTCCCCAGTAATTAGGGCCAGTAAATATAATTTTGTGTCATTTTTTTTTATTCTTTTTGGTTTGTTTACTTTTAGGCTAACACCATATGACATGTTGTTTGTCTAAATATTTAAATCCCTGACGTTACAGACACCAGTGTAGTGTGTCTCCAAATGCATAAATTAAGCAGAATCGCTCAGCTGCATGACGTGTAATAATAATAATAAAAAAAAAAAACCTTCACTTATCTCCTCTGCTGCATTTACTACCAGCTCCATTCTGACTACTCGACTTTTTTTTTTTACAAATATATTACTGTGGCACCTCTGCATGTTCCAATTAATTCATGACACTTTACCATAATGAATGCAGTGTCTCTTATGTCGGGGGCAAATATATAAAGAGTGTTAATTAAAACAATCTTCCGAGGCTGCAATTAGATAAAAAAGCCTGAAGTTTGTTTTTTCAAACAAATTAAGAGGAAAACCCCCCGAGACCATGTTATATGTAGTAAAGTAAAAAAAAGTAAAAAAAAGTCTGGGGCATTTTTCTGAGGTTCTAAAACCACTGACTTTATATTTGGCTCTAAGTTGATTTAACTTTCAGGAAATCTTCTTCTTCTTTCCTTTCGGCTTGTCCCATTTCCATCTCTCCAACTACCTCCATGTCCTCCCTCACTGCATCCATCAATCTCCTCCTTGTCTCCTACCTGGTAGCTCCATCTCTAGGATCATTCTTCAGTGTATCACTGTCCCTCCTCTGAACATGTCCAAACCATCTCAATCTGTCTTCTCTAGCTTTTTCTCCAAACCTTTCTGTCTGTGTTGTCCCTCTAATCACCTCATTCCTGATCCTGTCCATCCTTGGTTCTCCTAAAGAGAATCTCAGCATCTTTAACTCCTCCACCTCCAGCTCTGTCCTCTGTCTTCTACCTATTCCTAGTGTCTCTAATCCATCCATCATGGCTGGTCTCACCACAGGAAATTCTGTTTGTTTTTGTTTAATTCCATATATTCCTGTTTCCACCGTGTTGTTGTAGTGACAAAAGTCTCTCAGCAGAAATCCGGACATGCAGTTTTCACACATTTTTGGCAGAAATCTTGATGGCGACAGACCATCTCTGGTGTCTCTGTAATATTTCTCCATCTCTTTACTGCACCCAGTGGAGAAGCTCATTTTCAGCGATGTACTGACTGGCATTTTAAAGCAGACAAAGTCAACAGCTTCCCCTGTGGTTATTTAGACAAGGACTCAGGATTGCTGTAACTGTAGAGAAAATAAAATTACTCTGCAGACTCCATCCTCTCTCCTCCAGATGCATGTAGAGGTTTAAAGCCTACCAGCGCCAGTTCTGTTGGATTACTCTTCCCTCCTCCGCCTTCCAGCCCATTCCAGCCCACTTTTTTTCTAAATCTCCTTCTCTCAGGGAAACAATAATCCTCTGAAAAGTGCAAGTGTCCTGAAATCACACACAGTCAATAATTCTCTTCTTTTTGCAGTGTTTAAATGACAGTGATCATCTCCCTCTGTGAGAAAGCACCCTCTGGTCCACATCAGAGCACTTTTCCATCTTGTGTTGGAACAAAAGTGTGAACATCCAGACAGTTCACCAGCATCTCCTAAAATAGCATCTCCCTCATGTACACAGGTCTGTGTGGTGGTTTGGCAGCAATGTACAGTAGCTCTCTGGGTAAACAAAAGACATGCAGCCATAGTGAGAAGATGTTTTGTTAATTCTTCAGTTATCCATTAGACAAATACTAATTTTTTAATTTTGTAGTAATTAAAGCTGTGTTTCACAAACGGCAGTGCTGACTCAAGAGGACATAGTGAATTTGAGAATTGAATTCAATGTAAAAAAAACTTTAGTTATACAATAGTCTTAAACCAGCCACTAGGGGGCACAAGCCAGCGTTTTTTTTTTTTTTTTAGTGCCGATCCCGAACTTGGATAAATCGCGAGGTTGGCAGCAGGATGGGCATCGGGCGTAAAACTTCAAATCAAAGATGCGAGCAAACTACCGTATTTTTATAACTATAAAATCTTTGATTTTCTTCATGTGTGGCGCGCCCTATAGTGCAGTGCACCCTGTGTGTGTTGTTGTTGTAAGGCGGCCGTAGTAGTGGACACCATGAGACCGTTAAAGGGGGAAGTGTGGGCGTTGTTTTTCACACAATCTATTTTTTATATGTACATTTGTATGCTTGTGTGTGTTGTTGTTTTAAGGCAAGAATGAATCCTGGTAAGGTTGGTAGGTGCCCTCCCGTGGGCTCACCACCTGCAGGAAGGTTAATGAGGGGCTGGTGCAGTGCAGTGTGATGTGGGTGGCGGTCATGGTCAAAAATATGTTTTTTGTTTAAACCACATATCACGGTGTGAACGGTGATAAAACCGAGGCTCATTTCTCAGCGTTAGTTCAAACCACACCAGTCATTTAGCTGTTGTTGTAAACTGGTATGATAACATTGACAGGTGGTGATTATGGAGAGGAGTAGTTATAAGAAAAACACTTTGTCTCTACAGCCTGATTTCATGTTTCATGGTTTACTGCTGCACAACTGGGGCTGGTGGTCTAGGTTGTTTTTTCAGCTTTGTTTTCCATTAATTGTATTGAAACTTTATGGAACTATATACTTTAAGACAGTGTTTTCCAACCTTTTTTGCACCACGGACTGGTAAAATGTCTCGTACTATTTTCACGGACCGGTCGTTAAGTTGTGGCAGATGAATACCCCTTAATAAAATTTAATTTCCAGTATACTGAAATATTTTCCTACCTATAAAATCTTCCTACCTGAATTAACTGTGCACAGCCTATAACCTTTTGCTACCAGACCGGTATATAAAGTTGAGAAAATATTTCCTAATCAAATATAGTTGCATTATTGATGATGGAATCCTAGCCATTCTATTGGTCAGTTCTTTTGTTGATACGGTTCTGGATCAAGTGGAATTAATAGCCAGATGGGGCCAAAAGGAAATGTCATGACACATATATGTAAATGTTATGTATGTGTAAATGCATGCATGATTTCTCTTCACTTCAGTGATTCTTAACAGAGAACATTCTCTCTCCTCTTGCTAACAATCACCTCCTTTGATCATCGTATTTCTTTATTCTCAGCACTAAAGCATTTTCTTAGCAAAGAGGAGTCAGACCTTGGAGGGAAAACAATGACAAGTCCACAAGGAGAGTCTGTCAGCACATGTTTCACTGAGATCTTTTCAGATTTTCTGCACTTTGTTGTAACTGATCCTGATCCACATTAAGTAGTGTCCACCAGAAATGATCCAGGAATTGACTTAAATGGACTTTGTGTTTTTGTGAGAGAACATACGTAATATTGAAATCTTTCAGCAGAACTATAAACCTTTATATTATCAATTAATATACAAATTTACTTTAACATGAACAATTATATTGTGGTGGAATATGTTTAATAAATATTTACATAAAGTTCTACATAATTTGATATTTGATACATTTCTATTTATAATTCTAATATCATTGCCTTCATTTTATTTGGATTTGGTTTAAAGTCAGAACCAAAAATTAAATGGTACCAATAGTTGGCATAATCATTTATTTTGTATTTGTAAGAACATGTCTGGTGTTCTGATCAACTCACCACCGTGTTGTGCCTCAGTTCTGCCGCCTTTTTATTTTCAGACCTACATCTGTTGGAAGGTAGAGGTTGTTACGGTCCAAAAAGCCCAAACTAAAGTTGGGGAAAATGCATTTTCAATGCCTTGCTCATTTTAATTAAAAAAGATCTGTACAACGACCCGGAACTGACAGACCTGTTCTCACTGGGCACATCTTTAAGAGATTCTGAATGACTTGGAGGCTGAAACATCCGGCTGCAGATGTTTTTCCTAAACACCATGTCTCTGTACTGACTGTTAATTATCAGAAAGCCTCTGATTGCTCTCTTTTAATCAGGTGTGTTTGTTTAATTAGTGGTGAGACTCTGTTGTGTAATGCACCTTATCTTGTTTTGTCTGGGACACTGTTGCAGATGAGTTTTCTTTAAGGTGGAGGGGAATCCACCCTGTTGGGTGTAAAAAAGTGCTACTCAAGGGCCCAGATAACCGAGTTTTACAGTTTTGTGATTCATGGAAGTCTATCGTCCTTGGTGAAAACCCACGCACACAGAGTGCCCTGAGTGTACTGACTGGTGGGACGTGATGCTTCCAAAGGCACCTTCACCTTCAGATTGTGGTACAACCATTTATAAATATTAAATACTTATTTTTCATTGAAGTGATCCAAAGAGACTAGAGAACCTCACCTGAGTCCGGAGTCCTTTGTTTTACATGAGGAGGTTGTAAATGTGGATCTATTGGGTCAGTGGTTTGGGTTTACAAGTTTACAAGTTGAGTTTTGTTACAATGGAGGAACAGCTATTTACACAGTTATTAATAATGTTCACCATTCTCAACGTCTGCCAGTTTGTACAGTAACTGGTGCACAAAGAAGCACAGTCGCTTTGTAGATCAGTGTTCCCCAACCTTTTTTGCACCACAGACCGGTTAAATGTCTTGTACTATTTTCATTGACTGGTCGTTAAGTTGTGGCAGAATAATACCCCTTATTAAAATGAAATTTCCAGTGTTCTGAAATATTTTCCTACCTATAAAATCTTCCTACCTGTTATGCCCTATGCATGGGCACAACAAGGATTTCTCAAGCTCACACAGACTATAAATTTCTGCTACCAGACGGTATAAAAACAATATTTTATCTTGTATCGATGACTCATGTCAGTTTGACTTTACTTTTCACCGAGAAAATATTTCCTAATCAAATATAGTCGCATTATGGATGATGGAAGTTCTAACAGAGTTCGGTTAGAAGTGAAGAAGCCTCTTGGATAACCTCTTGGATAATGATGGTGACAAAAGGAAACATTATTTCTCTATGGCACCAATTCACCCACGGACCGGAACCGGTCCCTGGCCCAGTGGTTGGGGACCACTGCTCTAATGAAATGTGTGACTCTGCCAACAGTTCTGTTTTTGCTGGTAAAAAAGTGTTTTTTTGTCCTGCTGATCAGCAGAATGAACAAAAACTGTGTTTATTGCCTTAAGGAATGTTCTTAGCATCGAGCTGCTTCACAAAATAAAACAGACCTTGCATGAAGTAAATGGAGAGA
This sequence comes from Paraplagusia blochii, assembly GCA_016785265.1. Taxonomy (NCBI): domain Eukaryota; kingdom Metazoa; phylum Chordata; class Actinopteri; order Pleuronectiformes; family Cynoglossidae; genus Paraplagusia; species Paraplagusia blochii. The sequence goes on along the minus strand of JAFBJS010001046.1, from coordinate 256,382 downwards.
AAACGCAGCTAAGCTCACAAATGTGGGTTTTGCAGAGCAACACGGCAGCTACAGTAAATATATTTCAGTTCCATCTCCAGATGTCACACATATATTTGGATTCAACTTCCTTTTGTACAAAGAGAGAATTCAAAGGACCCATTGTGAATTTAGTGTTGCAGACCAAATAATCTGTCTTTATTAAACACTTTTTAATGTTTTTTTTTTTACTTTGTCACAAGCACAACCTTGTTATCCACATGGTCCAGCTGCTTTGTACTGTTGTAACCTTCTAGGTATTCATTGGTTGTTGACTTATAATAAAAAGGAAAAAAATGATTTACCTTTGTGGCCGATGTAGTGCACGTAACTGCAGCAATAACAGGTTTAACTGCTGCAGAATGGGTTAATACAGGAGAAATAGATGTTTCTAAGAAAAAAGTTAATTTACTAAGTTAAGGAACTCTGCAGCCTGAATAAAATACAGGCAACTGTAGATGGATGGGACATCTGGAGAGAAGAGTCAGGAGTGATCTGTGATAGAAGAGAGTCAGCTAAGGTGGAGGGAAAGGTTTACAGGACAGGAGACAGAGCTGGAGGTGGAGGAGTTAAAGATGCTGAGACTCTCTTTAGGAGAGACAAGGATGGACAAGATCAGGAATAAGGTGAGTAGAGGGACACAGACAGGAAGGTTTGGAGAACAAGACAGATTGAGATGGTTTGGACATGTTCAGAGGAGGGACAGTGGATACATTGGTAGAAGAATGATCCTAGAGATGGAGCTACTAGGTAGATGGATGGATGGAGGGAGGACATGGAGGTTGTTGGAGTTAGAGTTGAGGATACAGAGGACAGGACCGAGGACAATCCGAAAGGAAAAAGGAAAAGAAGAAGTAACTCAGCAGCATGGAGTCAATTACTCACTTTTTAAGGTCTACAGACCGGGTCATTGGACTTGGACAGCTTGAGTTCAACACATGTTTTAGTGGATACTGTTTTTGTGTTTACACTACAGCTACTAAAGAGTTAAAGAGTTAATGGGCTATGCTAATGAGTGATTATCATTTATTTCCTCATCTGTGCAACGTAATCTACATGTTAAGTACCGTTTTATTCATTATTGATCCAAGGATAAATGGAAGAGGAGCAGATCGGTAACAGAAGCCAGGTAATATGTGTCTAAAGAGTAGAATCTCACAGTTTAAAGCAGTGGTCCTCAACCACTGGGGCGGGGACCGGTACCGGTCCATGGGTGAATTGGTGCCGGGCCGCAGAGAAATAATGTTTCCTTTTGTCCCCATCTGTCTATTACTTCCACTTGATCCATACCCATATCAGCAAAAGAACTGACCAATAGAATGGCTAGGATTCCATCATCAATAATGCAACTATATTTGATTAGGAAATATTTTTTCTGTGAAGACAACAACAATAAACTCAAAAGGACGCAGAGTCCTTGATACAAGATTCTAACTTTTATACCGGTCTGGTAGCAGAAAATTATAGGCTGTGTGCGCTTGAGAAATCCTTGTTGTGCCCATGTTAATTCAGGTAGGAAGATTTTATAGGTAGGAAAATATATCAGAACACTGGAAATTTCATTTTATTAAGGAGTATTTATCTGCCACAACTTAACGACCGGTCCGTGAAAATAGTACGAGACATTTAACCGGTCTGTGGTGCAAAAAAGGTTGGAAAAGAAAGAAAGAAATGTATTTTTTGTCATTGTGACGTTGTGATTCACACCACAGCGCACAACAAAAAGTGGCCTCTGCGTTTAACCCATCATCAAAGTGAGCAGTGGGCAGCTAATGAGCGCCCGGGGAGCTGTTTGTAGGGACGATACCATGCTCAGTGCACTTCAGTGGTAACTTGGTGGTAGTGGGATTCAAACCGGGGACCTTGCAGACCCAGGTCTGCGTCCGCTTCCTTAACAACTAGTCCACTGCCCTAAAACACAGGTTTAAAGGATGTTCTACCAGAACATGTGTCACGAGTTCTAAAAAAAAAAAATGTTTCTCTTCATAAAATAAAAAAAGCGCCCACATCTTGAATTAATTTGCATCACATGCCTCTGCACTGCTCTTAAACTTCACCTGGGTGTTATATAAGGACGTCAACATTGTTATTGGGGATGGACTATCATCAGATTAATCCAGAGCCTCTAAATGTGAATTAACCTACAGCAAATCCACCTGCAATAATCCTGTAATGTAAATCATATCAACATTCCACTTCATCAGTGAAGGGTTAAATAAACCGCTCAACTACCCCCTCTTCCCCGCCCTCTGCAGCGACCCACCGGGAATGGAGTGATTGAGTCAGTGGAGATCTGATCTGATGGTCAGAGTTTGGCCCTTTCTGCTCCATCACAACGCTAAACTACTGTAGTCCGTGGGTTGCTATAGCAACAGCACCCACTCATGTCTTCAGGATAGGGAGTAATGGAATGCAAGTGAACGGGAGCTGTTATGACAGCGGTACCTGAGCGCGCTGATTAAATTATAGTGGTTATCCCTGCTTTAATCAGTCCATAGTCTTATATTACATGAGCAGCTGGGAGGAGGCAGGGTTTTTAAAGTAATATGAGCATTAGTTTTAACTGTGAAACTTCTATTTATTTCATTTTTTTTTTCTGTGACATCTTTTTTTTCTGTCTGTTTCAGGTGACTGAGGTGATGGCAGAGCTGGAAGGCATGAACCATCAGAGCAGCCCTTCATCTCCATGCTGAACCACCTGAAGGCTGAAGCTTTTCTAAAGCTGACACCTACGCAGGTATTATATCATTATATAAAGTTTAATTTCACCTTCTAATTCCCGTCAGTGTGATATAATATAATATATTATATATTATATAGTCTATAATGATCTTCTTCTTTCAGCTTGTCCCTGTTTGCAGGTGTTGCCACAGCAAGTCATCCTTTTCCATCTCCCCCTGTCCTCTGTCCTCTCTATCTTCTACTCTGACTCCAACTACCTCCATGTCCTCCCTTACTGCATCCATCAATCTCCTGTTTGTCTCCTACCTGGTAGCTCCATCTCTAGGTACCTATTCCTAGTGTCTCTAATCCATCCATCATTGCTGGTCTCAAATTTTATGTAACGATGTAAAACAGAAAACGTCAAATACATTTTATTTCTTATGAGGGAACTTTTTCTACAAGGACATTTTATTCGGCTAAACTGAGTCAAAAGTTTTTGTAATATTTTATACTCGCTCACTCTTTTCACCAACATATAAAACAGCAATTCTTTGTGTTTAAAAGTTTAAATTACCAGAAGTTTACAGAGCAGAGCGTAAATGTGTGGGTGAGGTTTTAACTCAGGGTATTTCTATTGTAATAAATATATTATTATTTAATACACAGTTTCCCAACCAACCTGTCACTGGGTGGACTGGTACGAGGTCATGCATGACTTGGATTTCATTTTTTCGATCTTCATCCACTTATCCAATTCATCAGTCTCCACAGCTGTCACCCAAATCACACAGCAATGTGGGTCGGCCCTGAGCACAGCACTGGCAGTTGGTGCATTTGATCCTGAAGCTGCTTCCTTAACCGCTAAGCCACCAGCCTGCTGCAGGATTTAGATATTTTTCTTATTTTATTATCTGATATGTATATATATATATATATATATATGTTTATGAAACCTTCAGAAGTGCTTCACCAACTGGAGACCAAGCGTTTTGCCTTAAAAAACAAGTGCGATATTACAATTTAATTATGTTGAGACACTGGGATATATTATATAAACAAACCTCAATAATGGAACAGATGTTAAAATAATGATTTCTTTTGTTTCTCTACAATATTCCAACTCTTTCTTCCTCTGGCTGCAGTATGGATTTCTCCAACACCACTGAAGGGCTGTTCGCCACCAGCAGCAGTGTTTATGACACATTGGAGACCAACAAACCTCCTCCCACTAAGACCCTCCTCACCCTGACCCTGTCGGTGCTGGCCATCCTGACTACGTTCTTCAACTGTCTGGTGATCACAGCTATTGCTGTGACCCGCAAGTTGCACCATCCGGCCAACTACCTCATCTGCTCATTAGCAGTGACTGACCTGCTGGTGGCGGTACTGGTCATGCCTTTCAGTATCATCTCCATTCAGAAGGAGAAGTGGGTCATGGGCCAGGTGGTGTGCACCATCTGGTTGAGTGTGGATATCACCTGTTGTACGTGCTCCATCCTGCACCTGGCCACCATCGCCATCGACCGTTACAGAGCCATCACCGATGCCGTGGAGTACTCTCGTAAACGCACAGGTGCCAGAGCCGGGTTGATGATCGCGTTGGTTTGGCTGCTCTCCACCCTCATCTCGCTTCCGCCGCTACTGTGGCGATACTACAGCGGAGATGCGGACCACGAGGACCAGTGCATGATCATCCACCATCACTTGGCCTTCACCCTGTACGCCACTCTGGGAGCGTTTTACATTCCCTTACTCCTCATCCTCATCCTTTACTACAAAATATACCGCGCCGCTCAGACCCTGTACATGCGCAGGGAGGCTAGCCGAGCCAGTCGACACTCTTGCATGACCAACGGCAGCATGATCCCGTCCACCTATCCCGCAGGGGACGGAAACATTGACGGAGGACTTCCTAGTCCGGAGCCTATTAGTCCGCCGGAGAAATCAACCTCTGACCCTTCGACTGAGGAACCGTTGCGTGAACGCGTTCGTGCCTCAGTCAGGGATTTCCATTACAAGTCTCGACGGCACGAGTCACAGAGCGAGTCGCGCCGGAGCCAGTTTTACGCAGGGCCGCGCATCTCTGGATCACGGGAGCGCCGAGCGGCGTCCACGTTGGGGTTGATCATAGGGGCTTTTGTCATCTGTTGGTTGCCTTTCTTTGTCAAGGAGGTGATCGTCAACACATGCAGTTCGTGCAATACTTCAGTGGAGATGGCGGACTTTCTGACGTGGCTAGGCTATCTCAACTCACTCATAAACCCTCTCATCTACACCATCTTTAACGAAGACTTCAAAAAGGCTTTCCAAAGACTAGTCCGATGCAGTCATTACCTCTGATGGCGATGGTCGTACGTTACGGTGTCCCTATGGTACTTCCATCATGGGGAAAGTACAAATAAATAGCCGGTGGTCAAGGAATGGTGACTTCAGTGTTCCTGGGAGAGAGATATCTCCGTGAGGAATGGACGGGCTGGGATTTTTCGAAGCTCCATTGAGTCTTTCAGCAGTCTAAATGGCACGAGAACAGAAATGAGCTTTGCAGTAATGTTCCCCATTTGAAGTCCAAGTCTCGCTATTAATAGAAGAGCCTGAGAGCACGCCGATGTTAATTGGCGCACAGGTTTGAAGAGCCACAGTCATGTCGGGACTTTGTGAAAATGTTCCATTATTGACCTTTTTGAGGTCAGGCTTCTTTTACAGATGGGCCTCATTTAAAGGTCTTGGAATTCTTGGCCATCCTGTCTGTTCATCCCAACGTCCTCCCTTCTCTCAACACTCACAGCTGCCGCCTCAACATGTATGAAATACCACAGCTTGTTACTTTCTACGGGCGTTATGTCATGCGGGTGGATCATGTGATCTTTACCTGACTCCAGGTTATAGAGATAAGAATAACAGAGGTGTAAACTATTGGATAGTGAAGCCAATAAATACTAAATATAAATGAATATATTTACATGGAGCCAAGGAAGTGACACGGCTAACATTTGTTTGACATTATAGTCATTTCTTACTTCACATTTATTATTTGGATAATTTATGGATAAAATATAAGAATACCTTAAAAGTAAAAGATATGCTTCAAATCTGAAAATAAACTTAATTTTGCAGTTAAATAAAACCCAACAAAACTAAACCTGCTGTTTGCCAATTTTCTATAAAACTTCATACTCACTTATTTTCATGTTTATAACCTGGACATTTACTTTTTTTGAAACGTTAGTTGCGGTTCTGCACAGTCAGAACAGACCAGTTCATAACTAAGTCCTTGGCTCCTTTTCCAGAAATGAAATTTTAAATAATTAATGAACCAATGATTCTAATTTTTGCAGCTTTAAACGTTTTTTTTTCCCCTCTCCATTGTTGCTTGAAACACCACACACACGCTCATTAGTCTTTAATATCTAATTTCCCCAGTCATGATGTGCCAGGTACTTTTGACACTGATATGAATGATACTTGCTAAGACTAACAGGGTTTTGCTGATAACGAGAATAAAAATTCAAGTTACAAGCTAAGATTTTGTTTAAACCCAGAAGAACTTTTCTACCTAATTTGGGTTGTTGAAATAAAAAATAATTAAAAATACAACGATATATAATCGATATACAAATGCAGTATGAGTGCAGAAAAAATGCACATAATATTTTTATGACGAGAGCACAGGCAGGATGGAACAGATGGAGAAAAGAGTCAGCAGTGATCCGTGACAGAGGTGAAGAGGAAGGTTTACAGGATGGTGGTGAGACCAGCCATGATGGATGTGTTAGAGACACTAGGAATAGACAGAAGACAGGAGACACAGCTGGAGGTGGAGGAGTTAAAGATGCTGAGATTCTCTTTGGGAGAGACAAGGATGGACAGGATCAGGAATGAGGTGATTAGAGGGACAACACAGACAGGAAGGTTTGGAGACAAAGCTAGAGAAGACAGATTGAGATGGTTTGGACATGTTCAGAGGATGGACAGTGGAGACATTGGTAGGAGAGGAACGAGAGTAGATTGATGGATGCAGTGAAGAAGGACATGGAGGTAGATGGAGAAAACCCTTGTGGTAACCCCTGAAAAAAAGGGACAAGCAAAAAAAGAAGGAGAATCTACATACAGTTTTTTTTAGGTTTACCAGGTTCTATAAAATGTTATTTAAATCATTTATTTATTTAATTTAAAGTGAAACAACATGTTTTAGAATTCCTAAGCTTAGTCTGATGGTCATCTCTGCACCGTTGCCAGCTTTTAGTTCATGATCGTGAAAACCAATGTTGGAGAAACCCTCACAACGTTACTCCCACTCAGCTTCTAAGAATAGCATCACTCTTTCTTTACTGCCTTCAAGAGAGCATGTGATGTATTGATGGGACAATTACCGATGAGTCAAGTGAGAAGGAGTACTCTACTGTACACAGTGCACAGTGTGACACGTTACATACTTTTCTAAGTATGGCCAGTATTTGTACAATGTTTCTCTCTTTGTCTCTGTCTTATCACCAAAAATAAAAAAGTCAACTGACAAATCATGTCTTCTCTTATCTTTGTCAATACATCCATACTGAGTCCAACATACTGTAAGTCCATTAAGTAATAAACATTTGCTTCTACATCTGGGAATGAAGTTTGGTTCGTTGGCACCATCTGGTGGACAAAAGATATATTACAGACCGGTTGCTAAAGTAAAGAGAACGACAGTTTACCGATCAAGCAGAGCATTCTGAAGATATTTTCTATATTGAAAACAATGCGAGAACATAAATCGCTGCACCAAAATCAGTTCGGGTCCGTTTTAGGTATAGGTCATTGTCTGTACTTAAGTTGTTATTCAGAAAAAAAACACCATGTTTAATAGCTTTGATGACTCTCTAACTTAACTTTTAAAAACCTGATTTAGTCTGAATGCGTTGTTGCCAGATTGTTTTAGTTTCACTTTATGTCGCGAAACGGTGGATGCTGTCGCACAGACCTGGCAACGTTGATTATATTGCTTTCTAATTTAACGTTTACATACTTGATTTATTATTATTATTATTATTATTATTATTATTTAGTCTGAATGTGGTATTGCCATGTCGTTTTCTTTTTCTTTATTTTATTCTTGTCGACAAACGGTGGATGTAGTCGCACAGACCTGGCAACATTAACTAGACGGCATTCTAACTTGATTTTCACAAACCTGATTTGATCTGAGAAACGGTGGATGTCGTTGCACAGACATGGCAACATTGTGTAGATAGCTTTCTTATTTAACGTTTACAAACGTGATTTAATCTTAATGCGTTGTTGCCACATCGTTTTAGTTTCACTTTTTTTCGAGAAACGGTGGATGCCGTCACACAGACCTGGCAACATTGACTATGCGCTGGATATAGGAGCCAGTATGGCGGACAGCGAGAGTGATTTGGAAACAGACGGGCTTGAATTGGCCCTGGATACGTTGTGTAGCAGACATTGCAGGGACCAATCTTCCCTCCAGAGTAAGGAGTACTGCTCCGGGTTCTGTCAGGTTGGTTTTCCTTCAATTTGTTACATTTTTCACCTACTCGGCGTCTGTTTATCGTTGACGCTTTTAGCTTCCGGGGCTAACATTAGCGGATCCTGATTAGCCTGGATATGTTCAGCCATCAGTAACTCGTACTGGGACTCGTTTGTCACTTTACAGTCACTGTTAACAGAGTTTGTTCGGTTTTATTCCGTTTGAACTCGTTATTTAGTTATTTTAGTAACATTATTGTCTTATTTTAGGTGTCGGTAGTTTACGGGACCGCAAGGCTAAGCTACTAAAACACAGCAACTTGTAGTTTCCCTTTCAATGACTTGGGACTGTTTGGGGGGGGATTTTATTTTGTAATTGCGTTAAATTCTTTTGACAGAAACATAAAGTCGACATGAAATCGCAGCAGTAAACATTAACTAAATCCACTGAGCTATAGCTTAACGTGACAGCTCGGTGAGAATTTATTCAGAAAAAAGGGAAATGGTAAGGTTTGTGTGATGCTTTGTAAACATTACTGTAAGACAAACGTCCATATAATGACATTGGGATAAGAAATTCTCCACGTCATTAAACACAGTTCAAAAAAACAATATAAGCTAGAATAGTCATTGGAATAATCTGTGTTTAATAGGAATATGTATATATATTTATATTAGCTGCAATGAGTGCTCAGTGGACCTCTGTGCTAACTTTGGAGCAGGTGGATTCAGACCTGGAACCTTCTGGACCCAATTCTGGTTCCTTAGCCCCTAATCCACCACTGCTCCCACAAATTACAATCCTTGTATATGGGTTGGTTTCTTACATTATCTAGAATTTTATATCTCCCTTTTTCTGTGTTACCAGCCTGTTATGGTCTAATTTCAATGCAAAATTCTTGTGAGTTGGTGACACAGTTGGCCGGCTAGCACTCTCAAAGATTGCAGCATTTTTTAATATTTAACTGGCTGCACTAATGTACTGACAACATAATAAATTAGGTTCTTGGCGAGTGCAGTTGCAAACACAAATGACTAAATGGGGAAAAACACTACAGAATAACTTGTATTGTGAGAAAGAAAGAAAATGTGTAGATATATTAATTAATTGATTATGATTATTCTTGCTTTATGGTGCAGCTTGTTGAGGAATACACAGGACAATGGCAGGTCCCTCTCCCTCAGCTGAAGGTGCTGCGAACTGCGCTAAGCGGTTTCACCAAAGCCACTGCTCCATTCCCTGATGACTGTCAACATATCCATTATGTTCTCAGCAGTCTGGCTTTGTAAGTATTAAACTTCCCTTTACACACTGATGATATTATGAAGAAAAACCTGATCCAAAGTATGTGTGTTTTTTTTTCTGATTCTTTCATAGGAGCTTCTTTGAATTACTGCTGTTTTTCGGTCAAGAAGAATTTGTTGAAGACCCTTTAAAGGACATCATTGATTGCTTTAAGGTGACAAAACTGACCAATGATCACATTTCATTAGATTTACTGGAGTTCACCATTAAATTTTAATTGTGTACAACTGTGGTTTTAAGAATTTTCAGGCCAGTTATGTTAGAATTGATATTTTCAGTGGTATTAAGTCATGTTGATGACTTAATAAATATTTTTATATGTATTACTTCTGATTCTTCTCCGCAGAGGTGTCACTCTCAGCTCCTGAGGCATAGGAACAGTTATCTCCATCAGGTAAAGCACATCATCAAATCAGGAGGACCATGGGAGAATCCAGTACTGCAGAAAATCCTGAAGGGGGCAGACCTTCAACCAAATGAAGGTATATTAAAAAGTTATTAAGAAAAGACAAAGAATTTGGTTTAAGAAGTCGCCTTTTGCCTTAATTACTGCAGTCTGTGAGAAATGAACCTAAAGCATAATCTAACCTAGTGTTTCCTGTGATGATGCCCTCCAATGTCATCTTTGTTATCAATGTTAATTTCCCTCTGTCCAGTTGAGGAATACCTGAGCTCCGAGTTGCCTGTGTTCTTGGAGCTCCGGGTCCGTTACCTTCAGGCCTGTGAGAGACTCAAGGAGGCTATGGCTCTGTCCAAGAGCTGCCTTGAAAACCACGAAGCTGGGAAACATCTGTTCTTCCATCAGGCTTATCTGACCTGCCTCTACAAGGCCTCACTGCATGAACACCTACACAAGGAGGTGAGTGAGGAAACATCAGTTCAAGGAACAATCAGAATTGGAATTAATTCTGAAAAAAAAATATATGATCACGGACCAGTCGTTAAGTTGTAGCAGATAAATACCCCTTAAAAAAATTAAATATCCAGGGTTCTGAAATATTTTCTTTCTTATAAAAATCTTCCTTCCCCTGAAATGAAGTGTGCACGGGCACAACAAGGATTTCTCAAGTGCACCCAGCCTATAATTTTCTCCGCTGTATTTTTCCTCTCTCCCTCAGATGGCAGAGATCGATGGGCGGGATGCGGTGGAGATCATCTGTAACACAGAGCGAGTTGAAAAAGACGAAGTCTTGTTGTCTCTCTGCAAAGCTTTTCTCACACAGTATTTACACAACGGCGACATGTATTACATTTGGTGAGTAGGATATTTACACTTGAAGTCAGTCAATAGCTTTTACTTATTTGCAAGTTGTAATTATTGTTGTTTATTTGTGTGACAACTCCAGAAGATGTCTCTGACTGTTTGCTGTTCTTTCCCAGGGACCTGCTCTTCATCTGGAGTCGACTCCACCTCAGGGCCCATCCTTCCAGAGAAGGTTTCCTGGCTGAGTGCTTATCATTGGCCTCCTCTGCTACCAATGTCAGGGCCATCTTCCCTTTCATCAAACTGGTCACCACCGAGGTGCGACAACAACTGTACTGTCAGTCTGACCATCTAAATCACAAGAAACGTTACAACAAAGTTAGCTTATTTTATTGAGTAAAATGAAATTACTTTACTCATAATGGAGTTTAAGTTTAGAATTTATAAAGTGGCTTATGTATATACTTAAATATATAAATTGAATAATTGATCAATGATTCAAAAGTATTTTAGTTCTTTAATATAATTATACACTCAAAACAAAAAAAAAAGGTTATGATTAAAATGATTGTCTCCAGGTTGGTGGAGAAGGAGTGGAGGTCTGCCTGGAGCTTTGTGCCAGTGCCCTGCAGCTGTGTGACGTTCAGGACGACTCCGAGACTCGCTCGTTGGTCTGCAAAACCATCGCTTTCCTCCTGCCTCACGATCTGGAGATCTGTCGGGCGTCTGCTCTGCTGGTCTTCTGTCAAGAGCGCAGCCTAGAGGCCTACCGCACGGTCTGCCTCCTGTACATGCATCCTGACCAGGAGCCTCATCCGCACAACAGCCCCGTTCGGACCAACGTTCGCTTTCAAATCCTTCAGGTCGGCCAGGATGGAGAAATGTAGATTCTAAGCATGAAAAGCAGAAAATTAATTTCATTTTTTTATTTTTTATTTTCTAGTTGTTAAAGGAGCGTCTATGCTTCGACCCTGAGTTCTGGAACCTTCTGACTCTGAGGACATATTGCCTGGAGCTGCTGAGCGACAACGTCATAAAGGCTGCAGTTTTGAGTGAGATGAAGGAGGAAGAAGAGAAGCAGTTGAATGAAGAGGTCTCCAAAAGTATTTTGAACGAGTCGTGCCTCAAAGACCAGAATATTCCTCAATGCACTGAAGCTGAACTTGTGAGTCGTGACCTCGTGAACCAACAAGGTGACACCTCCACAGAAAACCATGTTTCTCCACCAAACCAAACTCTGTGGCCTGTGAAAAAGCTGAGGAAGAGGGGTAGGCCACGGAAACATGTGCCTTTGTCTGACAATGAGGCGGAGCCTGTGGATGATCCAGAGTTTAAATACCCTATGAAATCCCCTTCTTTGAGCAACAAGCCTATTTATTCACTAAGACGAAGTCACATTAACGCTGAAATCTCTGGATCGGGCAGGTCCACTCTGAATCACAACAGAGAGTATCTGTCCAGATGTGTGAAAAGTCAAATCTTAAGCAGGAGAGGACGCAGGAGGCTGTGGATGCCGGTTCTTCCCAAAGAGAGCATCTTAAAAATCATAGGGAAGAAGAGAGGAAGGAAGCCATTGGTCCGACTGGAATACTTTTATCCTGATAATGAAATATTGCTTACAGACGGGGGGCTTGGGACGGAGGAGGTACCTGAAAGAACAGTCCAAGAAGTGGACTTTTCTGAAGAGAAGGAAAATAACTTTTTGCAGACCACTGATCATGAAAATCAAAGTGACATCAGGAAAAGTACTGACTTGGTTTCTGTTGAAAGTAATGAACACATCACTGATGAACCACTGGTAGGTGAAGGTCCTCCAAGTGACCTGCAACCACCTGCTCCTGCCGTTGAAGGAGACCCAGAGCTTGATGGACCACCTTTGGAGTTCCTGGGCTGTCCAGTGGAGATCCTGCACTGTTATTGTCTTATCAATGGAAATTTAAACAGTGACCACCAGGGCCCTGAGGAATCCTCGGTACCGGAGGAGCTCAATGGTGACATTGAACCAGAACCATATTCTCTAGAAGAAACGGGTGCTTCAAAAACTGAGGTCAGGTTCTTATGAATTTAGTTATTCATGAATGTGGTCGCCCCTTTTTTCAGGGGTTCCACAGCGAGTCACCATTTTCCATCTCCTCCTGTCCTCTTTATCTTCTACTCTGACTCCAACTACCTCGATGTCCTCCCTCACTGCATCCATCAATCTCCTCTTTGTCTCCTACCTGGCAGCTCTATCTCCAGGATCATTCTTCTACCAATGTATCCACTGTCCCTCCTCTGAACATGTCCAAACCATCTGTAACAATCTGTCTTCTCTAGCTTTGTCTCCAAACCTTCCTGTCTGTGTTGTCCCTCTAATCACCTGATTCCTGATCCTGTCCATCCTTGTCTCTCCCTCCTCACCTCAGCATCTTTAACTCCTCCACCTCCAGCTCTGTCTCCTGTCTTCTGTCTATTCCTTGTGTCTCTGATCCATCCATCATGACTGGTCTCACCAGAGTCCCTCCACCTTAGCTGACTCTCTTCTATCTCAGATCACTCCTGACTCTTTTCTCCAGTTGTTCCATCCTGACTCCACTCTATTCATCTCATTTGGGTTTCTTTTTGAACTTAATTGAGATAGTTTTGGGTGAGCTGGACAGGTTTGGGAGTGAAGATGGTTTCTAAGTCTATAACGTACATCTCCATGACATGTACATGGTCAAAAAAAAAACAAAAATTATTTATACATTGTCAAAAAAAAACCCCAAAAACTCATGAATGATTTGTTTGTCCAAACTTAAGGCCTTTACTGCACATTGAATATTCACTCCAGTTGTTGGGGAATCCATGTCTCCAACAAGAGACTTCATATCTGTTCTCTAAACATCCTATAGTTTAATTTCCAAATCACAATAATAAGATCAGTTGTTGTTCTAACCTTTTTGTACTTACTTTCCTTTTTTTGACTTCTAGTGTTCACTCATGTTTTCTGTCTTTTACTGCAGGGGAAAACCAAGAGGACATGGAAGGAAAAACTTCTTCGGACTCAACAGTTCTCACATATGAAGCATCACTGCAGCATCTGCGGCAAGGACTACAAAGGCCTGAATATTATGCGCCACGCCATATCGCACCTCAAGAGGCGCAGGTTAAAGTGTATTCTGTGCGGAAAGCGCTTTAAACACTTTTCATTTGCCAAAGAGCACATCGTGGACCACTTTGAAGAGATGTGCAAAGAGAAAGAGCCGTGCAAAGATAAAGAGCCGTGCAAAGAAAAAGAGCCGTGCATCGAAACCATCGCTCCAGCCGACAATGGTTTGGTGGAAAACCAGGAAAAAGAGACTCAAAATCCTCAAGAGGAAGTTCAACGAAAGACCGCCACCAAATTCCGTGTTTCCGACCTCAGTAGGGAGCAGAGAATCATCCGCAACATCCGCACACTGATCAAGAAGACCACTTTGCAACACAAAAAGGGCAAACATCCCGAGTCCGTTTTGTTCAAACATGCGGAATTCCGAGACGAACAGGTCGTCATTGCAGATTGCCAAGCTTTCATCAGAGATCCGTGTGTGACTGAGGACACTGAGGGAGGTGAACAGGGGGACAACGATGGACAGGGAGAAAATGACATCGACTTGGCCCAGGACACGTATTACTTATGTCCCTCAGAGTCCTGCGACCGCGTGTTTATAAGGAGCAACAACGCCCTCATCAGGCACGCTATCAAAAGCCACATTGATGAAGAGGGTGTGCTGGAAAAGACATTTGTTTGGGCCAACAAGAAGTGTAAACTGTGCTTCAGGTAAATTGACACACATATTTAATAAGTTATATATGTGCAAATAGATATGTTTTTATATGTATATGTTACTTATGTGATGGAAGAAAATAGACACCCTTGTTTTCTTCAATTTCTTCTTTATTTTAATGCCTGGTTCCACTAAAGGTGCATTACCTGAAAAATACAATGAACAGGAAAACAGTGAACGCCTGAAGTACAATGTACAATACTATAGCTATTGATGTAAGAACTGAAGTGATCCTGGTTACTATTAAGGATATTAACATTTGCCGATATCCGATAACTTGAGTTCCGATACCGATATATACAGGTGATTTCCCCTGAATGGTTGTGATACCAGACAGAAGGCACTCCATAAATAACTGTGTACAATATAAACTACCTCAATATATAAGTTATAGAAAAATTACACTTTTATTTTTTTACCATTTTTACATTTCAGCATCGTCACAATGTTTATGACTCTGCTCGCGAGACGGCACCGAACGGCGTTTCACCGGCAAATGTCCGAGAAATACTTATTACTTATTACAAATACGATTAGTCATGACATAGCCTGGCTCGAGAAACTAAAACCAGCTCCTTAACTTGCAGTAATTACGAATTACTGTTTACTTATCCACGAAAAACTCCAGACCATGGACATTTACTGTAGTGTCCAGCAATGTTGTTGTGCCTTGAAGTGTGGTTTGATGACATCATTTATCACATACCGGTCAAAGTGTCAGTAGTACTGACTCAATACCCCATGAGGAAGTCCAGCGTATTTGCGGAGACCACGGCTTTGCAGCATCGGATTCTGAATATCAGTGGTAAAAACCAATACCGATACTCTCTGATATCACCACCAAAACCATGGCTGGAGATAAGCTATAAAATTAGCTTGAGCTCATGAGCGATGGTTGCTGTTGTCATTATATTTGTCCAAACATGTTTAGTGGAACAAGGTGTTGAAATGAACAGGAAATTGAAGAAAACAGGAGAGTATTCTGATATTTTTTCCATGACTATTTATGTATAGTATTTACATCCCTTTATCTCTATAGTATATATATATATATATATATATATATATTGATATATTTTTGTTTTTTTTTCTTTTGACTGCTCATTTTTTTGTCTTAAAATTGAGTTATAATTTTGTGTAGGGTAAGAAACCTTATCATAATATAAAAGAAAAGTGCTATATATTGTAAATGAACCCAAGAGAAAATATTTGTCCATAATGATAATCATTTTCTTGAATTACAACTATTTCTGTGTAGGACTTTTTTTTTTGGCTC
This sequence comes from Paraplagusia blochii, assembly GCA_016785265.1. NCBI lineage: Eukaryota > Metazoa > Chordata > Actinopteri > Pleuronectiformes > Cynoglossidae > Paraplagusia > Paraplagusia blochii. Next base: position 240,657 of record JAFBJS010001046.1, on the reverse strand, counting down.
ATTTATCATTGTTTTCTGTTTTTTTTTTCCTTCCCTCAGGCAGTTACAGTTTTTCCAACATTACAAGGAGCACATGAAGCTTCACGACGATCCTCTCCAACACTTCTGTTACCACCTGGACTGTAACCAGCGCTTTGCCACACAACAGGAACTGAAAGACCACGTCGTCGCTCACAAGCCGTTCAATCCCCAGTGTCCATTCCCAGGCTGTGAGAAGCTCTTCTCGAGTCTCCAGAGTCTCTGCGACCACGAATGGAGACACTACAACCCGGCACCTCAGAGGGACGAGCTGGAACACGGAGGCAGACGGGAAGTACAGAACCCTGAAGCTCCGTGGAAGCAGAGGTTGAAAGTTGAGGAGCTGTGGCTGCAGGTGAAGAGGGACAGAAAGGACAGTCCAACCCCAGAGCACACGGTGGCTTTACCCGTCCTGAAACCAGAGGAGAGCTGTGAAGAAAACGTTGAAAACAGCAGTGAAGGCATCGTAGAGTCTGGTAGCATCTCTGGGACCCCAGAAAACTGCAAACCTCAGATAAATGGACATGAGAACACCTCAGAAACGTCAGTGGACAACGTCAGTGAAACCGAGACCAGTCCAACAGGCAAGGGTCAGAAAAGACAGCCGTACCAGCCGGATCCTTTAAATGTCAAGGAAGCCCATAATGTAGCCACCATGGTGGAGGGAGTCCAGCAGGGCCTGGGAAATCCGCACATCACCGAACACAAAACCTTCAAACCCGAAGACCCCGCCTACGCCACCTTCGTCAAAGCTCCCTTCGTCAGGCCGCCGCCGTCCACTTACCTGACCGAGTCCGTCCTCTCGATGCGCAAGCGCAGGCTGGCAGACGACCAAGAAGTCACACCCAAAAAAACTTTCAGCTGGAACTCTAGGAAAAAGAAGGATCCAGAGAAGAAGGACGAGCCGCAGGAGACGCCCCCCGAGGCAAAGACCAGACATCGTTGCAGCAAATGTTTGTCCTCCTACAGTAGCCTGGAGGAACTGCAGCAGCACGAAGCCCTCAATACCTGCTCTGCACTCTTTGGCTTTGACTCGGATGATGAAAGTTAGTCCTCACATCACTCTCTCATTCCGAACTTTTAACAAAATAAGTGTAAATATTTTTTTGCAGACCACTTCATAATCCTGTTCTTAGTGCAGAAGGAGCAGCTGGAAGACTTTGACGTTTGTCCACTGTCTCAGGTTAAAAACATTAAGCTTAAGTTGTCACTCTTTAACAGCACAAATATTGTTTCTAATGTAGATCAAAAAAGCTGGAATTATGAGGAAAAAATTCATCTGAAGGTTGAGTTTGAGGAAAAATAATTATTTTAGTAGAGAAATGTGAATGACACAGTTTTTTTTATTTATTTTGTTCAATTGCAAACTCAGACCAAGTAACTCTTTTCAATTTTCTTTTCTTTTTTTTTTTTTTACCAGATCTGGTTCTCGGTTCTTTGATATAAATCAGAACTCTAAAAATGAAAGCATCTTCAGAAAAAAAAAATTCTGGTACTGTTTTACATTTTACTTTTCTTACACAAACAGATTTTTGATGTTGCGTTGCACTTGTTTTAATATTTTGAGCGAATTAGGAGACCAACAGAAGGGTCTCAAACTAGCACTGAGTACAGGTATGTGTTCCTGTAAGATCAACAGGTTGACTTAATAAAATTGCATTTAGTTGCAATAAAAAAAAAAATAATTAAAATTAAACCATATTTATATTGTTTGTCCTGGCGCATTACTGACTTGTGGGCAGCGATCCCTTCGACAGCTGTCAACCCTTAAGTTCATGACCAGGGCTGAAGCAGGTTGTTTCTCTTTGAGCCCCAATAGTATTTATTATGTTTTATTTATTGTGTAAAAAATTTGAAAGTTAATTTGAATACTTTTTGTTCTTAGCAGTATTACTGATAGGAAATCAGTAGAGGAGCAAAGCTGCACAGCGGACAAGTGTTGAAGTCTTCCAGATAAATCAGTCGTTTGATGAGAATCAAGACTGTAATTCTACCTACATCACATTTTCCTAATTTCTTCAAATTATTACCTGTGCCAAAAAGAAACGTTGCTGCCAGTGGGTACTTTGATCATTGAGACTCTGTATTATGTAGGTTATTGTTTGAAATATTTAACATTTATCTAAATATGTTCAGATTTCCATAAGGGTTGATTCACTTGGAAATGTCTTGTTTTAATGTTTGAAAACCGTGCACTTAAACCAGTTTATTTATATGTACATTTGTGAATAGTCTGGATTTGTAAAAGTTACATTTTCTTATATATTTTTCTTATTAAAACAATGTAAAATGGAAAAAAGGGTAATTTTGTGATGTTATTATTTATATCTGTTTTCTACAAAAAGAAACTTTGACGAGATATTTCACAAATTCCAGGACACCACAGAGACCTCATTTCTATATATTTTATTCAGCATTGCATATTTCTTCAATTAATATATTGCTTTAATAACCCTCAGGCAGGAGGGCAACAGTACATGTTTTAAAATTGCTTTAAAAAAGTTTTTTGCATCACATTTTCTTGGTACATGAGGTCATTTAGAAAAGAAATGTAATTGCGACCTGTGTCAACCTCTGTTTATCCACTGGTAAAGACCAGTCCTGACAACATGGTTAAATCGGACAGGTGCAAAAAAGGTTTTCACAGTACAGCATGCAGCGAGAAGGCGGCATTAGCATGCCAATGTAAAGAAAGGTGCAGCTTCAAACTTGTGACAACATGCAGCAACAGGGAAGCAACTTTTTTTTTTCACTTATTTTCTCACCTGAGATCAAGTCTGTTGTTATCATAAATAATCAATTCTTTTAGTGGGGATTACAAAACAAAATGATGCACCAGGTGCTGGATATTTATGTTTTAAGGCTAGACATAGTGGAGGATTTAGAAAAAATAAGTTAAAAAGGGCAGAAAAAAGGTTCTGCACATCTGGATAAATAGAAACTGTCTCGGCTACATTAGCAATGACTTCTTACACATGCTGGACAAAGTCGATCAAGTAAACAACGCATACAAAGATGATCGTAAACACATAACGGAATAGATCTAAAATAAAGTCTGGGCTTCACATTTGACTCTCATGAACGGTTAACATAAAGTCAGTGTGTATAAAATGCATTTTGAGGATATCGGGCATATTTTCCGAGGAAAAAAAATGGGACAAAAACTTTTATTTTGCTTTGCG
>JAFBJS010001046.1:164938-236760 GCA_016785265.1 Paraplagusia blochii | reverse complement strand
AAAAAAGGTTCTGCACATCTGGATAAATAGAAACTGTCTCTTATACACATCTGACTTCTTACACATGCTGGACAAAGTCGATCAAGTAAACAACGCATACAAAGATGATCGTAAACACATAACGGAATAGATCTAAAATAAAAGTCTGGGCTTCACATTTGATTCTCCTGAACGGTTAACATAAAGTCAGTGTGTATAAAATGCATTTTGAGGATATCTGGCATATTTTCCGAGAAAAAAAATGGGACAAAAACTTTTATTTTGCTTTGCGTTCCGGAAAATAAATCTTAAGAAGATATACAGAACAGTTGATGGAGGGCTTATTCCACATTTTTCTATTAATGATTTGATATTTTGTCATATCTCAATCAATCAATCAATCAATCAATTTTTATTTATATAGCCCACATTTACAAAACAAGTTTGTCACATAGGGCTTTACAGGGTTGGTAACATCCTCTGTCCTTAGACCCTCAGCCCGGGTAAGGAAAAACTACCGAGGAAAAAACCCTTTTAACAGGGATATCTCCGTTATTTATTTATTATTGTCCCTTTTATAATATTTTTTATTAAACTTTCACCCATAATTCTCTCCAGCACTAAATAGCCCTGTCCGGGAAACAAGCGATCAGTTAGGCCAAACTAATCTGATTGGATGGTGAGGGGCGTTTAACTCTCGTCATCCAATCAGATTAGTTTGGTTTAACGAGTCCGTTAAAAGTGCTAAAGGTACGGAGTTGAACCGGATCTATTTTTTTTAACACGTTTCGTTGAAGAATTCTTTTCAACTCTTTTATTTAATTTTATTTTCATTATTTTTGTACTGATACTTACGGTTCATCTCCTTTAACGGTTTAACTAACACATTTACAGCGGGTTTAGCTGAAATCGCTGGTCAGCAAGCGTTAGCAGGTAACCGCTAATTAACTTTTTCCGTTTCCGGTTGCTAATTGAGAAGTTGTGTCGTTCGATTGCACCTGAAGGCAGCGGGGATTCAAGGACGAAGAACTGACGACACGACAACGAAAAATCTATATGAAAAAGTGAGATGTCGGTTTTATCGTTTGGATATGGCTTGTTGTTGTTTTGTTAAAACAAAGTTTTATCCAAACAGGAGATTTTGGGGACGAACTTTGGGTCCTGAGTTGGTGACGTAAGGACTGACGTCAACTGTTGTTTTATCTCAAAGCTAACCTAATGATTAGGAACTTGGAATATTCACTTTTATTAAAGTAATAATGGATTAATTGTTACATATATCGTTATCAATAATTAAAGATAAAAAACGTTATTATTTTATTTTAAACATGGCCGTCAAAGGGATTATAGTAAACGGACTGTGTAAACACGAGCTACTTCTTTGGATTTCGTTTTTTTTTTTGGTTTTTCTTTTTTTTTTTTTTTTTTTTGCATATTAAATATTTGCATATGGTTGGAAACCAATAAACTGTGGTTGATGAACCAACCAGTGTTGACTGACGCAGCTACAGTAGCCAGAGGAAAATGCAGGACGACATGGGACAGAACAGTGGTTGTCAACCTACGGTGCGTGTAACTACTAGTTGTACATAAGCCAATGGAGGAAATCGGTCCTGTTAAGAGATTTTCCCTGAAAAAGGGACAAGCTGGAACAGGAAGAAGACGTACGTGTGTGTGTACTGTAAATATCTGATGAGAGTAGGTCTTACGTCTGTTGAACGGTTGGTACTTGGAGTCTGAAATGTTATCTTGGTATGTGGTGTTTGATAAAAGATAGAAAAAGCGCTTTTTAGCTGCGTTGTTTCCCCCTCCCTGCAGTTTCATCTCAGTGGCTGCTGTTGGAGCTCCAGTCATAGGGGAGGAAGGTGACTTTGGTGGTTTTCCCAGCAGACAGAACCCCCTGCAGGCTGGTCTTCTTCGGTGAGTCACTCATGTGCTCCAGCACCCATTTTAGCAGCTGCAAGGGAAGAGGGAAAGTCACTGAAGAATAAGAAGGAAGATATGTGACTGTTCAGGTAGATGGCGCTAAACCTACCTTTTCGTCAGTGCCTCCAAAGTCGGCCTTGTACCACTTAAAAATCTGACTCAGTTTCACTTCCCCGTTCCCAGAATCCACCACACAGCCGTCATCGTTCTCCAGGAAAGCCTGGGCTGCTGTGCGGAGCTGGCTGTCAATGTCCTAAGACGGGTGAAAGGACGACATGTGACCCTGCAGGTCCAGGGATCTCAGAAGGTACAGTGTGGAACACTGAGGTGATGTGCACTGACCTGTGGTGTGTAGGTCTTAATAGGAGGGCAGCCCTTTGCTCCGCAGTTTAAGGCAAAGTGAATGAGGGGCTCAGGTTGAGGGAGAGCCAACTAGTGGACAACAAAGGTAGTGGAATTTAGTGCTTTTAACCAACAAAATGAATTTGAGGTAATATTTCTCCCCAAATAGGCTTGAGTACCTGTAGGCGTGGGTCCGACTTGGAGAAGGGCTTTCGGAACTGAGCGATACCTTTCTTGTTTCCCCTTAGAACGCCGTTCTCAATGTCCTGTAGGGTGAACACTTCTCCACCAATCAGGTAGCTGACGTAGTTGAAAAACTAGAAGAAAAGTATATATAAATAAATATAAATATATATATACATAAATATATATATATATGTATGTGTATATATATGTGTATGTGTGTATACTGTATATATATATGGGTGTGTATGTATATAAATATATATATATATATATATATACACACACCCATATGTATATATACATATATGTATATGTTTATGTGTATATATGTGTATATACATATATGTATATATATACATGTACATATATGTGTTTTATATATATATATATCCATACATACATGTATGTATCTGTATATATATACACACACATACATGCATGTATATATGTGTATGTTAGGATAAAAATATATATATTTTTTTACGTATGTTTGGGGTGCAGTGTGGTGCTGGGGGCTCTCACCCTATATCTCTGCCACATGTTGGTGGGGGCCCCCAGGCGCAGAGCCCCGTGGATGACCAGAGCGTTGTAGATGTTAATGAAGAAGGCCAGCTTCTCCTCCCGGCTCAGTGACAGCAGCTCCACCCTCTGGAGCTGAATGGCTAAATCACAGTAACGTTCGAAGACCGGGTCCAAGGACATGCCCTTGTAGTCCACTGTCTGTTGGACATAAACAGGATGTACATACTGTACTGTACTGAAGCAAAGAATGGTGCGATAACATGGGCAACGATACGTAGTACACATACAACAAACACTATGTGGACATATACATTGTACACTTACCTTGCCGTCAGCAGAGAGGTGGTCAGAGAAGAGTTTCAGAATCATTTCCCGCAAAAGCAACGAAACCTCAGCGGCTGAGAGGGAGACGAGGTTAGAGTCAGTGATTCACACCGTACAGAGGAGATCAACGTTAGGAAACAAACTCCTGCGACGGCACAGGGTGTTAGCCAAGAGGCCGTGACAAAGTGAGCACACCTAGGACTGTGTGGTTGAAATAACAGCACAGTGAAGCTGGTTAGACACACTGACAGCACGGACTAATGCAGACGGACATTTGCAGCACCTCACCACCATCACCACAAAGAGTTAAAAAGACAGTAGTAGTAAGTAAGGACACCAGAAAGACAAAATCACGGCTGCAGCAAAAAAAAAGACCTGAGATTGTATGTTTATGGTTCAGATGAGAAGAACTCTATTAATCCATCGGGAGTATCCTTCAGGAAATTTTGCCTCGGCGGCAGGGGGATTTGAACTGGGGGCCCTCGTGGACCCAATTCGCTTCCTGAACCACTAAGCCACCAACTGCCCTAAAGTTGCAGCGCCTGTGTAGCAGTGTGTGGGGACAACACCACCTCAGCAGTAACTTGTAGGAAGATTCGAACCGGGGGCCTCGCGGACCCAAGTCTGATTCCTTAACCACTAGGCAACCAACTGCCCCTGCTAGTGAAATGCTAGTGAAACTCAATGACTCGGTAGCAGCTCTTTGTACCACAACAACACCGCTGAAGGTTGTGTAGAGAGTGGTCAGGACTGCATCCCTGTCCTCACTGCAGTGCATCTACTAGCGTCCTGTCAAGAGGACTGCATCCATCCTGAAAGACCTCACCCACCCCCACCATAAACTTTTCACTCTCCTCCCTTCAGGACGGAGGAGATACATGAGTCTGAAATGTAAGACATCACGGCTCAAGAACTCTTTCTTTCCTTCTGCCGTCATTTTCCTTTTATGCGTATTAATCCTTTGATAACGTTACAAAAAGCCCAAGCAAACTCAAACTCAAAAGCCGGCAGCCAAAAGAGACGGTGTTCAGACCAGAAGAAGCTCGTGAAGACCCAGGTCTGGTCCTGACCTACCCTGCATGGGGACACAGCCCGCAGTCTGTCCCGCATTCAGGGCAGAGTGAGGATCATCCTCCAGCAGCCTGTACAGAGCGTCCAGGGAGTTCTTGGTTCCTCCAAAACTCTCATCCTGCTGTCCACTCTCAAGGACGCTGACCATATACTTCTTCTGCAACAAGGCCTGTCCAGTGGTGCAGGCCTGGGCCTCGGCTACCACACACACACACGGCCACAGTGAGTAGAGCAGTAGATCTTTGAGTGGATCACATTCAGGACTCTTGGTTCCTACTTACCCATGCCCTTCTCTGTCTGCAACCATTCAAGCAGCTGACGACCTGAGAAGCTCTTTTTATATAAAACCAGCCCCTTCCTCTGACAGCCAATCACATTACCGTCTTTGAGGTCCTGCACCAGGTCGGCCAATTCATCTCTTTCACACATGAACTCTATGAGAGCGGGGAAATACCAAGCCACACGTGCACAGAGTAAAAACACGGGTTCACGCTCAACACAGAAATGTTCCATATTTGGACGGGAAGATAATGACAAAAGCCACTGATGATGAATGAGACTTAGACTGGAAGATGTAGACGAGAGCAAAGTGTTTGATGTTTTAATCTTCACTACTGTTTGATAACACCTGTTATCAAGTTACTGTGGCAACAGGAGCTTGAATTACACTCTGATGTGGCCACGGCACAAAGGCAGCAATTTAGACTCAACGACTTCATCTTGATTTTGTTTACAACAATGCGCTGGTGCAGTTTGAAGGGTAATAATGCCACCTCCATGAAATGACATTCTTTTGTCCCTCATAGGGGGAAAAAGATCTGTTTACAATTCTCTGAGGATTACAGACCACAGCACTGCATAATGAGCTACTGCAGGTGAGGCTTGTGTATCACCCAGAGGACACTGTTGCCCGGATCAGCTGTGGCAACAGGCGATGATGATGTCATGGGGTCACGTGCTATTTCATCACCTTGCTTTGCGTCCAATTTACTCAGTCACTTACAAAATTTTGAGAGAATCATGAGTATAACTTCTTTTTTATTTATCTGGTGAGGAAATTCTGCTGCATAGACATTACCTAATGCTTTTTAAGTTCCTGTGGGACATTCAAAATGACTTGGTGGCCTGTATTTGGCCCCCGGGCCTCGAGTTTGATGATGATCTAAACCAGGCATGGGCAACTATTTTGACTGCAGACCACAAGGGGTACTAAAATTTAAAACGCTTGGGACGGGAAGTAGGAGATAGATGGAAGTCATGGGCAGAGGCAAATGCTAGCCTTTTTGGAGCCATCTATTGGGGAATTGTAAGCATTTCTGGGAGAAGGCAGACGTATAATGATAGTATTATAGTATAAGTATAATATAATAATAATAATGTTGTAAGGTTTGGCAGGGCAGATTTAAATGCCAAATGGCCCAACTCTAGTCCCTGGGCTGTAGTTTGTCCAGATCTGCTATAAGTCAGTGATTCTCAACTGGTGGTTCATGATCCCAAAAGTGGATCGCAGACCGTTGCGAGGCAATAAAAATGTAAATTACATATGTTAAGTTCTACTCTTCAGTTCAGGAGTGTCACTAAATGGTCTTTCAAACATTTGTTGAAACTTGTGTTGGAGTTATTGGTGGTTCCTGAAGAAAGACCAAGGTTCTGTGCTTTATAGCCACCAACAAGCCGACCTGCAACCAAATGTTAAACTCCACTTATACGCATTGTAATGTAAATAATCTGTCCTTACCTCCGCTGGTGTCATCGTTACCATCCTGTGACTGGTTCTCCTCTGGTAACGGTGGAGCACCAACTGGTAGACTCTCCTCTCTAACCAACCTCACCAACCTCTGAAGCTCCTCAGGAGTCTGAGAAAAATCAAAACCAAGGAAAATGTAGCGTCCTAGACGACAGTTTAAAATAAAGCTGGACAAACTAAGGCTTGAGGACCAGGGTCATTTTGCTCGGCCCTTGGGAGCTTCCCAAACAAGTTCCTCACCAGTTTCTGCAGGTCGTCGTTTCCCCCCACATGCTCACTGTTGAAGAATATCTGAGGAACAGTGCTGCGCCCGGTCAGTTCCTTGACCACGGTCCTCAACTCCGGGTGCCTGCCCAGGTCCACCTCACATACTGGCACTTCTAAACGCCCAAGAGTGGCCTTAGCTTGTAAACAGTGCGGGCAGCCCTGGATGGAGTACACCGTCACTCGACCGGGGGCTTCGCCAACAAGGTCCCCCATCTGGAGCAATAGTGAGAACCCCAGTGAACTGTAAATGCCGTGGTTTTTGAGGGTACAAGCACCTTGACATACAAATATTTCAAGATATGAGCTAGAGGCCAAAAACATCTTTGGCTTAGAGACACGATGACTCGACATACAGACACGTTTACCAACGCTGACGCTACACTTTTTGGTATTCGTCAAAATTCATATGAAACTCTCGCAATTTGTCTGTATTATGTTTGCATTATCTTAGCGCAATGTTCTTCATAATAGTGCTGAGTCCTAAGAAAATAATTATTCGGGATGGCAGTGAAACCCATAGTTAGCACTACATTTTAGTTTAAATCGTATAAAAATGGGTTATTCCATTGGTATTGCCACTAATAAAGTTGTTTTTATTTATAGTGCAGTTGAACGGACTAATTTGTTTTCCGTTTTTTCGAATGATAAAACATGATTTGAGATTCGACATTTCACCATAATGTTCTTTAAACTTGTACATGTGCGAACTGTCCTTGTAAATATCATCTATGCTAAGCTAAATACACCTAGATTTTACAGCTGTAAACATGATAAATCTGCAGTACAAAGTCTTTATTTACTTATTGTTACATCACAAGAAGGTTGATTTACAACACTCCACATACTTCCTTCCACACTCAAAACTCTATTACAACATATTCCCGAGATATCATGGCAAACACTGCCTCTCAATCGTATCGTATGAAAATACAGTTGATTAAAACAGTCCCTGGTCAAAGTTGTAAGGTTGCAAAGATACAAAACTGAGTTAATCTTACATACAATAAACAGCAATTTCCATTTGGGTTCAGTTTTAATGTTAGAAGAACACATGGCAGATTAGTTTAACTACAATCTATCTCGTATTATAAATAAAAAATGTCGAAAGAATACTGAACAAATCAGTGTTCAACTCCAGTCCCTGTAGTAAACGAGCGCCATAAGGCTAAATATAGAAATATGTGAAAGTACGACGTTTTCTTACCTCGATAAATATCAACAACGGTCCAAACCGTCCGGAGAATTAGAACATTTGGACCGAACGACTCCTCATACCGTCTGAGGCTGAAAACCCAGGTTTGGGAGGTTAAATGATAGTAAATGACGATAAAGAGCGACACTGACAGGACTGTTATCCCCGTCACTGCACTGGACTGTGTAGGTTATGATGACGTATACTGCGTCATAACAGGAGCTCAATGACGCTTTCAATGACCCTCGTAAAATACAACACAGACGTGACGTCGATTGACGTTGATGTTATAACGCGTCACAGCCCTTTCGGGCCTCGTTCTTTATTAATGCATCATTCGAATGCCCTTCCTTAATTGTATCCTTCTTTTCATTAAAAAATATTCAGGTCAATATAATTCTCTTTTGTTCGCTATTGTATGTTTAGATAGATAAATAGTCTATGTATAATTCAGGGAATTATAGTTTCCTTACTTGTTTGACATAAACCTTACAAGACCTTTTATTTTCCATCTTTACATTTTTTTATTGTATTTTATTCCAATTTGTTTCTATTTTTATTTTTTATAGTTTGCGACGAACCGTTGATTTTGACATTTCCTACAGCTGGAAATGCAACTCAGGTCCTCTGGCCCGGAACTTTTCGTCCACGGTCCTTGTTCCTAGTACACTGTGTTTAGTGATGGGACAAGCAGTAGAAATGGAGTAGAAATTTGTTTATGTCGCGGAAACTGAAACTGTTTATGGCATAAACATGTCAGGATTATCAGAAACAGAACGCGCCGGCTGTGCCACTATATTGTCGCTGATGTCCAATGAGGACGTCCGCTCGCTCAGCGACACAGTCACGAACAAATTGATAGTCGTTGAAAACGTAACAGGTAGGAATGAATGTATCAGACGAGAGGAGGCGGGCGAGCTAATATGTTTTGCGATTGTACTTTTTAACCACTTACATTGACTGTGACAAACATGAAAACATTTCTGTTTTTACAGAGGCGGTGGAAACGATTCTGTCTTTCAGTCAAAATGCCGAGGAGTTCCTAAAAAGGAGGAAAGTTCAACGGGACCTTATTTTTAAGTATCTGGTCAAAGAGGGGGTCGTGGTGCCCCCGAACAGTGACAAGCACCAGTTGATGAGCAGGACTCTGGAGCTGTGGTCGTCTGGACAGGTACAGAAGGAAAAACAAGTCTTGACCACTGTTCACATTCACCATACAGTCGAAACAGGAGTGAGTGAGTGTTTCCGTGAAACGAAAGTGAATGTAAAATTTGGTTTGGAAATAGATAGACAGGTGAGGCCAGACAGGAGTCTCAGGGAGAACCTAGAAAGGTAGAGAGAAAGATCAACTGTTCAGATCAGTGGAGACTGTGGAACAGGTGAGAAGAATAGAGTGGAGTCAGGATGGAACAGAAGGAGAAAAGGGTCACGAGTGATCTGTGATAGAAGAGAGTCGGGAAGAGGTGTACAGGACAGTGGTGAGACAAGCCATGATGGATGGATTAGAGACACCAGGAATAGACAGAAGACAGGAGACAGAGCTGGATGTGGAGGAGTTAAAGATGCTCAGGTTCTCTTTAGGAGAGACAAGGATGGACAGGATCAGGAATGAGGTGATTAGGGGGACAACACAGACAGGAAGGTTTGGAGAAAAAGCTAGAGAAGACAGATTGAGATGGTTTGGACATGTTCAGAGGAGGGACAGTGGATACATTGGTAGAAGAATGATCCATAGATGGAGCTACCAGGTAGGAGACAAAGAGGAGATTGATGGATGCAGTGAGGGAGGACATGGAGGTAGTTGAGTAGAGTCAGAGAAGAAGATGAAGAGAACAGGGGGAGATGGAAAAGATTTGCTGTGGCAACCCCTGAAAAAGTGACAAGCTGAAAGGAGAAGAAGAGGACATGACATATAGCTTTGAATTAATTGTCTTTTGAGGGAAAAATAGAAACATGCACATTAGATTTATTCTTGATGTTACTTACTCTTTCTTTCTGACCTCATAATTACGAGTTAAATGGTCAAAATATTCATTAGTAGTACCAGTAATCTATGAAAACGTATTTGTACAACACACGATACAGACAAAAGTTTAAATCTTCATCTTCTTCTAACAGACCTCTCTGTGGTCTGTAATGTCGTCCAAGATGGCAGCTGGTTTCTATCAACTTTTTTGTCCAAGGTTGTAGGTGACAGATCCTTCCAAGGAGACAAGAAGAAGAAGAAGAAGGAGAAGGAAGTGAAAAACCAACCGACAGAGGCGGTATCTGAAAACAAGGTCAATGTGGGCTTTGACCCGCAGGTCCTCGGTCGGCAGTTTTGCCAGTGGTTCTTTCAACTTCTGAACAGTCAGAACCCATCACTGGGTCAGCAGCCTGGAGACTGGGGACCAGAGCACTTCTGGCCCGACGTGAAGCTGTCCATACTCACCAAGTAACGTAAACATTGAATAAGAATGAATCATTAGTCACAATATAATCAGAAAATTATAATCATGACATTATTATTGGCCCCCAGCTGTCCATTACTCACACTTGATCCATACCCATATTCATATCCAGGATGTCCAGGATTCCATCATCATAATATCATCATCATCATCACTAATGCAATAATATTTGATAAGAAAATATTTTCTCAGTGAAAACAACAACAATAATCTCAAAATAGATTAGTTTTCAATTATTTGCCTAACAAGATACTAACCACGTATACTAGTCTGGTAGCAGAAAATTATAGTTTGTGTACTTGAGAATTCCTTTTGTTTTTGCACAGTTAATTCGGGTAGGAAGATTTTATAGGTAGGAAAGTATTTCAGAACACCAGAAATTAATTTTATTAACGGGTATTTATCTGACACAACTTAACGACCGGTCAGTGAAGAAAGTTCGAGACATTTAATACATATAATACTATATAATACATCAGTGTTGGGATTTGTAACGCCGTTATGTAAGTAAGTTACTTTTTTAAAGTAACTTGCCCAACTCTGAATACCATATAATAACCCAAAAACTCTAAACTACGTCTGTTATTATTATTTAGTAACTAGTTTAGTAACTAGTAATTTAGTAACGTAACTAGTTACTTTTTCAGAGCAGTAACTAGTCAAGTAATAAGTTACTTTTTTAAAGTAACTTGCCCAACTCTGAATACCATATAATAACCCAAAAACTCTAAACTACGTCTGTTATTATTATTTAGTAACTAGTTTAGTAACTAGTAATTTAGTAACGTAACTAGTTACTTTTTCAGAGCAGTAACTAGTCAAGTAATAAGTTACTTTTTTAAAGTAACTTGCCCAACTCTGAATACCATATAATAACCCAAAAACTCTAAACTACGTCTGTTATTATTATTTAGTAACTAGTTTAGTAACTAGTAATTTAGTAACGTAACTAGTTACTTTTTCAGAGCAGTAACTAGTCAAGTAATAAGTTACTTTTTTAAAGTAACTTGCCCAACTCTGAATACCATATAATAACCCAAAAACTCTAAACTACGTCTGTTATTATTATTTAGTAACTAGTTTAGTAACTAGTAATTTAGTAACGTAACTAGTTACTTTTTCAGAGCAGTAACTAGTCAAGTAATAAGTTACTTTTTTAAAGTAACTTGCCCAACTCTGAATACCATATAATAACCCAAAAACTCTAAACTACGTCTGTTATTATTATTTAGTAACTAGTTTAGTAACTAGTAATTTAGTAACGTAACTAGTTACTTTTTCAGAGCAGTAACTAGTCAAGTAATAAGTTACTTTTTTAAAGTAACTTGCCCAACTCTGAATACCATATAATAACCCAAAAACTCTAAACTACGTCTGTTATTATTATTTAGTAACTAGTTTAGTAACTAGTAATTTAGTAACGTAACTAGTTACTTTTTCAGAGCAGTAACTAGTCAAGTAATAAGTTACTTTTTTAAAGTAACTTGCCCAACTCTGAATACCATATAATAACCCAAAAACTCTAAACTACGTCTGTTATTATTATTTAGTAACTAGTTTAGTAACTAGTAATTTAGTAACGTAACTAGTTACTTTTTCAGAGCAGTAACTAGTCAAGTAATAAGTTACTTTTTTAAAGTAACTTGCCCAACTCTGAATACCATATAATAACCCAAAAACTCTAAACTACGTCTGTTATTATTATTTAGTAACTAGTTTAGTAACTAGTAATTTAGTAACGTAACTAGTTACTTTTTCAGAGCAGTAACTAGTCAAGTAATAAGTTACTTTTTTAAAGTAACTTGCCCAACTCTGAATACCATATCGAGACATTTAATACATATAATGCTATATAATACATCAGTGTTGGGATTTGTAACGCCGTTATGTAAGTAAGGTACTTTTTTAAAGTAACTTGCCCAACTCTGAATACCATATAATAACCCAAAAACTCTAAACTACGTCTGTTATTATTATTTAGTAACTAGTTTAGTAACTAGTAATTAAGTAACGTAACTAGTTACTTTTTCAGAGCAGGAACTAGTCAAGTAATAAGTTACTTTTTTAAAGTAACTTGCCCAACTCTGAATACCATATAATAATAACCCAAAAACTCTAAACTACGTCTGTTATTATTATTTAGTAACTAGTAATTTAGTAACTAGTACTTTAGTAACGTAACTAGTTACTTTTTCAGAGCAGGAACTAGTCAAGTAATAAGTTACTTTTTTAAAGTAACTTGCCCAACTCTGAATACCATATAATAATAACCCAAAAACTCTAAACTACGTCTGTTATTATTATTATTAAGGCTTTGTTTATTATGACATTTATTATGAAGTTTTTATAAAGTCACAATTAAACAACAAACCCAGATGAAGACGCCGTCTTTGTCTCTCCTCAGGACTGTCAGTGAACAGATGGACGAGTTCCTCGGTGCTGAGTTAGCTAGCCTTCGATTGATCGCCCTGACCAGGGATGAACGCCTCTTCTTCAGCCCAAACCTGGAGCCCCATGGTCTCAGGACCCTGGTCTCCCCACACGGCCTGGTTCTGGTGGCCGTAGCCGGTACCGTTCACCGAAATTCCACCTGCCTGGGCATCTTCGAGCAAATATTTGGTCTGATCCGTTCTCCCTTGGAGAATAACAGCTGGAAGATAAAGTTTGTCAACCTGAAGATTCGAGGGCAGGACGCTCTGCGCGGGACAGAGGTGGAAGCACCTGCTTTGACTTACAACTCCAGCGAACTCCAGTTTCTCTGCAGCTGATGACACTAGAATCACTTTTCCACATTTGCACAGATAATCTCTGCACTTAAACCTGGGATCTTACTGCTTGGGATTTACTACTTCTTCCATGTAGGAACTAAGAGCAAGGACTCTATTTTTCGGGTTGTACGTTTGTAAAACAGATTTATCTATCGTTTAGACTTTTTAACATGTACCAAATATAATATTGATAACCTAATTTGTGTCGGTGTGTTTTGTTGGGATGCAAACTATTCCAACACTCCTTTCTGTCATTATTTCCATGCTTTGAATGGGTTGGTGTTATGTTCGTCCAAAAAGGGTTTAGTTGTCAGCAACTGGACTTCTTCTTGGAGTTGAAAGACATTTCATTCCTCAACTGAGGAACTTCATCAGTTTCTGGTTGATATCAGAGGGAACTCTAGTAGTTCTACTCCTCTAGACCACTCCCTTCACCACGGGACAAAGGTGTGAAGTGTTTTTGTCTACTTCTCACGTGTCCAGATGTGAATGGAAGTCGTCGTCTCACCCATCTAGAGAAGCCTGCTCTGCTATTGATGAGCAGTTAAACTTCCTAGGACGGGATCTTAGGGTTCCAGGTGGGCATAGATGGTTTCCTTCACTCCTCTCTCCAACCACCTGTCCTCATTGTCCAAAATATGCCCATCTGAGTCCTTGAAAGAGTGTCCCTTTTCTTTGAGATGGTTTTGAGTTGTCACTTTATTATTTAAATAAGTTGTTGAAAAGCTTTTACTTCCTGTTTTTTTTTTGCTTTTTCATCCACTAAATATTATCACATTGTTTCTAAAAATGTTCATGTGTCTCACTTTTTCCTGTTTATTGTGTTCATATTAGGCATAAGGGATAAAATGAAGTGATCTTGTTATGTTCTGTTCTGAGCTAAAATATTTGTTTAAAATTCTCCTATTTTATCCTGGGATTTTAACTTCTTAAGCACTTTTAAAACAAAGGAATCAAGATGTGTTGGGAAATAATTTTAAATTTGTGGAAAACAGCCTTTTAATTGGCCAAAAACTGATGTAACTGATGACTAAATGACAGATTATTCATTACATACTGATGGGTGGAGTAATTTGGAATTAAAACCAGAGTCTGATTTATTCCACTTTCACACATGATGTTGGTTAAGGTTGACTAACGACCAATCAGAAGCTGGGGCTCAGTCATTTCCCGTCAATTCCAGACTAAAAGTATTTCTACCATAATCTAACAATCCAATGTGAGAAATCCCAATCATTTACCCACAACAGAGTCCACATCTCCAGATTGAACTCCTCGTTAACACAGAGGCTCTGGTTTTCCGTTGATTCCTCTCTGTCATCCCGGTCGGGTCGGGAACGCTCTGTGCCAGTGCTACTCTGCGGCTTTTGCGGGAAATGTTACATGTGGGAAATTATTCTTGGCAGCCATTTTCAAAGACCTCTGGAATAGTTAATATCTGTGACTGTATGGGTCGGCGCTGCACGGCCATATTTGTGGCGAGGCTAAACCACTGCAGCCATTGATCTCAGCCTGTTCACCTCTCAGAAAGAATAATAACAAGCTCGCTGCCTTCTGTCTTTATGGCACTTGGCTTCTCTGTGTTTTAATAGGCGGTTTCTGGCCCCGAGTGCTGTTCTGACGCATGGTTTAAAAAAAAAGAAAAAAACCAGTGCAGCAGCGTATGGTGATGGTTTTGCCTCAGATGGAACCCCATCTCCTCCACCTTTAATCGTGCCGTTCTCTAATAGGGAAGTGTGTTTCCCATAAAATTACGTTCTAACGGCATTTAAGTCTGGAGCCATGGAAACTGTTGCTCAAGGTATGAAACTTACAACAGTTTTCACTTCTTCCTTGACATATCAATGCCAAATGCCGGGATTCAAACCAACAACTTTTGGACGTAGGGTACATTGGTCATGGAGACTGCTACCCTTCAGACCTACTAATGGATAAGAGGTTGGACATGAATAATAAGATTACCTACAAGATATACAGTAGGTTAGAAGATGCTAATCCCTCGAACTAGAATGCAAAAATAGTGTCATGGATCTTACTGTCATCACCCGGCCGGGTCACCACATCAAACCTTCCTGTGGGTGGAGAGCTCATTGGAAGCCAACTGCCCTAACCGGTAATCAAACTTGCCCAGGAGGTGAACCTTTAGAGCTTTAATACCAATGACATGAGGCATTGCCTCTAGGCCCATACAAATTATTATTATAACTATTAAAACAAAAAAATAGCTCCAGCAAAGCCCTGCAACACACTTAAAATGGGTCCAAAAGTGAATCGTGACCCACCAGTTGAGAATCACTGATTTAGGTAATTCCTAGGCCTATCTGATTAGATATCTGTACGTCAAACTATTTGTAATATTCAATTTTCTTTTGTTGAAAGAGATTTAACTTATTATGATTATTGTTATCATTAATAAGCCTAAGTTATGCTGAAATATCTCTTAAGTACCTTTTCGCGCCTTTGGCGTGACGTCACTTGTAGCCAGCGGCTGTGGGGGAAGTTGGTTTTACTGTACACCGGAAATCGCTTCACTGTATTGGACGTACGTCACGGATGACACAACGAGCATAGCTTCACCATTGGGTTCTAAACCTTCGTGAACTTGGTGAAGACTGAAGGTAAAACTTATAACTCATTATATATCAATTTAACGTTTGGCCATAAAGATAAATTCACATTAAAGGTATTTCTCCATCGGGAGCCCAAAGCTCCAGCCGGTTAGCTTCTAAGCTTCCCCTAACGGTCCCACTTAAACATAATTGAGCGTCACTGTTTAAACGCGTCCCTTCGTAACTCGAAGTCATAGCAGCAAAAGGCCAGAAGAGGGCAGACGTGCTACACCAGACAGAGGAACGACACCGTTTCCAGTCCAGACGAAGGAGACAAAGTGCTTTTAACACGATTACGTGAAAAAACTCGTCAAATACTAAGAGTGAGCTGATGTTATTGAGCAATTTCTTTCCGGCCACAGCCACAAGCAAACTGTAAATTCTTTCAGCGTTGAATTGTCCTCCATTAAATTAATGGACTTCAAAAAGAGAGACACTCTAAACTGTTGCCTTTCAACAGCACAAAAGCACGTAATTCAGAAGTTATTGAAGTGTCAGTAATTTATCTGTACTGTGACGCTCTCGGAGACAGTTTTAACACAATACTCTCCGACCGTATGCACTTTCGGGCTCAATAAAGGCGAGGATTTATGCAAGGGAGGCCAATCAATCATTGGCCGATGATATTTTCCTGCTGCTGACAAAACATGTTAGCAGAAGAATTCAATCAGAGAGTGACACAGTCGTTTTGGCATTTTGTTGGACTCGTCCTTCAAACGGCACCGTTTCACGGAGCACTGAAATGCACCGAAATGCTCGGAAACACTGACATAACTTGCGGTGGAGAGAATGAGGTCAAGCGTTTTTGGCCCTTGTGTGAAAGCCACAGTATACATTTCTGTATTCTACCCTCATCATTTACCCAGGAGTCAGCTGAACTGAGGCTTAGACTTCTAGGCCATTTATTAGCTCTTGAATACTGATGTCTGAGCGCGCCTGTTCATTATATTTTACAACCTGTAGAGACAGATGTCTCAGTGTGACATTCTGCAAAGTCACCGGTTTCTCAAAAGGCAGGCGACTTAAGGAAAGGATTCCTTTACAGTCTGAATACAAGTACTTACGAAGGTACACTTACATTTTGGAGACCTAGCAAGATAAGGAAGAATTGGCAGCATTGAGCCAAGTTCTAGTAAGGAAAATTCAGAAAGATAAACGTAAACAGTTTACATTTTGCGTGTTTTCCTCTCTTATAAAATCAACAAGGATTTCCTCGCAAATGTTTCGGTTTTGAGACAAAACGTTAAAGATTAAATGGATTATTATCAAGGCTGCGAGAAGGGTGTGGGTGAAGTTCATTTAAGGCAGATGTCAAAACAGACTCCTCAGAAATGCGTCTCAACATGTTGTAGTCTATAATGTCCGACAGCGACTGTCTTTCTCAGGACTTGTTGACCTACCTTTTTGGACATGGCATACGGTACAGTTCTCTGCTGAGCTGACATCATTGTTCTTTTTTAAGAGTATATACTGGTTCGGACCCACAAGGCAACAATCACAGGGTTCATAGCAGCCCCTCGCTCTCTCTGTCTCTGGCCTGGTGGTGTATCCTTACACATGCATCATTATCTCACGTAAACAGTGGAAATGCGAGAATGCTTGGGAACCGAATGCCATTCAAGGCAACAAAGCTCAGTCTGAGTGAAAGGATCCTGGGCGGTGACACTCTCGTTTAGTGTCAATTAAAGAAAACAACAAGCAGAGCCCTTTTGTGCGAGTGGCTGGCTTCGCGGTGTTTATTTACACTGGAGCCAAAATATACGCTTGAAGAAATGGCAAGGTTGTTATGAGCGGATGTTTTAATCAGACAAATATGGAAGGTAACGAAAAAAGGAAAATCCCTCACATTGAAACGCTCTTGAGTTTTACATGGACCAAATACCATCCCCCGACTCTTCCTCTCTCTTTATCTCTTTATATTCCTCTGTCAGTGTCTCACACATAGAAGCTCCACTGTGCAGTTTTTTCGCAGCCAGTTCCACTCGTTTGAAGTGTGGGGGCCCCACGGTGAGGGCCTTCGCTTGGCTTGTAAACTGAACAGGGAAGATAGTGTTATCTGGATTATTCCAGGAGGTTGTCAGCCTCCAGTAAGCCACATTGACCAAGTGGCCATTTGGCAGAACGGTGCTCATGCCAGTTCTTTCCCTCCGTGGACATCTGCTGTGTGTGGAGTTTGCCTGTGGTTGCATCTTAATCCTTCATCTCTTTAGCTGCAGCCATGCAAACCAGCAGCCCCGCTCGCCTTACTTGTATTAATTGCCCTTGCTTGGCTCGCTGTTTGCTTCTGATTACTCTCATTAATTTCAATTCCCCAAGAAGCCACCACCACCGGAGCTGCCTTTAGTCAGAAACGTACACACAAGTATGGGCAGGCATATAGCATACATACACATTAGGCCGTGTATTATATACGTGCGAAGAAGTCATCATTTTCTGAATTGATTTCTCTGTCTGAGCACGTTCCACAGCATATTGTTGTTGTTGTTCTGCAACGGTGGGAGGAAGCATCCGTACACCTATATTAGTCCGTCTGGGTTCCCTTCTCTACATCCGACATCTGAAAATCAAAAAAAAAGATTCTTTATTATTGGATCCACAGATGCGGACACATCCATTGTGTTGTCAGTTGATGTCCATGTGGATGCTATTAACAGCTGTGGTCTGTGTCTGTCTCCACCTTGGCAGTTTTTATCTTTATATGGCAGGGACAAGAAGAAAGATGCCCTGACCCGCTGGTCATAAGTCAGTGTCTTCCTCCCAGCAGGTGGACCACATCTGGTAAAATCCCCAAACTGGGCCAGGAGGGTGGCCGTGGGCTCATGCAGCTCCAAAGATTTTGCTCAGAGCCACTGAACAACAACAACAACCCCTCGTTTGGGGATGGTGTTATCGTAGATTCTCACGTTTTTTTATAGCCTATCTAAAAACATAACTAACAATCAGAGAAAAAAAGTCATTCCCACTTTAAACAATAGCGCAGATGGTGTAATGAACAAACACCTAATGTGCAACAAAAAGACTTGACAATTGGACAAAAACACTTTCCGATTTTTTGACTTTACTAAAGTTTTTGTATTTGTTAGAAGATGGGTCTGAAGACAACATTTGTTCAACTTTTGTGATATTTTCATTCCTTCTGTGGTCAAACTGGTTGCTCCAAGTTCCCACCCTCTACGTAGCTGACCTGAGGAGCAGTAAAAGTCTTTTGTAATAAGCATCGTGGCCCCTTGGCTCTTGTCACCCTAGCACCTCAACCTGGGTTTGTCTGAGAAAACAGGGCTTCCCGACTGACTCATCCAGCAGCTGTACCGTCAAGGGCCTCATGGGGGCATCACACAGGGTCAGTGTGCCCTGGGCTGTGATGTGATGAACATGCAACAAATAAAAAGCCCTGAAGCCTGACAACTTCCTCGCTGAGGCCAAGTAACCCAATTAGCGAACCAGACCTCAGTCGGGGAAAATGAAAACACTCCGGACGCAAATTCCCAAGACAGCAGTATTGGTTTATTAAATTCACTGCCTGCTTCCCCCCTTTTGCTCAGATATTTTAGGACTGGGTTTAATGGTTCACAGAGGACTCGATGCCGTACCAGTGGGTGGCGAATGCTGTGTAATGGGACGAGTTTGAGGAGTACACATTAATGTAGTATCTTGAAAACATTTGTTTAAAGATGTCCAGAAAGTGAACACAGCTCACATGTCCACTCTGCGGTTGCTGAAAATCCACATTACACAGGCGGTGGTGTAAGCTGTTGGGTGGAACGCAGAGGGAGGTCAAAGTCAAAGAAAGAAATCTGTTACCCAGTAGACCACGTTGACTGATAGCTCCCTGGAAGAGCTGTGGTGTGCAGCCGCTGTAGTGTTTGTTCTGGGTTAGCAGTTTGATGTCTGTCAGCCTTGAACAACACATGAAAACCATGAAAGAATGTGGAATTAATTGCCACCTTATGCAGGGTTATTTTCTATCCTTTTATTCTTGTTCTTCCAAAAATCTGATCCCCTTTCTTTGGCACGTGTACTTACAACTCCCATCGAAACATTTAATTGCTCACATAAGATACAATTTCCCAAAGGGCAAGAAAACATGAGCCACAACTGCTACATCTATTGATGATTAAGGTCGGAGTCACTCGGGAATGAGGAAATTAAAACCCCACGTCTACAAAATTCCATATCCTGTAAAAGATGAGTTTGATGAGGAGGGCGTGTAAGGAGGGCTACGTAGGCCTGTTGGGACCCGGCCCCCGGTGTCTCCTCGGTCCCTAGTGAACCTCTGACAGAGCCAGATAGGCTTCCTTACCAATGACAGCAAAATGTCATCATCCATCCTCATCCTCCAGGCCCACAGACGTCATCAACCCTGTCTAGATTTCCCCTGATGGAACCCCAAAGCTAAGGTCTCCTGCCCCCGAGCCAGCAAAGCAATGGCATTGTAGGAGTATCCCATGGAGCTTTTGTCAATATGTCATCATAGACATGGCTGCCAAGTGGCAGCGTGTTGCAGAGGCCCACAACTGTTGTGTCAGCAAAATTCTCTCTGCTTTTTTAATCTGACATACAACCCACCCATGGAATCATGGCCTTAACAGCACATGATGTACTTTTAGTTTCTCTGGTAGGAGAAAGGGAAGGAAGGATGTGCTTGTTGTCTTGGTTCTCTGAAGTCAACCTTATACCGTATACCCCTACTGTTAAGGCAACCTTGACAACAAGGGGATGATCGTGTGATATACCAATATTATGAATAATTCATCATTTTAGATTTGTCGGAATCTTCACTCTTTTCCTTGTAGAATCATTTAATTAGGAAATAAAGAAAAGCTTCACAAATTTCTAGAATCCCGTCCTCATATACCCCATATACATTTCGACCATTTGTTGTAAAAGCATAGATTCTGCAACATCATGACCATTAGAAGAACCGAGTCATACTCGCAGCAGGACATTTCTGGCTTTTATCGTTAGGCTTTCGGCGGGTGATTGTCTGCAGTGCATTTAGTGAGGGTCATGTAACCACAAAGGAAAAGGAGGTAAATTAAAAAAAGGAGAGGAGACAAAAGGAGAACAAGTGCGGCTGAATTCTCCCTGTGGAATCACCGCTTGTTCATCCTCCCTGCAGGGATTGCAGAAAAACTGCAACATTGCAGATATTGTGATGAATTTATTCTGAGTGTCAAAAAGGAGACAGATCAAGTCTGTGCCTCCGACCTTCACTGGACTGTCACCCAGCAGGACAGGAGAAAACTCTATTGTGAAAGGTCGACAAAGAAAAATGAATGTATGGTAATTTTTCAAAATTAAGAAGTGATGATGATGATAGTGGAGTTGGGATGGTTCAATCTGATAGTCATGATAGTATCGGTGGTATGTCCCAAGAATCGTTTTAACAAACAGTAGTGAACTTATGTTTGACTTTTATTATCGTCAGTGCACAGCAGCAACCATAGACTGCTACGCAGTTCTAGACCCTAAAGCAAGAATTAGGGCAATAATTCCATTGGCAACAATTACTCTCCCTACAGTGATTAAGTGCATCAACTCTGCGGTTTGTATTTCTATTGAGATGCCAAAATAAATCACATTCTTTGGTGGCTTTGGAACGAGTTTGTTTCTCAACTGACCTCAATAGGAAACATAGGATTATGTTTGTATTCCATCTTGCACTTGGATTGTTTGCTATCAGGGGTTTAGAGTCAGGGCCAGGGTGTACGACGGTGTGTGTGACCCCTGACCAAAGTATGTTTTTCATAGGCAGGTCATCCATCTTCATTTTCTTCTGCTGGTTACTGTGCGCCGAGCTTTAATTCAAACAGCCCGAGGTGTTTGGTTAGCGCTCTCCGTCGGAGGAGGCACACCCGAGCTGTCTGAAATGACATTGTTTCAACAGAGGATCGGGTTAACCTTGTGTTATCACTGAGTGCATTTGGACCCTCAGTAGTCACATTCTTCGGCTGGGTGAAGTGTGCAAACATCCTTAATAAGAACGATTCCTTTGGATGGAGGGGAAAACAAAGAAATCGGTCAAGCGTTGCATACTTTGTTTCAGGTCAGATCGTACAAATAGACTCTGTGAAAGTGTTTCGTAAGCGCAGTATTTGTAACAGATGTTAAAGGAGAATGTTCTCGTTTCATGAATTTATCGGCATCAATGCAGTATTTGGCATTTCATATATATTTTTGACCATTTGTAGCTTATTATAACAAGCTTAAAAATATGACTTGTGGTCAGTTATTGATTTATTTTTCATTCAAAGCTTCTACTCTGCTTTCCTCTATAATCCTTGCACACTGTGCCATGCAGACATATTCAAATCAGTTCGTTCGGGGTTGTGGTCGATTGCTAGTCCCTCGGGAGGCTGATTGACTTTTTATACAGCAGCGGCACTTTAGTGGTATTGATGGCATTCACTAAAACTCTATATACTTTTAATAAGAGTGCCGGCTGATGCCTTGGGCTTTTATAGGGCACTTGAAATGAAGACAGAAGTGTAACAGGGGCAAAGAAGGTCAGGGTGAAGTGACGTGTTTATTAAGTAACTCAACACAGTATTTAGACAATGACTCATTTGCCTTCTCTAATGATGGATATTATTTTCTTCCTATTATCTTGTAACTTATATCTTAAATGTAACACAATACATTTAATTCAAGACAGTGTCTGTTAAGGAACAAACTGGTTTGCACAATTCTTATAACAATGTTTCAAGCTAGCATGCACGCAGACTAACAGTCAAACATGGACACAACAAAACCTAGGTGAAATACTTATAATTAATACATTGTATTCTGTAAATGTCTTGTTTTACTCCAACCGTACCAGGCAACGACAATGAAAACATCCCAAAAAAACACCAGCGTCCTCCCGTGACTTTTCAATTAAGCCCGGGGTAGAGCATCTATTTTCAGCCATGTTTTATTAATTCATCTGCATCACAAAAAACTAGGCCAGTAACACAGTCCACTGTACGCTTGTCCTTTGTTCAGATGTCTGTGCCACCCTCACATCAAGTGTAGAGTACGACAACTGTTTTTTGAATACGTATAACGCAACTCCTTTGTACCCAGATTTTAGGATCTTAAAGGAAACCAAGAGGTTTTTAGGATCTGAAAAAATTAAGAGGTTTTTAGGAACACAGTGACCCGACAATCAAAAGGGCAAGACATATGTTTAATTGACAGTAGAGATGGTTTCTGTTGCCTCTATTCACACACACAAGACCAAGACAACAGGGCTTCAAAGGTTGATGTATAAACTATACAAAATTGTCATCTCTTGGCAATGTCTCCGCTAAGATACATCTTTTCCGAGGCAGCGGGTATCATACAGTAATTAAACGCTTTTGTGCGTACGAGTGGCCAAGTGTTACGCATTTTGATGTACCTGGGAAGTTCTCTAATACTAGGAACGGATGCAATTACACTAGCTATGGAATACAGACTAGACAAACAAATGTGCTTTGTTGTGGTGCAATGGGTCTACCACGCGTAAACCCAAATGCTTGATACTAGAACTGAAGGGTATCTCTCAGTCAACAGTTCCTTTTCCGCTTTCAGGACCAAAACTAAAACCACTTTGTGAAAGTTGTGGCTCTGTCTTTCTTGTACTATGCAAAACTATGTTGTCAGGCCATGTGGTGGATGCTTGGTTATTTCTCTTGCCTGACACTGAGACAATCTCTGGTCCTAGCCTTGCTACAACTGAAGGAATTCTTTCAAGGATGCTCTTCAAACGTAGCATTTCTCTTTGAAATTTACTCCAGGGTTGACTTACTGGGCAATATCCCATCCCAGTTGGTGCTTTTTAGTAGACTCACCACCTGCGGGAATGCTCATAAAGCTGGTGCGGGCAGTGCGATTTGGGAGGTGGTCATGGAGTCTGCTGCCTTTGTGACCTAGAAATGTATAAAGTCGGGCATACACTGTGTGACCTTAAGTCGCTTTGCCACGATATTTCAGTTGTGCTGTTTCTGGTACTGGAATGATTTTTGGCTCAAGTGGACATCTTTTGTCATGTAGTGTACACAGAGTATCGACAAGCGACTATCAACTCAGGATCGCCTCCCGCACAGAACGGCACAAATTGCCGGCTACAGGAGTCTAATGTGTTGTGTACCAGAGCCTCAGATCGTATAGTGTGAGAACACAAATCATGAGCTTGTGATTCACTCGTACAGGATGAGTAGCCTATCGATGCTCGGCATATGTGAACGACATATGTGGCCCAATGACGGACTGGTTGGTGTAAGTCGCCTTTGTCTGGTTGGTTGAAAGGGATCAAAGCTTATATTGTTTGATGATGAATGTGTAAAAGAACTGGATGGACCTGCATACAAAGCCAGGTTGAAGGCTGCTTTGGTTCCCCGATCTCATCGGTGCTCTCACATCGGACACACCATTTATGAATGCCATTAAGCTTGCACTTTGTCTAGACACTCGACCACACAGGACGCCCCTGTTTTGACACTGCCATCTGTGTTTGTGTGTGCCACAAAGAGGGCAGATGTGTGTTTGTGTACAGCAAGCTTACAGGAAAACGGAAAAAGACGTTCATGTGCCACGCATATGCCCCGCGTGGCGGGAAAGGAGAGTGTTTGGAACCCTCTTTCCTTTCCTTGGGAGTCAGGAATCTGCTGCAGAGAGAGTGTCGCCACCCTGGCTACTGCTCCCATTAAAGCACTAATGATAGGTTTTCAAATGAGGAGCAACTTATCATCACGCGTAATCGCTCAGCACTAGTTAGCGCTGGCAGAATTACAACCATCTGTTCAACTGAAAACATTCTAATCAGTCTTGGTTTAAGTGCCGGTGTAGTTCACGTACAGTGTACACACACAGGCGGAGTGTAGGTGTAAGTTTGTCTAAGCCCTGTGTTTATAAGGCACATCTGTGTTACAGTGACATTAGTGAGCAACGCCATCCATTTACAGCCTCTAACCTCTCTTTTAATTGTATCATTACTTGGAATTTATTGTGTGTTATAGCATTAATGGCTTTATTTAATTTGATTTTACAGCTTTGATTTTTTTTTTTACTTTTCTTTATTGCAGTACTGCAGTTAACCACTTCAGATAAAGTCCTCTAAATGTGAGGCCAAAATTTTTTACAACACAATTAATGACACTGCCAGAGGTGGGAGAGAAATGTTATTAAAAAATAATGGGAAATTAAAACAATCCATCTAAACTTTGATTAATTGGCCCAAAGACTTTTTTTTTTTACTCAAAATGCTGACTACTGTACATCCAAAAACTTAAAACCCTAAAGGAGAATACATTTAGAGAACACCGGATCACCGACAAAGCCATAGATTCACTAGTTTATTGCCGTGTCCAGAACTCTACCATCTCTGCTCTCTAATCATCATCATCTTCACCTGCTGCTGCCAGGGAATCATCAGCGTCATCATCTCCACCTGCCTCCACCAGCTGCGGCTGATTACTTCCTCAGCATATAAGTCCCTCAGACTGGGAACGCAGTGTCAGACTGGCTGCTGTGTTGTTCTGGCTCCAGCTCTGGTTCATGTTGTGTTGGAATTGTGAATCTGTGTTTTGGGGTTTTTTTTCTTGTTTTTTTTTTCATTGTCTATCGCTGTGCCAGTTTTGACTTTGAATCTGAGATCTGTATACTCATTGTTGGACAACAATGTCAAACATCCAATACGTCAATAACCACACCGCAGGTTTTACCCCAGAATCCTGGTCACTATCCCCCGAATCGCTGCTTCCGTCGATCGTAACACAGACACTAAGACACAAGGACTCTTCTCCAGGAGGGAAAAAAATACCACTACATTATTAGGCGAGACTTAGGTGAAGTGATCCCAAGCCACAGAACGTTTACGTGAAGACGAAGCCATGCTAAACCGCAATGAACTCGAGTCCCTACAGGGGACAGCCGGCGTTTGGGATTCATTTTACTTTTAAAGGGAATAGCGCGCCGACCTGTTCAAACAGATGAGTGACGTATGAACCGCGGTTCGACCAGACGACGCTGCGGCGCTTCAGACGTCACCAATCACGTGATCAGCGTCATTTGACACACGCCCCGGAACAGTGTGCCGAACCACTTTGATTCACGCAGGTAAAACAAGCTTCGAAGCGTCCGTGTCAAATAGCCCATCCCTACTGTATACTCATTGTTGGACAACAATGTCAAACATCCAATACGTCAATAACCACACCGCAGGTTTTACCCCAGAATCCTGGTCACTATCCCCTAAATCGCTGCTTCCGTCGATCGTAACACAGACACTAAGACACAAGGACTCTTCTCCAGGGGAAACAGCTTGTCTTTGAGGGTCTATTGTTCAGTTCCTCTAATCACTGAAGAGTTTATTCTCAGTTTGCACAGCTGATTCAATGAGATTATCCTAAAATTATATTAGGGATGTAATAACTATAGAAGAGAACCATGCTTCTGTCTGTGTTTTGATATTGAAATCACAGTTTTGTTTCAGTACAAAGAGAAATGTGCAAATCCCACCAGAGTGGGAGGTGTGAAAAATTTTTGCGAGCCTGAACAGGTGTGAAACATTTCCCGAGTGCCAATCTAGCACTGTGACATGACGGTCTCAACATACAATTTTTTTTTGGTAGCATCTTGACTATTATAAATGCCAATAATGGAAATTTAGAGTCCACCAAGCCGTCGTTTTAATTTTTTTTTGTATGTGAACCACTCTTTCGCTCGAGTTTGCGATTTACAAACTTGTGAAAAAGTGGCCCAGATGTGGGCAGTAGTAGTCTACCTCCCAAGATCTGTCATTTTCTACCATATGTGTACCATATGAACATCTTAAGCTTTTGTGCAGATTATATTCTCGAGTATGGCACTCTATGGGGTTGGTGGGTTCGTAGAAAATTGAGTATCGCAGGTAGCTTTTGATATTTTTTTATTTTGTTTTGATGAAGTTCTAAAAATTAGCTTAAATGCTGAGGGCAGTTTGACGTTATGTTGCACCTGCAACATAAACAAAGACCAGTGAAGCCAATGCTTTGTCTTCAATATTGACATTCCTGATTCAACATCACGTTTCACGTTGTCGTATAGCTACGACAAACAAACGCCACAGAACTTTTTGTTTTTCTCTATCTTTAACTTTTAGGCTGTATTCCTGTTCCACTGCATCAGTCGGACGATTAACTTTTTCGTACAGTGAGATACACTTTGAACAAATCGGTTTGAGGTCAAATAAAGAGCACTTTGGGATTACTTTGTAGCTCGCAGACACAGTCATAGTCTGAAAAGCTGCACCACCAGAGCTGATGTAATTCTCCTCTATGCTGGGTGCCTCAGATGCTCCGCTGACAGAAAAAAAAGCTCTGGCACAGAAAATTGATGACAGCAGCTTGTAGCCAGTGATGTAAATCCTGTCTGTATTTATTGAAAGTTTTTGATCAAAGGAAGGGGTTGAGATGAAGGGGGTTGACATGAAATAAAAAAGTTCCAAAGCCAAGTCAGTGGAGTGTCTGTAAGTGTGTTTGCTAATCTGTCTGATTTTATACTCTGGGGTTAAAAGTCCAAATCCTACATTTCAAGAAAGTTGGTACACTTTTAAGTTTATAAAATCTTTATTTTTTTGGTCCTCCATTTTCAACGTTCTTGACCCATAGCTTTTTTGGGGGGTTCAAGAACCAACCCCTTAGTTAAATGTTTTTGTTCTGTCAATCTAAAGAACGATGTCGGAACAAATGTAGCTTAAGAATCCATTAGGTGGACAAATTGCATTGGTGCTATACACCAGTGTTCCCAAACCTTTTTTTGCGCCACAGACCGGGTTAAATGTCTCGTACTATTTTCACGGACCGGTCGAAATTCCGGTGTTCTTAAATATTTTCCTACCTATAAAATCTTCCTACCCGAATTAACTGCAAGGGCACAACAAGGATTTCTCAAGTGCACTCAGCTGTCACTGAGAATATATTTCCCGTGTGAGTGTAAGTAATAGCCAGATGGGGCCAAAAGGAAACAGCAGTTTCCCAACCACTGGTCCCCGGCCCAGTGGTTGGGGACCACTGCTGTAGGCTATACATCAGATTGTGGTTCATGTTCCTTTTTTTGGGAACATACCTTTTCAAGAACTTTCCCACTTTTTTGATGTTTTTATGTCATTGTTATTGATGCTAACACTGTGGTAGAACACATACCTAAGGTACCGTAAGCATCACAGTATAGCATGAAAAACCAATGTTGACAACAACTTTTCTTGGAACCAATTTTTGCTTCGTAGACATGATAAATCGTACAACCAGGATTGGCCCCTGCAGTCCATCATTGTCCTCTCCAGGAAAAATTTTGAATCATACACATGACAGTCCAACAGACTCTAAGGTAATTTGTGTGTATTATAGGGTAATAAAAGGCCAGCGTTGTATTGCAAAAGAGGAAAAATATTGAGTCTCTTTCCCAAACAGTGAAAGTGATTTTGTGAAAGGTTAAAAAGAGTTTATGAATGCGATTCTTTCAAAACTAAAGGATATAAAAGTCATGGGTTCAATAACTCAACTGATACAGAGGACTCTTAGAAGTCCAAATGTTATTTTGTATCCAAACTGGCCAAAACACGCTGTCCTGAATATAAGGTTATAATAATCAATATCTGCTCCAACCTGCAAGTCTTTCTACTTTTTCCCCTTCAAGTTTCTCCACTGCAGCCCGGTATCTCTTTCCTCCAGCTAGGAGTGAGCAGATGATCACAAAAAGGAGAAACGTATTTGACAAGCCTTCCCCCTGCAGGGCTCTTTAATCATTAATGCTTCATTAACTGCCTATCTGTTATCACTATGCATCTTTTATTTGAAGGAGATGATAAAAGGTGCAAGACTGTGGCAGCGATCAATTTTTTTCCTGCAGCTCAACGGTGGCATTTTTCATTTAACCTTAACCTGACGCATTTACAGAGGAACGTTCTGTCACATTGTCTGATGGACAGACACGACAACATCCTATTCTAGGTCGATTTTGGAGTTTCTCGATGATTGTAGTAGGAATGTTCCCTATGAAGATAACTTTTTGGTTTAAAACAATATCGCAAGTTCTATTAAACTTAGGTTGCACTACCTTCTCTCCGATGGAACTGGGCCCATGTCCTGTAAAGTCCAGATTCTATGTCCACCTTGGGTGCAACTCTTCCACACCAATGTGTTATTGACACCTCACCAGATCACTTTTTGGATAGAATTCACCTAATGGATATCTAGTGCAGTGGTTCTTAACCTTACTATCGAACCCCACCAGTTTCATATGCTCATTCACCGAACCATAGTTTAGTAGGGTGAGTTAGTGGGTCTTGACCTCCGCAGTGTCTCGACCTCTACGCAGAGGCTCCACCGAACCCCCGAGACCGACTCGGGGGCACCGCTCTGGTGTTCAGTTCTTTTGTTGATATGGGTATGGATCAAGTCGAAGTAATAGCCAGATGGGGACAAAGGGGAACTTTATTTTTCCTCGGCCCGGCACCAATTCACTCAGGGACTAGTACTGGTCCCCGACCCAGTGGTTGGGGACCACTAATCTAATCCAAATAATTCAAATCTCTGGATGACCCGCACCCTGACTGGTATCACTTATGGTGATCACTAGGGTTCTGAATCATCTGTTCTCACGATGCCACTGAGCAAACAGAATTTATTTTGGTTTCACGAAAAATGTTTTTATTCGTGTCGGGATCTCACGTTAATGATGACAAATGACTTGAATGTGTGTGTTTATGTGTGTGTGTGTTCACCTCCGCTCGGTTCTCCCCGACCATTTACCAC
Organism: Paraplagusia blochii; assembly: GCA_016785265.1. Lineage (NCBI taxonomy): Eukaryota > Metazoa > Chordata > Actinopteri > Pleuronectiformes > Cynoglossidae > Paraplagusia > Paraplagusia blochii. The sequence goes on along the minus strand of JAFBJS010001046.1, from coordinate 207,620 downwards.
AGATCCAAATTTGTGCTGCTTATGAGCCATGACAAACATTACAACCGTTGCTTTTCATGGCTGCCTCTTAACCACTGTATCATGACTGCCAATTGACTTTGTGATCTCTGCTGCCCCCCACCCTTCACCCCCCCCAACCCCGCTACAGTGGGCAGATATGATCAGCGCTGGGGTGCAGATGAAGGCTAAGGGAAATGGTGGCAGTTTGCGGGACTTGAATTGCGCCCTGGAGAGGGAGGAAGTGTGGCTTTTGTATCAGATGGAGAGATGAGAGGAGACAGATAATACAGTTATCACATCGGCTGTGATTAGAGGGACAGGACACAATTTGCTGATATGAATCTGTGCTCCTATAGAGGCTGTGCTGAGGTTAAAGACACTCCACTATCTCCACTGTGTAATTTGTCATCTGTCTGTTTGGATTTCTCTCTAATGTTTTGTTCAATATTTTAGAAAAGGAAGAAGATTGTTCATGTTTCACATCCATCTAAACATTTAATTTCCTTTTGGGATAGAGCAATGAAGCAATGATATTTATGACGTTATTGCCATAACTATTGTGTTGTTATAAAGGCTCTTATTTGACAATGGGGGAGGTCCTTGTACGGTCTTTTTTTGGCCATGTCATCCATTAGGAGCAAAGGATTATGAAGCAGGTACAGAGACAACAACTCTCAACACTGTTCAGTTGTAACAGAAAAATACAAAACAAACAATCAACCATTCTCTGTTCCATCTCATTAATATCCGAGTTGGTCTGGTTGCTGTTACTGAGCTGTTGACGGTTGAATCCAACCTTTACATCGAAGCCCGGTACCTAACACTCCTCTCTGTCACAGTGTAGTACAGATGAGGCTCCTAACTACACTAGCCGTAATACTCGATACAAAAACATAGCACTGTGTAGCTTGGCAAAGTCACATTTGAACATTTTGACATTTTTGTGAATCATTCAAGGTCTAGAACCCAACAAGAATCCAAATATGAGGTGCTCTGCATTATACGGCACACTGTTGATTAAAGAACCAATCTTTTTTTTTTTTTTTTAGTGTGCCTTGGTTGGGATATACGGTAGTAGCAGTTGGCACTTCAGCCTCTAAGGAAAGGGAGCAAGTACTCTTGGGTTTGACACGTAGGGGAACCACCTACTCAGTGTTTGATCAATAATGTCAAAAACATTTTGGGCCACGTTTTTTTGCCTCATCATTACTTCCTGTTTGGAATTGCTCCTTAAAGGGGGCGCCCCGGAACCATTGCAACGAGTGTTATGGCCTTTTTTGTTTTGATAAAAGCGTAAAAACGGAAAAGGTGCAGAACCTTCGGTCGCCAAAACTTTGGTGCATCTGTAGTATTTATATATGTTTTTGCCGAAGTTCTAAATTTATTTTCGACTCTGCTGCTAAAGTACTTACACAGCAGCAAAAAACTAATTTTTTTCTCAATGTTCAACAACATAGTTTTGGCACACAAATGTAATCATAGCATCACCTACAGGTGAGTGGCACACCTGTACTAGGCACTTTGCAGCTTCTAGACAAGAGTTTATGTTGTGGTGACGTAAGAATACTTAAGAGTTTTATCCCGTGTTTCTCAGAAAACTGTGATAAAGCGAGGTTAATACTCCATGTACTACGTCAAAATGACAGGATGTGTACAAAGGCCCGACACACCTTTCTCTTTCTGTCAGCTCGACACAATATTTTTGAAGACTTAATCACGTCTTTCTCCATGATAAGCCCTCGGTGCGCTCCCTTTGTATCCTTCAGCTAAATTACCTTCTTTTGTCATTGCTACATGGGGACCGACGTGACGAGCTTTCTCAGCGTCTATCACAGTAATTAACAGCTTCTCCTGACCGCCTGTGTGTACACACTCCCACAGACGTAGACAGTGAAAAAAGGCAGCGTGATCGTACTTGTCAGCCCAGTCATTACCTCATCATGCTGTCTGATCTCATCACCAACGCTGAGAGCAACACAATTTGAATTTGTCTTTCAAAATCGTCTCCCCAGGCTTGTGTGAATGTGTGTTCTCTGGCGTTGACTAATTGTAAAGCATGGATAATAATTGGTGTAGCTTTTGTGAAGTGTTTTTACAGCAGTACTTTACAGTTTCCTCAAACCGGTTTTGAGGAAACAGTTTTCCAAATCCTTTATTGTCTTGTCATTCTTTTTTTTTTTTTGGACATGTTGGCACCTGTGCCTTTTTTTGAGGGGGCTTGTAGGTGGAGAGAAAGGAAAGCAAACTCATTGTGATAGTGATACACACCACGTCACGCAACGAAATCCACCTCTGCATTTAAACCATCCCTAAATTGAACATTGCAGAACTGAGGTGGGCGGTGGGTGGGGATGCTCAGTGCACGTCAGTGGCAACTTGGTGGTTGGATTCGCACCTGGAAGCTGCGGGAGAGTGTCCGGTGCCTTAACTGTGGCGGCCTATTAGTTAAGGAACTGGACCGGGGTCTGGAGGGTTCTAAGTTTGAATCCACCAACTGCCAGGTTTAGACTGAGGTCCACTGAGCATGGCACCATACCCACCCGTTATGCCTTACACAATGTATACCGGCTATACCAACTCGGCCGGGGCACCTGGTAGCACCCATGCAGTGCTTAATTGCCTGCAGACTCACCAACCGCAGGAAGGCTCACAGTATGGAGCCGTGTGATTTGAGTGGCAGTCATGGAGACTGAAGGGATGATAAAATCAATCAATCATTAATTCACCATCATCCTCTTGTAACTGGGTTTCATGGGAAAAGGCTTTGATTCACTGATACTGGGTATGGGAGCCAAAAGTGGGTCGCAACCCACCAGTTGCGAATGGCTTTCTGACAGGTGCACTGATGATGGTAAATAGAGAATCAATTTATGAACTTGGCAAACAAGTAGCTTTTGCTGAACACCAACCAGCACTCGGCTGGTATGACTTTTTTTCTGTCAAATCAATCGTTTTCCAATTATGGGATGAATAATTTAAAAGTTAAACTCTGCTGCTCCTGGATAGGGGTCTGCCCCCCATTTTGGGAACCATTTCACCAAGTGCCGAGAGCACACAATGACAGAATCAGACATATGGTGTTGGTCTAAATGAGCTCTGCAGAGGTCAGGAGGCACAGATGGCTCACCTACTGTCAGGTAGGCCAGGCCTGATGGTCGTAAACAGATTGTTAGCATACACAGCCAGGCGCACCAGGAGGGGGGAAAAAAAACGAATTAGAGCGCACAAATTAATATGTTAAATGAGGTGACAAATATAAATAAAGCACACACAAACCGCCACCAGGTCATTACCCAAATAAGTCGGAATGATCGGAGTAAAAACGGAAAATTGGATGTTGTAATCTGTACTGTACGTCACTTTGTACGAAGATCAAAATCAACAGCTGAAATTTGAGTAGCCCGAGCAGGAGTGCAACGTCAAGCTCAGTGATACACTGAATTACCCAAGATGCCTGTGAGATATTTTAATATTTATTCCATTTGAATAGCCAGTACCTCAGACTCTCTGTAGGGGGTGTGCCTAAGATTTATATTTTGTTTTACTGTTACCGCCTAATATATAAACGTAACACGTAAGGCCTACTGGAAGCTTAGCCAGTGTTTTTCTAGTGTGGCAGAAACCTACAATTATATCCCACCATGTACATACAGCGTGGTGTCATCAGCGTACGCCTACATTTCAGATGTGAGACCCACAGCTGGTAGATCAAGGATTTTCTTCTTCTCCATTTTGGCTTGTCCCTTTTTTCAGGGGTTACCACAGCGTATCAACATTTTCTATCCCACCCTGTTATCTACATCTTCTACTCCAGACATTGGTAAACTAAGGCCTGGGGGCCAGATGTGGCTCGTTGGACTTTTGAATCTGCCCCATGCGAAATCACCCAACGTTGTCCGAGAGTCAAATTATTTGCCCACCCATGTTCTACTGTGACTCCAAATACCTCCATGTCCTTCCTCACTGCATCCATTTATCTTCTCTTTGTCTCCTATCTGGTAGCTCCATCTCAAGCATTCTTTGGCCAATAAAGGATGAATTAACTAAATTAGAGGAAACCGAAGATGGCTCCCTGTGGAACACCGACCGTGCAGACAAAGAGAATGGAGTTCATTAAAATTGATATGACTAAATGGGAGATTTTTATATTTTGATGCTGAACTTCAGGCAGATTAGAAAAGAAGACATTTGAGAATATTCCAAATTATTGTTATTATTCCTTAAATTCTTTTATTAAGGGCTAGCTAAAGCCCTGCTGGTGCCCTGAGCTTCGTCTGTCAGAGTTCAGTGTTTGAAGAACAAACGGCGAAGCCTGATGACACAACACAAACAAAGGCTCACTGTAGAGCAGCCTGATGTTATCGGCCCAGACAAGCCTGCTGCCGCTGATGCGGGGAATACAAAGCAGGAGGCATAAATGCTAATCTCCATATCTTAATGTGCATCTGCAAATCCGTTACACCAACTACTGGACAACAGGGGTCAAACTTAATAAAACGTAGATGAGGAGAAAAAACGTTGTTCTCAGAAGCGAGGACAGGACTCAGGGATATACCCTCTCATGTTCGGTCGGTAATTTATTCTATAGCGCCAGGAAAATCAGACACAACTCGCTTCCAGAAAATAGGACAAGCGTGCTGTCTGCATATTCTGTCAGTGGGTTATGCAAGGCCCTTTCACTGCTAATTCCATCAAAGCTCCGGGAACAGTTCTAATTGGGCTCCTCTATTTTTGGTTGTCTACCAGCCCTTTTTTTGCTGCCTTTGAGAAACAGCGGCGCAGCGAATGTAAAGCAGTGTGATAACAGGGCCATTCGCCACAGTACTGCGTTTGACCCTACGAGCAGCGTCCATGACAGATGTGAGACGGTTCCAAGCCTCCAGCTCAGCAAGACTCGCTCGGCACAACTGAAAAAAAGAGCACTCTTTCACTCGCTCTTTTTTTTCGCTTCTCTCACATTTTTTATTCAACACTTTTGCTCTGCCAGACTGCTGCTCCGGTCTACAGATTAGCTGCCGTCTACTCCAGGCTGCCGCCATGATCACCCATCACTGTTTTCAGAAGTGTTGACTCACATTTAAGTGGCTTCTCACATTTTCAGGAGGATTTTGGATGTCGGAATTTGGTACTCCACTCAGCGGGTGTATTTAGGGTAGATTTACAGTAATGGTTACGGTTAAGCACTTTAAGGCGTGACCTGGTTGGAGTTTGCACAAGGGCTTCAAGGCTGAATGTTTCTACTTATTCATTTTTTTTAAGATAATCTATATTTTTTGTCTTTTTTCTTAAGAGCAGCCAGTTTTATTCTAGATTCCAGTTGTAAACAAACACTCTAAGATCTGCGGCACAATTATTGTTATTGGTCCCACCTTGCATTCTCGACACGTAGATGGGACGTCCAGCTTCTGGGGAAGTGAAATTTAGAAAAGTGGGTTTTATCTTCACTTAGTAAGAAAATGTCAGATCAGAATGTGAATGTTGTGATTTAAATTTTTTTTTATTTATATTTTGACACAGGAGACAAGAAAATAAAACTAGTATGATTTTTTTTAAATACATTTTAACCTGTTTTTTTAACAATTTTTTTTATTTATTTAACTTATGTATAGATATTTTAAGATTTTTATTGTGATGCAACTATTTTTTTCTACATTTTATAACAAATGTTATCAGCATAAAGAATGGAAATATTTTTTTTTAAAAAAAGAAGAAAAAAAATTTGATTTTTTTTCTGGATTTATAAAAGATGCAGTTTTGCTTTTCTTAATTGGTGAGTTGTTAAAATTACCCTTTTCCTTAATGAAAAAAAAAAATCTAGCCAACAGTTTCAAAGTAAAAATTTCTTTATTTCATATTACCAAATAGAAAAAAGTTATTTTTATAGCAAAAGTCAAAATTGTTAAAATTTTAGGGATTATTCTGACATTCTGACTTTATTCTATGGGTGTAAGTGGTTGTGAAGCCTCATCGATGATTTTTTTTTTTGTTACTTAGTATTTAACAAGTCTGATTTATGTATTATAACATATAAACACCATATTTTCACCTACACCATTATAAAGAACATCCTTAACTCTAACAAAATTATTTAAAATTTCTTTTAACTTTAACTTTTTTCTTTTTGTAATATTTTCTTTCCAGATAAAATCACAAATAAAGCTAGAAAAACAAAGAAATAAAATACCCCAGTGTCCTTCCTCCACATTAGATAAACCTGGTATTTTTTTGCATTGTTGTTGAGATGTTGTGTTTTTTTTACATCCTCTGAATATTATGTTCTGTATCTGCGACAAGAACTTCCAGGCAGCAGGGCAGAGCAGTTTTCACTGCTGTGGTTTTGAGTTTCCCCCTGGTGTCTCCACATTTTGATATTTAATCTCTAAATAATCCTCAGTTTGTTTGTTTTTTTTGGTATCAGAGAAAAGTATTGATAGTGTCTTTGCACCTTTAGGCTGTTCTAACACAGATACTGTTGAAACGTGAAAAAACTGTGAATGCCCTCGCCGCTGCGTCCGGCTCCAGGCGCTGGAACTGAGCTGTTGTCTGAATGTCACTGTCACCAACACTGTCCTGCTGCAGAACTTTCTGTTTCTGCTGCAGAACTTTCTGTTTCTGCTGAGACCCAGTGGTCCTTCCTGGAAACTTTTCAAGTCTCTGACAAATATATAGGCGTCCGACCATGTGCCTGTGCATTTACACCATGAGCCTAGAATTGCTGTGGAAAATATAAGTTATGAAAAAGACTTTTTTTTTACTGCTACTAGTGAAAAAAACAAAGTTAATGTCACTATTATTATTTTTAATAATATAAATTCTTATTCTGGCTGTTTTGAGATCACAACAAGCCAGTGTTTATATTTCACGGTATTCAAAGTTAAATAAAATGTGTTTTTTTTTCTTCATATATGTGTCAAATTGAGCAAAAATTTCCAACTTGTAAGTGAGAAATAAGGTGTAACATTTCTGCGGTGAGACGTGTTGAACAGATGGATTCTTTGTTGAATGATGCAAAAAGAAATTATAGATAAATACATTTAGAAATGATGACCATTGATTATTTTTTCATTATAAAATGTGAAAAACGTAAAGGAAACAGGATTCGACCGGGTCAAAACATTAGAAAACAAATTAAAAAATATTAAATAAGATAATAATATAATCCAGCACCTTTACACAATGAAAATAATTATAATTATGTATGTTTTATTGTAACTGGTATTGCAGATTTTTTTTTTTTACTGTTGATATCATCATGTAAGTGATAAGTAAATTCCTTTATATTTAAATTAAATATAAATATCTAAAATTATAACTTGACTCAAAAAGGTATAAACAATGTATAAATGTCAAAAATGCATAAAAAATATTTTTTCTTTGTAACTACAAAATATTTTCCTGTTTTTAAACATAATATAATATTTTTCCTTTTTTATTTTTTGTTTGACAGTTCTTGACTTGTATATTGAGAGTTTCACTGTGATTTGTAAAAAAAAAAAAAAAATCGGAATTTTACAAAACACTTATGTTTGATCGTATGTAATGTTATATAATGTACACACTCATGTGTGTGAGTATGTTTCTTTCCTTCTGTGCTACCCGCGCGGCTCTCTTCCACTCCAGTGCGGTCCAATCTGCAGGAATGTGCTGGCTCACGGCTGGGCAGCTGAGGTCACTCTCTCTTCACGTGCAGCAAACTTTGGTTCCTCATGTGGGAAGACCTCCTCCCTCCGTATGGAGCAGACAGACTTTTTTTGGTCTATAATTTATAAATTTACCTCTCCTGCTTCTGCGTGCGGCCGCCTCCTGCATTTTTTAACGGCTGGGCATTGAGGGACTTTCTGTCATGCTCTTTTGCTTTGTTCCAATCACGCGAGCTGCTGTTCATCCTACATACAGAGCAGGGACGCGGGCACAGCCAGAGGCCCGACTCCTGCCATCAGTCTGGAAGGGAACACACTTGCACTGACGTGCTTACAAAATGGTTTCCAGCTCCTTCTGCCTGTGCAGTCATGCAAGGGTTCTCCACACAAACCCATTGTAAACATTCTATATATACTTTATCACGCCCGTACATGCAGGAACGCTCCCACTGCTCTGGAGGACAAAAAAATGGCAGACGTTCAGTGAAGGCAGCGTGGGAGAGCGTGAGACGAACACACAGGGAAATGAAGGCGTCCAAAAATGTTTTTATTTTATAATTGAATAAAGCAAAAAAGACAAAACCAGAGCCAGAAAGAGTTTAATTACTATAGTCGACCAATTCTTTGGTCTCCTGCTGGGAAAACCATGTTCTGTGTTATTTTTCTCACTTATTATCTTCAATTATTTATTTCTTTTATGATAATTTTTTTTTATGTAAACTGTGAGATTTGGTTGTGATATGAAAGTAATTGTAGGTTTTTGGGAATAAGTAAAAAAATGGAAACTATCAAAATAAAACTATAACAGATTTTCAAATTCAATTTACCGGGTAATTTCCATTGTGTTCTTTTGAAAATCATGGCATTGATATAAAAAAAGCCTTAATAGATTTATTTTGATTTTATATTATTTTATATATGTGTGTGTGTGTGTGTGCGTTTTTGTGTTACGCTTATATGTATTAGTGCATATACAGTACAATGTATATGTGTATATATGTTTATATGTGTATCTGTAGGTATATGTGCATATATTAATCTATATATGTATATGTGTATATATTTATATGTGTATATCGTATGTATATGCGTATATATGTATTTGTGTGTATATATTTATATTTGTATAAATGTGTATATCTGTATGTATATGTCGTGTGTATATGTGTATGTATATGTGCATATATGTATATGTCTATCCATCTTCACAGCCTCATCCATTACTGGGTGGCGGGTGTAGCAGTCTCCAGAACAGCCACCCAAATCACATTGCACCACACCGTACCTTCTTGCAGGTGGTGGCCCACCTGGAAGATAACTAGATGTGTGTGTATATATAAGTACATATATTTTTTAATATGTATCTTTACATCTATTTCTGTTGTATTTTTCTGACAATTATTTTTCCACATAGAATCTCTGTTTTTATAACTTTTCCAAACTTTCTGTTTCTCCTTACTATTTTTTTCAGAACATTCATCCAGGATAAATCAATAAAAATGCTGAAAAAAAAAAGGTTTATTTAAAAATATATATTTGTCATTGCTGTCCAAACATGTCTGTCCCTCCTGCCCGCTGTCTTCCTCTCTGCGTCTCACCCTCCTCCGTCTGCTGTCATCTGAACTCAGCCCTAACATGTAAATTTAGGTCAGGACGGAGTTTCCTCTGCAGACTTCACAGGAAAATGTGGAAATGGATTGTTTCACACCACATAATCTCATTGGGAGAGAGGGAGAAATGAAAACACAGGGAGTGATGTGGAGGAGGAGGAGGAGGAGGAGGAGGAGAGATGGAGGAGGAGGAGAAATGAAAACACTGTGTGTTACTGCGGCTCGCTGAAGGAAATGGAACGAAAGAGTGAAGTAAAAGGCTGCGATGGGCGGAGGAGAGAAAAAAGGACTCATGAGAAGATGAGACAGGAGGAGAGGAAAGGAGAGGCAGATGAGGACAGAGGGACGGGTACATGACAACGCAAGAGGGGGAGGAGAGGAAGAAAGGGAGAACAGGAGGAGAAGAACAGGAGGACGCCCCTCACGTTCTCATCTCCTGCTCTGCCAGCGTCAAAACCTCCAGTCCTGGCAGCTCCATAGGAGCAGACAGACCATATGGCTTCATTATGACACTCCTCACAGGAGGAGGACACACACACACACACACACACCAGCATCTGAGTGGATTAATAACTAAACACACTCCTGCTCCACCAGCACAAATACAGGTGGAAACTTCACCAAGGGAGGAGGAAGGAGTGACAGGGAGTGAGTGGAGGTGCAGCAGGAGGAGAGACACCACCCTCAGGAGTATCTTTTCAGAGATTAAGGCTCCAGGAGCAGCAGGACAGAACTGAACTAAAGATAAATACAAAGAAATTATATATATATATACACATATAACTGCAACTTCAGTTGTTGTTATAATACTTTACTACTGTCAATATTACTACTGAGTTAAGTATCATTATCTACCATTTGTATATACTGTATATATATGTGTGTACATTTAAATCTAAACCGTATAAATAAATATGTTTATACATTATATATAAACAATATATACATGCATACATATATGTGTATATATTTACATATATACACGGTATACACAATATATAAAGTACGTACATGTATATATATATATATATATGTATGTATATGTGTGTGTGTGTGTGTGTGTGTGTGTGTGTTCTGCAACCTTTTTGACCACAGACCAGTTAAATGTCTTGTACTATTTTCACGGTCCAGTCATTAAGTTGTGGCAGATAAATACCTCTTATTAAAAGTACATTTCTGCTGTTCTGAAATATTTTCCTACCTATAGAATCTTCCTACCCGAATTAACTGTGCATGGGCACAACAAGGATTTCTCAAGTGCACATAGCCTATAATTTTCTGCTTCCAGAATGGTACACAGGACACACACACGCGTGGACAGAAGCGTCCTCACAGCTGAGGAGACGAGGACTGACCAAGAGTTCGCCGTCACCGCTGCATAAACCGTTTCACACACATTACAGTCATTAGTGTCACGGTGTAGTGGGACTTATGATTGTGCTCATGAGTCCCTAGGTACCGGGGCATGCTGCTCACTCTGACACCTCCCAGTGGTCTCTGAAGGAAGTGTTCCCTGTGGACCACCTGGGTTGGAACAGGGACGGTAGTGTTGTAGATGTTATACGGAGGCTGCTGGGCCCATATAGTGTCACTTACCGTTACCAGGTCTCCACCACTGCCACCCAAATCACTCTGCTCCATACTGTCAGCCTTCCTGTGGGTGGTGAGTCCACTGGAAGTTGATCGGGACGTTGCCATGACCAGAGAACCTCAGTGGGAACCTGGCAACTGGTGGATTAGAACCTGGAGCCTTTCCGACCCAATTCCGCTTCCTTAACCACTAGGCCACCACTGCCGCACAGAACTGGAACAGATTTTGGAAGAAAAAAAATCACTGATCACCAAAGTTAGTTTACTACTTCGAAAATGTGGCAGAAAAACACAAAAATTAGAAGGTGGAATAATCACGAGTATCAAAATTACAAAAATGGGTGTTTACGAAAAGTTTCAAAACACAGAAACGTAGAAACAAATGAATATTTCCTTCCATCCCTCCATCTACAACCCACATTCTGGTTTTCATTTGTCTTCTTTCTTCGTTTTCCCATTATCGTGTTTATGTTTATTCCAGTTTATGAATTGTTTTCACTCCCTCAGCTCTGTCTGTCAGGCCGTTCCTCCGTCTGACTCCAGGAACCTCCTGCACACACACATTATTCAAACAAACGCCTTCGCTCCTCTGTCACTTTCACGTATCTGGGTCCCTGCAGTCACTCTGGTAATGATCCGTGCGCATGGTATTTTTAATAACTATTTGATTGGTACAAGATGATTTACCGCTGCTGTCTGTTATTGCTTTCTTTTGCAATCAGCATATTATTTTGAAATTAGCAGGAGAACAGAGTGTTTTAATAGATTGAGCCGAGTCCTGCGGAGCAGCAGGAGGACGTTTGTATCCGCTAATGTGGTCGGTATGGATTTTTCTGTGGTTTCCTATTACGCCATACGCCGACTTATTGGATTCAACTAAGCATGTAATCCTGGCATCGCTGGATCCTCTTCATTTGAAATCACTTTGTAATTCTGGTACCAAGTCATGTGTTGTTCTAATGTAGTGACTTATTTGACAAACTGGAGGGGGCTCCGAGGCAGGGGGGTGGGGGGGATTCACTGCGTCATCTCCGTCTCCAGGGTCTGTGCGTCTGTGATGCAATGAGGTCACGTTGAGTTCAATGACACACCAGTCGAAAATGACAGAAAACGAACAAACTCAGAAACGCAAAAAATGTGGAACATGTTTACTCTGCAGTTGACCTGTTTTTTTTTTTGTATTTGAGAAGGGAGTAAAAAAAATTCTAAAATATAGTCGAGAACCACGAGGTTGACATAGTTACTGAGTGACTAAAACTAAAGTTAAGGGGAGGATGATTATAATAGTGTAACACTGACTGTAACAGTATAACTCTGAGTGTAACACTTTGATTGTAACAGTGTCAGACTGACTCTTACAGTGTCAAACCATGTGTAACACTGTGGTGGTGTAACTGACTGTGAAAATTAAACATTGCTCCTGTGAGTGTAACACTTACTGTGACAGTGCAACACTGTGATGGTGTAACGCCAACTGTAGCAGTATATCACTGACTCCAACACTTTCCCATTATAACACTGAGTGTAATGTTTAATGGCTTATTACTGACATGTAACAGTGTAACACTTAATCTAACACTTTATCTGTAACAATGTGATGGTGTAACACAGACCTCAAAAATGTAACAGTGTAACACTGAGCGTAACACTGTCATCGCATAACGTTAACTGTAACAGTGCCACAATGACTCTACACTCCAACAATGTAACACTAAGCGTAACATTGTGATGGTGTAACACTGACCATTAAAATGTAACATTGTAACACTGAGTGTAACACTGAGATGTTTAACATGGACTTTAACAGTGTAACACTGACTCTAACAGTATAACACTACAATGGCATTACACTTACTGTTAACATGTAACAGTGTAACACTGACTGTAACATTCTACCAGTGTAACACTATAACACTGACTATATGTAATACTGAGCGATACGTTATGATGATGTAACACCGACTGTGTACAGTGTAATGCTGAGGGTAACGCTGTGATGGCATAAAAGTGACTGTAACAGTGTAACACTCTTATTCTTGGTGTAACACAGACCGTAGAAATGCAACAGTGTAACCCTGAGTGTAACGCTGTCATGGTGTTACACTGACTGACACTGTGACAGTTTAACACAGACTGTAACAGTGTCTCTAACCCTGTGATGGCGTAACAATGACTGTAGCAATTCAACAGTGTGTCAGTGAGTGTAACAGTGTGACGGTGTAACAGATTTTAAAACCTGCAATTTTTTTTCCTTCTTACAAGGTACAAGTTACAATTAGAAACATTTTTTTGATTAATTCAACTGTGTGACGTCTTTGTCGTCCCATGAAGGTTCTCGGTTAATGTTCATCAGCCAACAATAAAAGTCTTTCTTTATTTGTTGACATAAAAGATGAGAAACAGTCCCTGATTGGCTGAATGAAAAGACTCTGATCTCAGTATCACAAAACTTTGTTGTCAAAATACACAGAGACAAATTGTTTGTAGGAAATGAATAACAGACCAGTTTGTTGAAACGGGATCATTTCCCACCGAACACCTGATGATCTCTGACGGAACCGTAACGCACCACAGCCCAGTGGTCGGGAATCACAGCCTGTTGCCATCACATCCCTTCACGGGTGAAGGTGAAACAAACGGTGGAGTAAATGTGTAAGAAATAAAAAATCTAATCTGGTTTAATTTCCTCCATTCACCCTGGAGCGGCCGTCTACCGGCGTTAAACTCTGTCCCCTCCAAACAGCAGAACCCAAACAGAACCCGTCTTGAATTACCCCCCGCGTTGTCAATAAACGACGCTTTACGGCGCCATTGTTCAGGCTCAATCACCCGGGCCAAGTTATAGGAACAGATGAATGGACACTGATGAAAAGAGAATGAAGCCCCGCAGTCTTAAACGCCACCGGACGGGTGCTCCCATGGCTGGGGCGGGGGTTCGAGGGCTGACAGCAGGGGCTGGTGCCTGTTGCTGGGATACCGTCCGGATCCAGTCCAGAGTTCCCGCTGTTTTATTGGACAACACGTTTGACCCGGTGTTGGCCCCGAATTGGCCCCTGACCTGAGTAGTCACACCTCATCAATGCAGCCATGCACGAACCAACCCAGGGAACGGACGGCGCCTCCTACCTGCTGGTAGAAACACAGGGCGAGCGGCAGCAGCACGGATCAATATCATACATTCTGACATCTGCAGCTGTTTAAAATCACATTTGGTACAATTACTGCCTGATAAGTTGTCATCGACCTGACGTGAGGCATCCGAAAAATGTGTTTTATGTGGTTCCCTACGTAGGGAAAGTACAAATAAAAGTCTTTTGTTCGGCCTCACACGTATTTGAGAAGAGATTTATCACCCAGACGTAGATATATACCTGCATAGAAGTTGTTTTCAACTGGTAGGCGATCAACGCTACACGTTTAATCCATGAAAAGTCACTTTCTGGTAATTTGAGATTAAAAAAAATAATATTACAATGTTCCTAAGGCAACAATCTTGGTGCAAATAATCAATTTCTCAATGTTTGCCTGAGTCCAGGACTGAAGGATCCTCCTGACCCCCAGCTGAGTCCTCCTGCGCGGAGGCCGCCATGTTGGATCTCCATTGGCCGACACTGCGATGACCTCATTCCTATTGGGTTTTAATAACAAGTCCGTGTCTTCTCTTTCATGCTCAGATGAGGATCCTGCGGTGAAAGATTTAAAACCACCACATGTGACTTCACCACTAGATATTCCTGAATCCTGCGCACGGTTCCTCTGCCTTTGCATTCCGAAATCCCTCCGACGGTTTCCCGTCGTTCGACGCAGGAATGAAACGACAGAGTTTGAGGATTTACTTCCTTAACAGTTGGTGGAGTTGAAAGTTCAATTCCGAGGCATGGTGGCGTTAATACCGTACACCTGCAGGGTGTGGTATCGATTCAAAGAACCGGTTGATGATCTGGCCCTTCATTAGTCTGTCAGCACATGGAAAGCCTGTAGTAATCCGGACGTTCTCTCCGTCTCCGCGGCCTTTCATGAAGAGAAGTAGAACGACACGCCCGGTGATCTGTAAGACTGCTTCAGAGTGGACAGCTGTTTGGGATGCTTCACACTGGGACGGACGCATGGACAGATGGACAGACAGAAAGGCCTGAGTGTCCTCTAAGAAAGGAAAACTTATTCCAAAGGCACAGGAAGTATGGAGGGAAACGTCTGTGCTATTGAACCAGATTTAGGAAAAAAAGAAACGACTTTGTTAGTCAAACAAAAGGGTTTTGCGTAAAAGCGAATACAAGATGCTATTATTGCAAAGAATTTATGGGTTTTGGGTGGTCGTAAAATTATGAGATTAACCAGATCTCATTTTATTGAGTTGCAACAAATGACCAAAATGATGGTGTTGTAGCTATATATCCACTGATCCACCGTCCTACCACTCACAGGTGTCCCAAAGATGGACGCACTCTCTGCGATTTCTTTTCCAACTGACCCTGTTTGAGTGAATCGCAGGGCAGATCCGTTCACAGCTCACGATCCGTATGCTCGCTCCGTACGATCCGATGATTGCATGCAATCGGACTGAACACCGCACGATCAAACACGGCAGCTCCGACTCGGGTGGATTGTTGACAAATAGGCAGGATATCAAACATCTTTTTCTTCCACACAAATGGACGTGAAGTAATAACCACTTGCCTTGATTGCATATCGTTGCACAATTGAAAAAAATCGTGGCAAAATCCTACAGCCTAGTGGTTAAGGAAGCAAACTTGGGTCCTCAGGGGTTCAGATTTGAATCCACCAGCTGCCCGGTGGCCACAGCGGTACTGAGCACCACCCAAATCCTGTTGCACCACACTGTCATCCTTCCTGTGGGTGGTGAGCCCATTGGAAATAATGTGTTGGGTATGCTACGGCGCAATCGGTGGATTCGAACCTGGAGCCTTAGGGACCCAAGGCTGCTTCCTTAACCACTAGGCCACCACTGTCGCCCTTGGATTATACTGTTTTTTTAAGTGTTTAAACAACAAAAACACTTTTATTTGACACATGTTTCTGTTATATCTCATCGTAAGACTTGGAGTTTTTCTCTAAATGAAAAACTGACTTTTCTAAATGAGTCTTTATAAATAATAAAAGTCAAATTGTGATTTATTCCAGCTCCATATTTAACCTTAATTCCTCACTCTCCGTCTCGTCAGATTAATGTGTTTCATTTCTCTTCTCCATTTCCCTCCAGAAACGCTTTTCTCATTTTTGATTCACTGGTAAAACTTCCAAAATCGTGCTTTTGTTTCTTATTAATGAGGACCGTCCTCAGGTGTTTAACACACGGCAGTTTAATGTCACATTGGCCCAGAACCACGGAGGAGTCGGGCCAGAACCTTCTGCCGGAATGAAAGTGGAAAAAAAAGGCACACCGCATAGACTACAACACATGTCTGGCTTCCAGGCCTGGTTTCTGCCTCATCTGAGCCGTGGCTGATGACAAGATGTTGTGTTTACACCTTCAGATGAGACGAGAGACGGGAAACATCGGAGGACGAGTGAAATGAAAACCCTTCATGTGAGGTTCATGAGGGAAATGAAGAAAAAAATCTAAGAAACTCTGAGGATTTCTGGACGAAATTTGTCCGAAAGTCAATTTTCGGTTTTGGCTGAAAGGTTTTTATCACCAAAAAATCAAATTCCAAATAAGATCTGAGAAGAAACTTTCCTCACAGGCTGGTAAGTCCACCACCAGAAGGGGGCAGAATTGAGCTCGACTGCGACGTTCCATTCTCATCAGTCGATCTTTACCGTTTACGCAGTGAGTGAAAAAGATCTTTCTCCAATCATCTGAAGCAGATGTTATTTCTTTGATCGCAGGACTGGAGCATCTTCTGAGCTAGGCATGGCCAAACTAAGGCCCAGGGGCCAGATGTGGCCAGTTGAGCTTTTAATGTGGCCAGTAATCCCAGTAGATGGTTAGAATTTTGAGCATTTTGAGTTGTATACATAACTTTTACATGCCGTTTATCTTTGTTTAAAATGCTTTATCTTTCTGATCCCAACTTTGGGACCCATTGTGGCCCGTGAGTCAAAAAATGTTGCTAACATTTGTTCTAAGCAAAGAGGTTCCGATAACAATGAGAACCACATGTTCTCAGATCCTGCACTTTGGTTCCACTCAGCTCGATGCGCAATTTAACGAAATTTATTTAGATACGAAAATGAAGCAGGAGAGATCACTTCTTGTGTTTCATTGAGGGAAAAAATTTTCAAGGGATCAATACGATATTTACTTTTGCGATATTCTCCAAGCACTTCTTTTTTGTCACGATTTTGGCCAATACAGATATCTTCTGCCGTTTTCCCCCAAAGCTGAGGTAAACGTCTCAGAACCGTTCCAGTGAATTTTACAATTTCATTTTTGGATTTTCATTGTCGTGGAAAAACGATCCATCTTAACCATCACTTAATTATGCTACTATTTGGCCAACAATATTGGCTAGCCCCAGCTATCCCTAATATTTCCATTTAATTTTCCGATAACTGACCGAATAATTTTTTTTGCTGTTCTTGTTTTTCAGACTTGGTTTCCTTCTGTACAATTATTTTCTTTGCATCTCTAATCAAAATACCAGTTAGCTGACATGACTTCTTTGAGTCAAACTCGTACGATGATCGTGAGTTTGAGGTTGGTTTTCTCATTCCTCCATGTTCTGCCAAGAGATCTGAAACTTTCCGATGGATAACTTCTCGCCGGGCAGATTTGTGGTTATTTTCCCCGCTGATATAATTTATCAGAGCAGATCAGTCGACCTATTGGAATAATGAAACAGTTTGTCTTGGCCACCGAGGCTAAACAACCCACCTTCCCTGCCAGCTGACCAATCTATCCACCTGACCACAGCCGCCTCGGCTCACATAAATCTGCTGGGCCGCTCTGCCTGGGCCCGGCTGGCATTTTTATTTTTCTTAACTCCATGCAGTCCTCACGTTGCGGTTTTGCATTCTTGTGCATTTGCATTCATGTACATGTGTGCGTACGTTGGGTTTATGAGCCGCTCTGCCGTGTCTGTATTGAGACGTTTCTTCCCGGAGACGGATTGGAGGTCTGCTTATCCGGGGCGTGCCACACACATCTATCACAGCAGCAGGCCAGTTTCCCGGTGATTTAGGGTTTAGCGGCGCGGCCCGCCTGGCCACCGGGCTCTGACCACAATCATTCCATCTGCCTGCGACCACCGAGCCTTAATATCACAGCAGACGGCCAAGATCTCAGGCAGTTTCCCTGGATCCACCTCAGAACTCAAGTCTTTAAAACAACTCCGTTCTTCAAGACGGTGTCACGATGTGGTTGCAGTCCAGACTAAAACAACAAATGAAAACAGGTGTGAACCGTAACCCTCTACCTGATGTTATTAGTCTTTTGAAATATATGAAAATATATATGAGAAAAAATTTTGAGGACTGCTGATTCATCACGATAAATCATGATTCCCCTTCATGATTTACTACTGTGAATAGAATCACTACTTCATGAATTTCCTACCACATAAATAATTAGACAGAAAATATATACTGAATATATATGCTAA
Organism: Paraplagusia blochii; assembly: GCA_016785265.1. Lineage (NCBI taxonomy): Eukaryota > Metazoa > Chordata > Actinopteri > Pleuronectiformes > Cynoglossidae > Paraplagusia > Paraplagusia blochii. The sequence continues at coordinate 189,215 of JAFBJS010001046.1, read as the reverse complement.
ATATATGTTTATTATGAAAATATTGATGTAAATGTTGTATATTGAAGTTTTAGTTCTTATTGTTAATATATAAAAATATATACATATATCTATATATGTAAAAATATATGTAAATATATATAATTTGATAAATATGTCATAACAAAATATCTTCTAATTAATAACAATTAGCTTTGTGCAGATAAATATATATATACATATATACTGTATAAAAATATATTTATGTATATATTAACAACATATATTTGATGAATATGTTATGATTATATGTACGGTAATTTTCTAATTCATTAATATTAATTTTAAGGCCTGCTTTAACACATTTATGCATATCCATATATATTGTAACTATATTACACATGAAAATATTACTAGTACATAAATACATTCATATATTTATCAATATATGTATATATTTTTTACATTACAATAGAATACATTTGAGAGACACTCCCGTTGACTATATTTGTGTAGTTTTATTCATTTTATCGGAGACAACTTTAATGGAAAATACAACTGGACTTTGTTTATATTTCATAGCTGCTTGGCTGCTCATACATTGCTGGTTCTGCAGCAGACAGCTTTGGCTTCCAGGGCTCTAATCCCTCCTTTACCTCCAGACAACCTCTGCACAACCACAGTACCGTCACAGCACTCTGACCAGAGAGTGACTTTTACCCACAATCCTGTTCTACACATTTACACCACACTGTACCTACAGGAAGTCATGACACAACAATAGATCACGTGATAAATAAGGTCACTGACCGTATCGTGTATGTAAACTTATTGGATTATTACTCAGTAAAATATATATTTGGTTTCTGTCCATAATATTAAAAACAACTGCCGACATCGTACGTGTTTTTCTTCCACCTCGACACCAGGACAGACAGAAATCTTACATCAGATCCCGCCGAAGGCCTCAGATGTAATTCTTGAGCTGCACTGAAGAGGCAGAGCTGTCAGGGTGGGTGGTGTAAGATCACGCTGTGGGCTGCAGCTCGGTGTGTGCCAGGCAGAATTCAGCAGTTTCTCAGCAGCTCTGCCACTAACGTCGACCCGACCCGACGTAGGAAAAAACTCAACAGAGGGCGACTTCTGGAACTGGCAAGAAGACGACTAACGGTTAATGTTGTGTCCAATGGACACTGTCGTCATGGCTCAGTGGACTAAAGTCGCTCCCACTGGCTCAGGTTTAACCAATGACCTTCCAGGGGGGGTCACTAAAGTCTCACCAACAGCACTCCTATTGGTCAGGGTTGGATCAGCACTTAGGACCAGGAATACCCTACATTCCTCTCTTGTTTTACTTCCCTTTGCATGACCATGCTGTGTGTGTGCGTGTGTGTGTGTGTTGGTTGGCGTACATGCAGCACACAATGCCTAATGATTGCTCAACTCTGTTTTTCCCTCCATTCCTTCTCTGTTCTCCATCTAAGAGGAATCTCGAGGTTTTTATGCCTGTTTTTGTGAAACTCTTTGCAGACGACTCTCTCCTGTTTTTGATGTAATCTTTCTTTTTTTGTCTCTAATTCTCTCCCAATGGTTTCTATTTCTGTCATACTTCTTTTACTTTGACTTGTTCTTTTGATCAAAATTGCGATAAAAGGGAAAAGGTTTTCAATTTTCTAAAGAAACGTACGCAGAACAATTGTATTAACGGCTTGATTAATTACCACAACAGCCAAAGTCTTATATATGTTTCTCCCTCTTTTTTTGACAAATGATGTACAAACATAATAAAATGTTATATTAAACCAAACTTGGATATGGAAATAAAACAAGGGATGTCCAATAATATTGGTATCAGTTTCGTAATTTGAAATTAAGTGTTCAGACAATATCGCCAAATCCAATATCGGCAAAAGTTGCATCCCTATTTGAAGACTTTTATTTTATGAATAAGATATGCATTTTTAAAGACAAACAATAACAATGTTCAAATGTACTTTTACCCTTTAAGTCCAAAAGGTAGAAAAATAAGTTTTGCTCATCTCAGAGTTAGTTTTACTTTCTGTGACTTTTATTTGACCCTACTGATGATCGTTGCGCAAGCTAACCTCCTCCGTACGCATTTGAAAAAAGCGCATGTGCTTACATTGCGATTTATATTTTACTTCAGTTCGTATATGTTTAGTACAAGTCATTTGCCTGGACCTCAAATAACTTCCACCTCCCAAAAAATGAAACCACAATTATTCAGCATTTGATCGAAAAAAACGTTGGGGTGGCGCTAGGGTCTCTTGGGGCTCAAGCAAGTTAGCACTGGAGCCCCCACCCTAATAGTGCACTCAGCAAAAAATACCCTGATTTTGGGCCTGGGCCCCCTAGTGGCCAGGGGCCCAAGCCAGCAACAGCCTGGCTTGCCTGTCCACAAGTGCCACCCCTGGATATCGGTAAGATTGATAATGTTTTTTCCAACCCGTGGGTTTTGCCAAATTTGCTGGAGTTGCACCCAGGGTTCTGGGCTCAGTGTACAAGGACACCAGATACGTTGAGTTGTTACGTTTTTTTGACACGTTTTTATCAATGCTTCATCGCTGAGAGCACTGTCAAAAGGTACACCAGGACAAAAGGCCTGTCCTCACTATCTCCACGCTCTCTCTTGAACATCAACATCGTCATCAGCGTTAAACCGTCATCGTGAACCTTCTATTCCGTTGTCTTCTGCCGGGTTAAAAAAATCATTTCCATGTTGGATGTGTGTGTCAGATATGATTTTCTCATCTGCTGCTCCAGATGAGAGGAGGATAATAAGGAGGAAGTGAAAGTATCAGGTAAGCAATTAAACCGCGGCGCCCCCTTGTCATCTCCGTCTTATCTCCACCGCTCGTTCCTCCTACCGCACGCTGCTAAACACCCCCGTTATCAGAAGGAAATTTTCTCTTTTCTTACGTCGACGTCGATCACCCTGATAAACCAGCGGGCTAATTAAACAGAGGCGCACGTTCCATGTATGACTGCATGTTTATATGCATATTTATATGTGTATGTGTGTGTGAAATCCATGAAGTGTGTGGTGCTTTTTTATCTCCTCGCCAACACCTCCCCCATCTCCTTTTCCCACACTCTCCCTTCCCGAGTCTCCTTGTCAGTCGAGCTCCAGGAAATGATGCTGAATTCTGAAAATATGGCACACGCTGAAAGCAGCATTTAAATCTTGACAGTGTCTGGGATTAGGTAGGTAACAGGGAGGACAGCTTGGGAAAAACAAGCCAACGAGGTGAAGTGGAGGACAAGGGGGAGGAGAAGGGTGAGGAAGGAAGGAAGTGCAATGAAACAAACCCAATGGAAATGGGACAAAAATCAGCTCAGAGTTTCAGAATTATCCTTAAAACTGTCTGGCCGTTTCATTTTTTTCCCCTTCGCTTGCCTTACTCCCAAATGACCTGTCTGTCTGACAGGAACAACTGCCACCTTTGGCCCCTGACCCTCAGACCCACATGGTCCTGATGGTCCAGATGGTCCAGTCCTGTCTCTTATACACATCTGGGAGGAGAAGGGTGAGGAAGGAAGGAAGTGCAATGAAACAAACCCAATGGAAATGGGACAAAAATCAGCTCAGAGTTTCAGAATTATCCTTAAAACTGTCTGGCCGTTTCATTTTTTTCCCCCCTTTCTTGCCTTACTCCCAAAGTAGAGACTTGAAGTTTGGACTTTTTCCCCACCAAAGTCTTAATGATAACGTCTTCTCCAAAGACCTCCAACCCCAAACCTCAAACGATCAAATGGCCTGGAGTTTCACAGCCGTCTGATCGGACTTTCTTGGTGCAATCGTTACAGAGCGAGGGAGATAGAGAGACATTAAAGAGCCTTCAAGAAACACTTAAAGGAACCTTCTGCTGCTTTTAATGTTCCACATCCACCCCCCCAACCTCCCTCTCCTCCCCTTTTTAATCAGCTTAGATGTGCTCTCCTCAAAGCAAACATGATCCTGGTTTCCTCCTCAACGCCTGACTGCTGCTGCTGCCGCTTTAACTCTCCAGCCAACTAAATCCTAATCATGTCTTCGCTGGATTCTCTGCAAACCTCGACTTGATGAACATGTGCTGAACGGACACTCTCTCTCCAAAAGGTCCGGAGGGTTGACGGGGAGAGGTGAAAACGTGAGCGGGAGAAAGATTGAAAAAAAAAAAAAAAATTCCAATTAATCTCCTTTCCTGGAAAGGCACCTTGTCTGACATGAGCACCGACCGTGGGGGCAAACATGCAGATTCACTGCATACATGTGGGTTTTTTCTCCACTTCGTCCAAACGGCGATAAAAGGAAATGGAAGGTTTGACCGTGTCCGTTGGCTGCTTGTGTTTGTGTTGCATATACATCCCTTCATGTTTGATTCATGAGCTATTATGCAATTGCCATGTCAGGGCCTTACGGGGGCGGCAGAGTTTTTATTCAGACAGCCGAGATGTTTTCTTCCTGCGTGTCATATTCCAGACGTTGCGCTGACACACATGAATATATGGTACGCTCCGTCACGTCACTCACAGCACAGACGTCAGCGTAAGTGGAGAGCGGAGAGCGACGCCGGGTCAACTGACACATGCTTAACTTCGCGGCCGTCTCTTTGCGAGTTGATGTGAATCCACGGAGAGAACTTCAAAGTCCATTGTGTTTGACGAGAATATTCAATATCCGCTCATCGTCGCGGTTTCAAAAGGCTGGAAAGTTCAGTGGCAGCAGAAAAACCAATGTGGTGTAATTTCCATTTTGTGTAAGAATAAAGATTTGATTCTGTCAGTTATTTATTTTTACTCAGTCGCCATTTGACCCCCAACAATCCGTCTCTTTCCTGCTGTAAAACTCTAGTATTTCCAAATAGTGGAGCTTAAATCATGACACAGCCTCCGTCTCACCCTGGCAGAAAAGATTTTTATCTCCCCGCTGTTCCAGGGTCTTTGTAGCTGATATCACAAATTATATCATTTTTTGTCATTTGTACTTTCGTGAGTTGCAGATTTTTTTGTTGTACTCCAGGTCTGAGATCTACCTGTCCTGCCTGTTTCTGTGTTAGTCGCTAGCTGTGACTGAGAGCGCCCCCTACACCTTACATTGAGGGTAATCAACCTTTTGCAACCTTATACTGCCCAAACAATGCTACAGGGATGTGCGATAAAATCAATCAGATGATATTATTGGCATAATAACGTGATTTCGGTAGAATGATTTTTTTGTGTCTGGTTGGGCTAGTTCAAATCCCGGTTAGGGCAGTTGACCTCCAGTGGGCTCACCACCTGCAGGACGGTCAATATGATGCTATGGGATTTGGGTGGCGGTTGTGGAGACTGCAGCCCCTGCAATACAGTAATGGATTAATGGAGACATTTTTGCGCAAGTTCTGGGAAAGTCGTAAACACTTCTCATTGTCATGGCGTTCACGGACGATGTCGGTAGTCCATATGGACCACACAGAGTCTTGCTCCACACGGTGGGCAAGAGATTTTGTCATAGTTGTAGTTTCAGCTAGTGCTGATGAGACTTTCTTAAAAGAATCTTGAATAAATCATTTGGTTTTATTCCACAGCAGGTGGCACTACAGTTATGCTAGCATAATAAGGAAAGCCGCAGTTCTCCAACACTTAATACGGCTGACTTGGTCTCCTTCAGCTGACATAGTATGATATATGCTACAAGCTAATCACCCCATGTGAAGGAAGCAAGTACCAGATATCCGCAAAAATAGATACTCGTACTTTGCCGTACTTTGGACATTCCCACATTAGTATCGCAATTTCAGATCCTTCATTAATGAGTTTTGGCCAAAAGCAGATTGATTGGAAGAAGGGGGTTTGTTGAATACCTTTTGCGTTCAGCAGACCTCGCACCACTAGATATTCTTATGGCGACACCTAAAAGACAGAGTCCTCACTATGAAACCTGCAAGAGACGCCGCGCAATTGAGTAAATATAAGTTTAAGGACGTGGGCATCATTGGGATATTCAGTGCACGTCATTCTGCGTCTGCGCTAACTTTGAAGGGCCTAGTTTTAATACTCTCTCTATTCAGTTCAACCAGCGGCACCGCTTCACATCTGCCATTTATTTATGTTTGTCATCTCCTATTTACCCGACTAATAGCATATGCGTTAGTGACACCAGCTTCCCCCCCAGGAGTTCTGATGAGCGTTCATTGTAGGGAAGAACTCACAGCACAAACAATATGTGCGACATCTGGACCCATGAAAAAATAACATCCTCGCACACGCTCCTGTATCCTCTGTGGTTTGATCATTCCGGGACTCCCAAGGTTCACTTAGCTCGACTGATGTTCTCGAGCACGGGATTTCCTAGCAGAATGTTTCGGAAACAAACTTTGGAGAATAACAACTTCAAATATTAATACTGCCAACATGAACTTCTGTGACTCTCTCACCTAAATTTAAACCTTCAGAAGATGCACAAGAATAAAGAAGATGGAAGAAATTGCGGTTTCGAAAAATGTTAGCTGTAACGCTAACCCCAGTTCTCGTCTATTGCAGGCTCAATTAAGGTAAAACTGTAGATGGGAAGTACTTCAGAAATACTAAAAGAAATACTAACAAAAAACCCTCTTTGTTTTGCAAGACTACATTCTGCACTTCTTGCTGCCTAAAAAAAATCCTGTTAAGGTCATTACTGCCACCTGCAGGCTAGAGTTTGAACATCAGTGTTTGGGTTGTACTTGAAATTAGTGAAAAAATAAAAATAAAAGTTCCTGTAATTTCAGGAACAGTAGTCACAGTCCATGCATTAAGGCTAAAAAGGCTTGTTATGCGCCATCTATTGGTGGTAGTGGGAACTGCAATGAAAAGGCAAAAAATATGGTTATAGTCAACAAAACAACATAATTTAGTCAAGTTGGTGGGCCGGATTAATTAGCCAAACTGGCCACATTTGGTCCCTGGGCCATAGTTTGCCCATCCCTGTTCTAACCCCAAGTATAACTATGTTTTATGGGTTTAATCTGCTACTAAAAGTAAATAAAATGTTTTATCCCGTGCACCACTTGGGGGCGTATTGACAGGTGTAATCCTGGAGTTGACGACCAGACTTGGCTTCATTTATCAGTGTAAGTGCAGTTGTCATTGATGTGTCAACGTTTGCTGCTGTCATTCCACTGTCTTGTCAGAGAGAAACCCACAGAGAGAGAAGAGACGAGGCCTCTGAACTCTGCCACTCACTTCTTCAAGCCATGACACATCCCTCACACACACACAGACACACACACACCCACACAAGTGCCATTTGACAGGCGGAGAGAGGGTGGAGTTGACAAAATGGTCACAGGCTCTATTTTTATTTTATCCTCGATGATCTTTGAGCTCTGATGTAAAATAAAATCAAAGGGTTAAATTCCCAAACAGATGAGATTCACATCTCCCTGGTGGACTCTGGTCTGTGTCACTGCAGTGGATGCCAGTTGAGATGCATTCAATGACTCATGAATGACAACATTGGTTTGAGAATCTGTGCATTCTTTGGCCGATTGGGTCAGCTGGGAGCTGATGTCACAGAACAACGGCGGGTGAGGCATCGCCATGTGATGGAGATATCACCAGATGATGTTTTCTGCTGGTGTAAGGATGGATGTAAACTGTGATCATGCATGTCCATAAAGTCCTAGAAGAATAGACAAACTAAAGCTGTCCTCCAAATCTTGTCCATTTACCATATTTTCTGGAGTATAAGTTGCACCGTAGTACACCGAGCACAAAATAGTCCGACGAGTTTTAACTCCCTCTTCAACAAATCCATCAAATTCTTGGCGTCAACCATGATCAATTCCGTCTCGTCATTTTCCGAGTCGTTCTGGTCGTGGTTACTCATTTTTTCGGTGATGATTTATTTTATGGTTCTTATACAGACACCAGAACAATTCATTAGAGCCCAGTGCTGTTGAAGTAAAGTAGAGTACAGTATTACTCCACAAGGTTCCTGACTACAGTAGCCGCAGTGCGGCTTTGTAGCTTAAGGAAGTCGTACGTAAATATTTTGACAGATTTCTGAGCGCCAATCGAGGTCAGTGAACACATCAGAATCCAAAAATTCCACTGCATCATGAGGCACACTGTAGAATTTTAGAGAAAATTACAGATTTTTTAAGTGTGGCTCATGGTCGGGAGCAGTGGTTCTCAACTGGTGGGTCTCGACCCAAATATGGGTCGCGGACCCATTCCGAATGGGCCGCGAACAGCTGGTCAAAAATCAAATATTATGAAACGGCTGTGTTTTATTTTAGAAAAGCTCTTATTTTGAAAGGCACACTCTGCTGGATAAAAATGAGTATGTTAAAAGAAGTGATTTTTCAAAAAATTTTTTTTTTTTTTTTTAGAAAATTAATTTGCTTGGTTTGAATTCTATGAGAGTGGGTCACGACTTAATGACCACAAGAAAAATATCTGCCTTTCTTTATTGGTGAAATTCCAGGGAATTCTAAGGTTTTTCCCAGCAGGTCACGTTCTTCCCTACATGAGCCAAAAACTGAAAATCAGTTCAGTTTTTTTTTTCAATTTTTTAGGAAAAACAAAACTAGTTAAATTTTTTTTTTTTTTTTTTTTCAAAATCAGGTTTTAATCAAAATGTGATTATGATTTTCAACCTGGTTTAGTAAAGAAGTCTAAAACCCACAGTGTGATACTGTACCTTCACAAACTTCCCCTCGCACCTCAGGACCTCCATCTTTGAAAAAAGAAAAATCAGTAGAAACAGAATAGAAATTCTTCTTTTCCTTCTATCCGTGTTTTCAGGCAGATAAATATAGAATCCGGGGAAAAAGGCTCCATGTTTCCTGGAAAAGGTCTTGTCAGCCCAAAAAGAGTTCATGTGATCTGTTCACAGGATGATATGTTACACATTAGTTCGATCCATTGTTCAAATACGGGGGTGTAGTCGCCTCTCAGTGTCTCACAGTGATTTTACAGCTTGATAACAGAGCCAGGAGGCACCGCGTTTTATTCCAGCAGATATTTGGAGGCTCTGGTTTCGGCCTGGTGCCCATATTATCTTCTATCTTCAGACCAGGAACAATTACATCTGGACTAGTCCTTTGGTCCGAGCTGCTCTTTCTCATATCACCTGAATGACACACGCAGTATCTTCTGAAGTTCAACAGTGGTGTCAAAAAACACTTGAGTCAAATAGGATTGACAGGTACAAGTGTTGGACAATATATACATCTCCATGTCTTCTCAGTGCTGTTGAGAGAAGAGAGTCAGCTGAGGTGGAGGGGAAGGTTTAGAGGACAGATGTGAGACCAGCCATGATGGATGGATTAGAGACACTAGGAATAGACAGAAGACATGAGACAGAGCTGGAGGTGGAGGAGTTAAAGATGCTGAGGTTTGTCTTTAGGAGAGACAAGGATGGACATGATCAGGAATGAGGTGATTAGAGGGACAACACAGACAGGAAGGTTTGGAGAGAAAGCTAGAGAAGACAGATTGAGATGGTTTGGAAGATGTGTATAAGGAGACATTGGTAGAAGAATGATCCTAGAGATGGAGCTACCAGGTAGGAGACAAAGAGGAGATTGATGGATGCAGTGAGGGAGGACATGGAGGTAATTGGAGTTAGAGAAGAAGATGGAGAGGACAGGGGGAGAAGTAGATTTGTTGTAGCTCCTCTGTATGCTTCAGTCCATAAATGTCCCACAATGTCTTCTCATGGACCGAAATGGCACTATATAGCCTTTATTTTTAAAGTTTATTTCACAATACTTTGCACTCATTTTTTTTATTACAAATACACATTGGTAATGTAAAACTGAGCTGTCTCACAATAGTCCGATCCCAGGACAGATTCCTTATTAGTGGACAAACAGTCCAGCGTTTGGTGAATTCTTCACAACAGTAGGAAGAGTCAACCTCAAAAACACCAACATCACTAGTTGAGCGGGAAACGCTAATAAAGTCTAGGGATGGTTGAAAATTTGTCTTCGTCTTCTTGTCCACTACTGTGATGCAGGGGTGACAGTCTCCATCACCGCCACCCAAATCACACTGCTCAATCATGTGAGCCTTCCTGCGAGTTGAAAACCCACCAGAGGTGATGTGGGTCGGGACAGTGCTATAGTCAAAGCACTTCACTGGCAACCTAGCAACTGGAGGATTCGGACTAGCTATGCTAACTGTTAATCTAAACATGGATGTGAGAAATACCCCAATTTACTTTGCAGATTTTTCCAATTTTGCTGCAAATCTTGAAATGTTCTTATAGTCATGGAGAAAATGATGAAACCACTCTGCTATTTCTTCAATTTCTTGTTCATTTTAATGTCTGTTTTCACTAAAGGTGCATTTATTTGGACAAATTGAATGATGTTAAAATACCTCATTGTTTTTGTGATTCCCAGTTTCCCGAGTCCATATAAACATGTACCAAATACTGAGAAGATATTTATACTACATCTACTCTACTCTGAGTTCCTAAGTACATGCCTGAATTACACGTAGAACGCCGATAGCGGAACAAAAGGCGGATGTTCCATGTTCCTATCCTGAGTCTAGAACAACCGTGGAAGCAGAGTGGAGGCTCACAGGGAGGTGATAACACCGGAACAGACCAGGGAATAGGGATGAAGCTGGTTGTGTGGGGTACATTAGAGGACAGGACGGATGTAGGGAGACAACAACAACATAATCGACTCAGGAAGACAGAACGTTAGTGTGTCCTCTTATCCTTGTGGCTCAGAAGCAGCCCTTTGTGATTCCTACAATGCTGCTGTTGTGCCTGTGTGTTATTCCTTCACGGTCATTGTTTCTCACCTTTGGCTCAGTGTCGAGGGAGGACGTCTCAGCGGAGAAGACACCGGCGGTGGAGACATCAGCGTTTTTCCTCCTCTGTATTTACTCTGTACATAAACATATTGATGCAGAACATACACAGATCATCACCTTTCATGGCAAAATGAATTAGGTGTTGGAGGGTTTCAGGTACGAATCCCTCAGCTGCCAGGTTACCACTGAGCAAGGCACACAGCTCACAAACACAGTCAAACACAGAGGTTGAATTTTGTTGTTTATGGGGATTTTTTTTTTTTATTTAGAAACTACAATCCTGGACTTCTGTGAAACAGTTTTTCTTCTAACTTTTGCACAATTTTCCAGCCCTTGGTTTTGTATTTTTGTTTCGGACGAAGGAATTTTGATTTATTTATCAGTTTATTAAGTGAGTCATAGGGGCCGCAGTCTCCAAAAAAGCTAGAGAAGACAGATTGAGATGGTTTGGACACGTTCAGAGGAGGGACAGCGGACACATTGGTAGAAGAAAGATCCTAGAGATGGAGCTACCAGGTAGGAGACAAAGAGGAGATTGATGGATGGAGTGAGGGAGGACAGGCTGAGGTGGAAATGGTTGACTCGCTGTGGCAACCCCTGAAAAAGGGACAAGCCAAAAGGAGAAGAAGAAGAAGGGGCAACCTAAACTGCCACCCAAATCCTCCTGCTCCAGACTGTCAGGTTTACTTATTTGGTGAGTCCACGGGAAGTGCGAACCTGAGGTTTTGAAGACCCAAGTCCGCTTCCTCAACCACTAGGCCACCACTGCCGCCCGTTGAGATCTCTTCCGTGTTCCCAAACCCGGAGCCACTGGTCTTATTTATCAATTAATTGTGATTAATCATAAGTTACGCTGTGATTAATTCCATGAAAACAAATTTTTACCCTGTGACATTTCATTTGCCTTCGGTTTGATCTCACGGTGATGGATTTCTTGTTTTTCCTTTTTCTTTTTTTTTGCTCATATCCGTCCAAGTCACAAACATCACTCATCTGTCTCTGCTGATGTGTCTGAGTCCAGGACGGAGACACGTTCACTTTCACACACACACACACACACGTGCATGTTCACTGCAGAGCGGCAGCTGCGGTCTGAAGCTGCATTAATCCTACTTCTGCTTGTTAATGGGATTATGTCTTTTAATTAAAGACAAGTCGAGAGCAATTATTAGCAGGATGAACCGCAGATCTCTGTCATGACGACTTGGTAGAAATCCTGCCGCTCGTTAAGCAAAAAAATGAACATGAAGCTATTTGGAGCCACAGTCATCACAAAAAAAAAAAAAAGAAAAAACAAGGTTACTTTATTTCTTATGCCATTTTGTTTATATGTATTATATTATAGATTTAATCAATTTTATGTGGTAATGGGCACTCAAAAATGTGTCCACATTTTTTATTTCTCTGTATGACGCAAATGACAAAGAAGATAAAACATATCCTATCAATTCCGGCCAACAGTGGTCAAATTGACCGCTACTAACCTTCCTTTAAACGTCCATTTTAGTAGTTTTGTCATACAGGCTGTTTGTGCGTTAATGCGCCTTAAAAACTAGGTAATAATCCAATGCCCCTTTGGTCCGAATAATATGGTAATTCAGATATTGTGTGTGTTTTTTTAAAGTGTCTGTATTTTATTTTGCTAAATAGCTAAGTATTAATGAGTTAAAGGAAAAACTGGTCACAGACAACACGGTGCAGTACCAACTTTTCAACACTAGTCAGAGGTAAAAGAAGAATAAATATAGGTTCTGGTCAAACACTTATACATGAAGCCTTATCCATCCACCTTCACATTTCGAGAGTCTCCACGACTGCAACCCAAATCACATTGCACCACACCGTATCTTCCTGCGGGTGGTGTAACCACCGGAAACCAACCGCCCTGATCAGGATTGAATTCACCCAAGTCACACCAATGACCCTGACACTGAACAAGGTGAAGGCCATGAAGCGCAAACCTTTTGACCAGCGGGCCACAAGCGGTTCTAAAATTAGACACAAGGGCGGAGTCAAGAGCCAAAGATGGATCACTTGTTTGAACTAAGATAATTGGCACGTAACATTCTTGTGTAAAACCTAAGATGCTACATTTCTCAGGGCAGCAGTACAGTGATAATATAAAAAAAAATTGGACAAGGTTGGGCGGGCCGCATTAAGAAGCTCAAGGGGCCGCATTTGGCCCCCGGGCCTTAGTTTGCCCATGCCTGCCTTATAAGATATAAGTAAGAGTTAATTTCTGTGCCTGGTGCTTCGTTACCTCGGCTGTAAAAATCGTTTTTTACAGGAAAAATAGCGACTCGGATAAAAGTTATTTTATCCCATTTTTTTTGTGTGTGTGTGTAACATCAAAGTAATAAAATCAATCAATGAATAGATTTAACAGAGGAGCCTGTTCTTACCAGAAACACTTTTTTCGCTCTGGAGCCCACAATTGATCTTGTGACTAATATTACCTATAAGAACATTTGTCCTGAAAGGTAATGTGTAACAGAAACACAGGCACATACACACTAACGCACATGCATCCCCGCTCTCTCTCCCTCTGTGTGGAGGTCTCTCGCCCTCTCCTCTGCCTCCCTTTCATCTCCTGTTACCAAACTCCTTTAATTACTTGCAGTCGCAGACATGATTCTGTCCTTTTCCTACTGCGTCTCGCTTTCTCGCTCCCTCTCTCGCAGAACAAGGCACGGTTTTGTTCCAATTAGTCCTAACAGACACAGTTCCGGCAGCCACCCAGCCGCTCCTCGGGCCATTTAGACCCAACGCACCTTGCGATCGTTCTCCAGTGTATATTTGGATAATTATACGGCAAAATATATAACAATATAGGCAGAGAACCTGATGAAATAAAATAAAAAATGGTGCAAACCAACGTTAATGTCACGTAGACGCAAAAATAACAGCTTAAGGTAAGTTTGCAACGCAAGGATCTGAAGAAATATTTGTACGATATTTCAACGAAAAAAAGTAAATTGGAAATTAAGAATTTTTTTTCTTACGTTTTTTTTTTTTTAATTTTGCTTCTTATATTGTTCAATTTTGTTCTTATTTTTTTCTGTCTTTTTTATCATAAAGATGTATGCACTTTCATGATCAAAATTTCTTAGGTACATCGCACAAAATTGTTAGTTGCCGATTGGCTATCTTAGCCAATCGATAATTTCAACTCCCGAGTATTAAACAAATACATTTCTTGTTTCAAGAAAAATGTTGGATATAAAACCTGAGAAAAAAATAAAATACAACTTCTGCAACAGCTGTTGAAGAAGATCTATGTTGAAGAAGATCTTTGCGCGTCTCTTTCTTCAATTCCTGCAGGTATAATAGTCTGAGTTCATCTAAACTGGCCCTGGGTATAAAGCTAAAGAAATTGTCGATATTGGGATTTATTTTTTCTGTTATTAAAACAACTTTCTGTTATGTATTTATGTTATTTTCTCTGCTTTTATCTTATCACATCTGACTTGTGAAGCTAAAGTGAGAGAAATAAATAACCAATTTTTGCTCCGGGCATCAGTCGTTTGTCTTGTCCACGCAGGCGTCTGAAATAAATCACATCACGGGGATTAATGTGAAGTGCGTGAGGAAATATTCAGCTTTTCTATCACATCATCCCGTTTAGCGTTGGGTCGTCTCCACATGTGGCGATTAACCTCCACTGGGGGTGGTGTTCACCCCGTCCTCCAACACGTTTTTATCTCCTCCACCAGCTCCTTCCCATCAGTCTTAATCATATTAAAGACAACCTGGTTGGTCCCTCTGATAAACAACACTATTACCCCACAGCGCCCCCATCAATGTTTACCATGTTAACAGCAGGCTTGACCCCAAACATACTCTGATTTCCTAAGCTATAGGTCCCCTATAAGTCTTTGTGTGTGTGTGTGTGTGTGTGTGTGTGTGTGTGTTAATCTCTGGCCGTGGGCAGATATGGATGAGGGAGGGGGTGAGACGGGTGTTGTGCTCTTCTACAGCTTAAGCTTTAAGTGTTTGGAGAAGCTGAGGAGAAAGTGTGGACGCAGGGAGTCTGTTGACAGTTGTTTCATCAGAGACAATAAATGAAGTCGTCAAAGGTTTAGGACATTATTTATAACCAGTGTTGGGACTAACGGGTTAATTGTAACGCCGCTACATAACGAAACTACTTTTCTCGGTAACTAATAACGTAACACGTTACCTTTCCGTTTCAGTAACAGTGTTATTGTTACTGTGAAGGGGCACGTTACTCGTTACTATCTCTGGTCCACATGGACGGTTTCTCCCATCCACGGAGACAGGACTGTGTGTCACTGGAACCTGTCTGCTGACTGTCAGTCATGAGTGAAAGACGGCCGTCCACACTAACTGAACCCATGTGTTGAAAAGGAGCGATGATCGGTTTACATAGGTTAATATTTCGTGCTAAGCCAATCAGAAAGAGACCTGGGCGGGTCTTCTTGCCTTATAGGGAAATAAACATGTGACGTGGTACAGCAGTACACACCCACAAGCAAGAGGACGGCAAGTGGCAAGTTGAGGTTACAACCAAGATGTCTGTCAAAATGTCTAAACATCTTTTGTTTCTATTGTTCCACTACATTTCAGTACGATAGTTGCCACAGAACACAACACTAAACTTTTTAATGTGTTTTTATTATTATTTAAGGTAACAATACTAGTTATTAGTTACTTTTATAAATTAGTACCTAGTAACGTAACTAGTTACTTTTTCAGAGCCTTAACTAGTAAATTAATAAGTTACTTTTTTAAAGTAACTTGCCCAACACTGGTCTTCCTGTGGGTGATGAGCCCTCCTTGGGGACCCCCGAGCCCCGTCTTTGGTAACCAGTGTTCTTACACTTTAAGGCAGTGCCTCTCAATTATTTTTTGTTATCCCCCCCAGCAAGAAGAAAACAATTCCCATCCCCCACACCACCACCCACTCTCCGCAGCAACTATAAATAATAGCATTTGTCTTGTTAACATAAAGAAAACAAAAGGAAAGAGATATAGTTCAACACAATGGGCAATGAGAGCGCCACTGCCAACTACTGGAGTAGATGTGCAACTACACTTTATTGTAGTACGGTGGTGTACAATGTTGGTGGGTCGCATTCAAAATCACAACGGGCCTGTCCGAGACCCCGATCCCCATCTTTGGTAACCACACATCTTACACCTTGAGGGCTGATAGTGGCAGAAATCTTCCTCCCCACTCATGCCCACACAAGTAGCAGCAGGGTGGGGTAAAGACCGGGGTGGAGAGTGGGGGTGGGGGTGGGTGGCGACTGAACCGAGGGTCTTCTACAGTAACATAAAACAAATTGTGTGTATCTGTGTGTGTCCGCACGTGTGTGTCAGATGACTCAGGCTCAGCTGTGAGGATTACAGCTACGACCCGGGCTTTGAAACAAAGCTCTTCAGGGATCCAGGGATAAGAACCTGGATCCCAACCACATGCTATTATTAAAGTATAAGTTAATGAAGTCACCTTTGACTCCCCCGTCTCCCCCGCGGACCCCTCACCTCCCCCCGAATTCTCTCACACTCATATTTTCGATGGCATCAACTTTTATTATTTATCCTCTCCGTCCTGAGGCGTAGCCGCCGGCTGTTTAGCAACTCCAGTCGAATCGCGCGGATCACGACAAATCCTCCGCAATTCCTCCCTCCAGACATGTTTTCCCAGTTACCTGACTTTAGTTATTGCCTTCAGCTTACAACTCCAACATGGTGAACTTCTAACCTACATCTAGGAGATTTTGAAACGTGGCCTCAATTTCTCTCTCCTACAAACTGTAAAAGCACTTTCTGCTTGAACAGGAGCTTCTCGTTAAAGACTCGGTGGAAACAGGGCTGAAAAATATTCTCCTGAGCTAAAGGACGGCTAAAATATATAACAATATAAAAGGACGTGGACTGGTTTCTGCTGAGGTGTTTCCAACAAAGGTTTGGAGAATTCTCTCTGGACTTGGTGGAAAGGGTTGGATTTTGGTTCCGAAACAGGATTTTGATCAATTTGATCACATTTCTAATGGTCGATTCTTACAAATTCTTGGACTTCAGGGACACAGCAATGTCCATCCCACCCTGTCCTCTGTATCCTCAACTCCAACCACCTCCATGTCCTCCCTCACTGCATCCATCCATCTCCTCTTTGTCTCCTACCTGGTAGCTTCATCTCTAGGATCATTCTTCAACCAACATATCCACTGTCCCTCCTCTGAACATGTCCAAACCATCTCAATCTGGCGTCTCTAGCTTTGTCTCCAGACCTGTCTGTGGAAGGATTGACTGAAGATTGATGGACGCAGTGATGGAGGACATGGAGGTAGTTGGAGTCAGAGTAGAAGATGGAGAAGGATGATTCACAAGATGCAAAAAAGCACAAAAGAATTATCAATAAATAATAACCAACCAGTCTGTCTGTGACTCAACTTGTTGGACTAATCTTAAGTGTTAAAGCGAAGGGGCGTGGCCCCGTGAACTGTACACATGTGAACAGCAGTAGGTCGGGTGGCCCTGGGGTCAGATGTTTCCCTCAGAGTCGGAGCAGTCATTAAAAGTCATTACGAAGCCAACGCAGCGTTACATACCAGGTTATCTGCTTACAGTCACATCATCGGAATGTTGTCTCTGGACACATGGACGGACGGGAGGTGTTTGACTAAGGATTTTCTCATCATTACACTTAAACAGACAGAACCAGATAAAATAAATGTACGTTTTTATCAGATACATGGTTTTATTGGATACATGTGTATATTTTTCTCATTTAGGGAAATGAAAATACTTTGTCAGGACACATGAAATGTCAATTAAATTACAATTATACAACATGCTGAGAGAGACCAGGATGGACAGGACCAGGAATTAGGTGATTAGAGGGACAACGCAGACAGGGAGGATATGAGAAAAAGCTAGAGAAGACAGATTGAGATGGTTTGGACATGTCCAGAGGAGGGACAGTGGATACATTGGTAGAAGAATGATCCTAGAGATGGAGCTACCAGGTAGGAGACAAAGAGGAGATTGATGGATGCAGTGAGGGAGGACATGGAGGTAGTAGATACAGAGGACCGTTTTGTGTCACCCAGTTCGCCTTTTACTCTAATACGCCTTATGGACGGAAAAATATGGTATTTATGAGACATTTGGACATTGTGACCAAGTTAGCGCTAATGTGTAACCATGACTCCAACCTCTCAATCCTTAATCTAATCCTTACTCCTGCCCACTGGACAGACGAACTGTCCCCACAATGAAACAGTAGAACGGTTGGTAGCAGAGACAGAAATAGAACTGAAGGACATATGTCCAATAAATACATGTTCATGTTAATGCAGCTTTAGTCCAGCAGGCGCAGCAAACGCATGCAGATTAAGTTGTGTCGTCCCAGTCGGGACCTTTCTGCTCCCAGGGACAGTCTGAGACTTTGACTCCTGCTGAACCCTGTTCATAACTGACTGGTTTTCTTAGAAAAACCTTCAACCGCCTCTCAAATCAAGTTCAGGGATTTTTTTTTCCATGTGACTTGTGCATGACCCTGATGAATTTGCATATTACATCCCTGAGAATAGAATATTAAGCGCTTGAGCGAATTACTGTCTTGCAGTTGAAATTCCCCGCGCAGCCCCCGCTAGCCAGCGAATGGCAGACGGGCATTTCAAAAGCCCGGGTGGAGATAATGTAATTTTTTTTTTTTTTTTTTCCTTCCATCGACCGATAAGGATGTCATGAAATGCTTCTTACTTTTGGACGCTAAGCATTTTCACTTCATATTCATCGCTCGGGGAGTGGAACAAAAATATGATTTCAGCATCTTATTATTGCTGCTTCAGAGAAAGTTTTTTTTTTTTTGACGTCTGCTGTCAGATTTCCGGGACAATGATGCCAAACTCGGTGTTGAAGGATAATGTCTTGGCCGTCCCTGATTAAGTGGTTGATCGGCGTCACCTGTGTCCCTCAGTCTAACGCCGCTCACCTGGTGTCCTGAGTTTATAAAATCCCTCAGTCTTCACTTTGTCTTCGTCTGTTCGTTGTTGCTGATGTTTGACTTTGTTGCTTCTTCTTTTCAGTTGTTGTTTTTGGGTTTTTATTTTTTGGGGTTTTTTTTTGGTTACCATTTCTGATGTTAATGGTCCAGTTTTGGTCCATGCATCAAATCAGCTATAAAAACAACAATCTACCATCTGATCTCTGTCTCTCATCTGGTGGTGACCTTGTCCCGTTTCTTATCCATGAAAATTTTTTATTTTAATTTATTTTATTTTTTATTTCAAGGTTTTTAATTCTTCTGTTGTGGGTCTGGGTTTTTTTTTTTTTTGTCAGTACACCCCTTGATATCGTTCGTTTTTTCACTTTGTCCTTTACCGGGTCTCAGGGGCAGTAAAGTCTCCATGACTGCCACCCGAATTACACTGAACCACTGTGTGAGCCTTCAGATCACCTCAGTGGCAACAGAGATCTGGTGGATTGGAACCTGAAGCCTAAACACATTTGTTTTTTGGATTATTTTCATTTTATTACTGATAATTAGAGCAACATCTATGGTGTTTGGGTCTATTTTGATTATATATTTATTGACCTATATATTTATTTCTATCTCTGATGAGCGTAAGCTTGTCTGATCTGAAGACTCGTCTGAAGTGTTGTTTTACAGTGGGATTTTTTTAAAATTTCATTTTCACCATTTTTTTTGTCTGTATTGAACAGTCACTGCTAATGCAGACCTTTGGCGATGTGACAGTAGGGGGCAGTATGTAGAAGGATGTAGAAGTAGTAAGATGTAGAAGTACTTAGTTAAAATGTTTTGATGCAGTGAATGAACTCATCCGTCCATTTTCATCCACTGGGGCAGTAGGTGGTCTAGTGGTTAAGGAAGCGGACTTCGGTTCCGCAAAGCCCCTGGTTCGAATCCCTCCACCGCCAAGTTACCACTGAGCATGGCACCGTCCCCACTCACTTAAAACTGCAGTCTTCACGACTGCCACTCAAGTCAACATTGCACTTCACCTTACCTTCCTGCAGGTGGTGATCTCACTGAAAGCCAACCGCTCTAACTGGGATTGGACCTCGTGCGAGAGGTGAATCCTGGAGTTTTACACCAATGACCTTCACTTAGGACCAAAGTGAAGTCCCTTTACTAATATGAGTTGACACGGTGGACACGGTTAACCCTATAAATACTGGACCGTCTCTGATTCCACTCTGTGCTTCATATAAGTCCACGTCCCACCTGTTGCTGCTTCCTGTTTGTTTACCATTAGGAGGAATCACCGCTCTGGGATTTACGTTCATTCTTCCCGACTTGATGTTCTTCCTTTGTTTTATGAGAGCGACTCATTAGCGACGCCGCTCCTGGTGTCGTCTTAAAGCTCCTATGTGCGTCACATGATTGACTTTGAGGTAAATATTTACCTCTCTGCTCAACCTTGGATTAAAAAAAAGTTGAAATTGTCAGATGTTTGCAATGAAAACACTTGGGATCTGGGTTCTGATGATTGCTCCATCATATGCATATGCATCAAGGCACATAAACATGAAAAAGCCTGAGGGAAAGTGTAATCTCTCAATGCATTCTAATTAAAGATTCCACTCTGGATGAAAAAGTCGCTGCCGTCTGCAGTCGCTTCGCTGCCTCATAAACAATAATGTCACGATGTCTGTTCTACAAGGAAGTTTTTTTCCTTTTTTACCATCTGCTTCTTTACGTTGGGGTTTTCTCCTCGGTGATAATCACCGTGAGGTGGAATTTTTTTATTTTTTTCGGGGCCAAGAATAGTGGGAGTCTCCGAGGACAGTGAGGTTTCCTGATCCTCTTCTGCAAACTCTCGCATTTTTCGGCGAATGGAAAAGCCGGGGAAAAAAAAATGTGTGCTTTCTCGTCCAACAGCTTGGGCGAATCGGTGCCAACGCCTGGCACCGATCTAAGGTCGCGAACGACTGAGAGGAGACAGACACAACTCCACACACATCACCGCCAGAGATGAGGAGCAGAAGGAGAAATGTGATAGTAAACAGTGAGGAGACGACTCGTCTCGTTCCTCTGCGGCTCAGGCAGCGACTGCAACAGTCGCCGTCGACTACAACCGTCATCAGTCATATTAAGATTCTACTATTAGTCTAATCCCCATTCTGGAAGTTCTGGGATTGTAGGAGACGATGATAAATCCAGAGAGAAGCCACGGACACGTGAACCACATACAGGAAAATATCTTGGACCGAAAGTTATTTTTTTTGTAGCTGTTGGGCAAAAGCACTAACGTGGACACAATGTCAAAGTCTCATAAATACCTAATTTTCGGACTATAAGGCGCATCAGAGTAAAAGGCTGTGTCCTCTACTCAAACTCCAACTACCTCCATCAATCTCCTCTTTGTCTCCTACCTGGTAGCTCCATCTCTAGGATCATTCTTCTACCAATGTTTCCACTGTCCCTCCTCTGAACATGTCCAAACCATCTCAATTCCTGTCACCTGTTGTCCCTCTTATCACCTCATTCCTGATCCTGTCCATCCTTGTCTCTCCTAAAGAGAATCTCAGCATTTTTAACTCCTCCACCTCCAGCTCTGTCTCCTGTCTTCAACCTATCTCCTAGTGTCTCGCGGGCCACAGGTGGTATTAAAATCTGGGTCACGGGCCAGGTCAAGATCAGAGAGATTGAGTAGCCCAAGCTGTTGGACGAGTATTGAGTAAAGTATTGAATAGAGGCAAAATGCTTGAAGCTGGCTTGCCAGGGAAAGTGTAATTTGGACAAGTCTGGCGGGCCGGATTATAACTCCAAACGGGCCACATCCAGCCCCCGAGCCTTATTTTGCCCAAAGAAAAAAAGAACCTCATCATTTTCTTGACTCAGGTCCTAGAACGATATTGTTCTCAAAAAGCAACAACCGCCGTCTGTCGGAGAACGGAGGATGTCGTCAACGTGAACCGTCCCCCAGATCTTGGGACGCTCCGCTCCAAACCAAACAGACTCTCAAACTCGTCCAGTCTGTTCCCTGAGCTCACTGGTTATCTTAAAGCGCCCCTAAATATTTAGACAGCGTGGACTTAGGAATTGCTTCATAACATGGTAATACCTAACAAATGTGGGCTGCAGCTTTGTCAAACGGGGGACCTTGTTTAAAAGGGCTGAGATCAGTGTGATTGTTAGAGTCCTGTCCAAACATAAGGCTAAGAGGCAAACACTGACCCCTCACAGGATGATCATTTCCACCACATGGGCCATGTTTGCACAGACCTGCAGCGGCTTCCACCCAGGAATGCATGTCTGATTTCTGCCGCAGCTCCTCATCATTGACTGTATCTTTATGGACCCTCACGTGAATCCTGAAATCAGAAACAGAGACGCGAGAAACTCCCGAGAGGCGTTCTGCAGATACCATCTAAAGAAGTAAAGTTCCTTAAGCCATGAATTAGAACATCTGACGTTGGATGGACTCGTTACTATCAAATGATGCCTGCGCTGTTACTGTGTCGGCTGATTCCAGGTCAGGGTTTGGCCTCTGAGGGTTAAACCCACAACCTCAGGCTGTTACAAATGACAAAGACAAACCCGTGCTGACTTTGTTAACTGCTCTTAATGAAATCGACATCGTAAACACATGGATCTGCTGCTAATGTTTCTTAAAGTGCGAGGAAGAGAAAATTAGCCGGCGCTAAAATCAAGATGTTAAAAATTAAAATTATTAAGGGCAGTTTGAGCTCCATCTACTGGCAGATGACGGTCCAGATCAGTTGGCAAAAATGAGAATAATAATAAAAAAATATATATATTAGCTTGATAAACAAATGTCACCTCTTTATCAGCTGGGATGTCGCCCCCTGCCTGCATTTCCCCTCAATTCGTTACAATGTTTCTATGTAAAATGTTCATTAATTAACATAAAAAAAACATAATGTTAAATAATTATTACAATTAGAAAAATAAAATAATATTAATTTAATTGTTTCAATCATAGTCTCGGACTTATATATTATTTATAAAATATTGTAAATAATTGTGCAAGATCTTGCCAAGATTGTCTTCAGGAGAGACAAGGATGGACAGGAAGCTGGAGAAGACAGATTGAGATGGTTTGGACATGTCCAGAGGAGGGACAGTGGAGACATTGGTAGAACGATCCTAGAGATGGAGCTACCAGGTAGGAGACAAAGAGGAGATTGATGGATGCAGTGAGGGAGGACATGGAGGTAGTTGGAGTTAGAGGACAAGATACAGAGGACAGGGGGAGATGGAAAACGTAGATTGGCTTGTCCCTAAATAAGGGACCAGCTGTAAGGAAGAGAAGAAAATCTCACACCTCAGTGATAATCAACTGGTGGCTCAGGGGCTGAATGTGACCCTCACCTACCGACAAATAACGGTTCAGTTTTGTAGTTAAAATATTGATAATATTATCAATTTTTCTGTGAAAGGTTTGCGAGTAGAAATTATTATTAATAATTTAATTCAAAGTAATCAACTTATGGCCCAGGGACCAATTCTGGTCCGGTGTCCATTTCCTCCTTTTCTGGTCAAATAATAACATTACATATTAATTCGACTTTCATTCCCCCGTCAGGAAACCTCTGTGGCCCCAGACCCACCTCAGTGACTCCTGTCATACATCATTCAACCTACTGTACGGGGAAACTCGGGGCGAGAGCTGCTCGTTAGCGTAGCAGACGCTTCCATTAAGACATTTTCATGGGAAAGCGCAGGAGGTCACAGGTCTCTAACTCGCCTTGAAACGTCCAAATGGAGACCTCCTGTTGGAGGGTATCAGTGTCTCACGGATTTATCCTCCTGGAATGTCTGTGTTTATTATGAATACGACCGACTTCCAACACGGGCGTAAACGGCGACAATTAAAAGATGAAAAAGAGCCGTTCTTTGTTCTCCCTGGTTTGTGTTTACGTCGGAGAACAACACATGCTGCTGTTTACTCCTGCCTTGTTTATTCACTTGTTTTCCTGCCTCTTTGAACTCCCCCGAGTGAAACCAGTCGTCGGTTTCTCCTCTTTCTGCTGCACTTTTCTTTGTTCGGCACCGTTTTGCCACTAAAATCCGAGACCTCCAATTTCCCCCCGTCGGCATCGGAGAGTTTCCTTCTTCTTCTTCTGGCTCTGAGGCTTAAGGTGGACTCAGCTTCTGTCAATTGGTTGTGGATCATCAAGGTCTGTGTCTGTTTGTGTACATGTGTGTTACATGATATGGGTGAACGTTCCTCATAACCTGATAGCCTGGAGGGGCAGAAGAAGCATCTGCTGTGACCCCTTCACTCCTGTACATGAGAACTTTTCAATTTCTTTGCCTCCGAGCAAGAATTCTCATCATCGTAGGAATGATATTTATTTGCTTATATCTTTTTTTTCCATTTCTATTCAGTATAGGACAGGGAAGAAGGAATAGAAGACAATCAGCTACGGTGAAGGGAAAGGACGGTGATGGATGGATTAGAGACACTAGGAATAGACAGAAGACAGGAGACAGAGCTGGAGGTGGAGGAGTTAAAGATGCTGAGGTTCTCTTCAGGAGAGACAAGGATGGACA